>JAWWEN010000048.1:12785218-12802559 GCA_035582955.1 Sycophila texana | reverse complement strand
TCTAGCGCTTAGAAATTTTCATGCGACGTTGCAAATATTTGAATTGTTCTCCGAGTTTCAATTCGAGGCGAGTGTACTATCATCATGCGGACCGGTACCAGCGCCACTAGTGCCGAGCAGTTTGAAACCTATAGTGCCGGTACGCATGATATGTTCCGACCGCCACCTCAAAACTCAAAAGTTGACAAAATCTCATGTTACTTTTAAAATTAAAGTTGCACTGTATACGCTATAACTCCATAAATACTTATCGTTCTTAATTTTAAGTGTCCACATCGGAAAATACAAATTTTGAAACTATATGTAATCATTTTTGCATTTTTTAACTTTCGAAAAAAATGCAAAAATTGTCATAAAACGTTTCAAAACATGTGTTTTCCGAACACCTAAAGGCACTCTTAAAAGTAACAAAGATAGTCGGTCAAATTTGGAGACGCACTGACGGCCTATCATTTCATGTACCCTCGCCTCGAATTGAAACTCGAAGAACAATTTAAAAATTTTCATGCGACGTTGCAAATATTTGAATTGTTCTTCGAGTTTTAATTCGAGGTACCTATACATTTATTTAACGAAAATATATATTTTTATCAAACTCCTACATACATACGTTGTTAATACAAATTCTTTGTTACGTTCAACTTCTCATTCAACGTATTTGCCCCGAAGGCTTTCAAAAGCCCTCTTCGCAGCTTTCTGCGTCGTAAATAAAAATCCATGGAGCAGACGCACGAGCAAACCACCGTGTACCATATGGAGTAAAAAAAAAATTCGCGGCCGTCAGTTCAAATGCGAGCAGATCCGGCATCGAATCTCGCGTGCTAGAAGAAAAGGGGTCCGTATATAGAATTCCCGTTTCCTGCCGCCTGTATACTCGGCGGCGGAGCTCCCGTTATATATATATACCAATAGCGGCGCGTCTCGTTCGTTCCGCGGAGCCGCACCTGTCGCTATCGATTGGGCGACTTCCGCGGAGACCCCCACCGACCTGCCGGCGCCTCTTGCACCTTGCGAGATTTTACGATAGCCTCGTCGGTCGCCTCTCCCCGATGTCCGGCCTCGCGTAAAACTAATGCGCCAGCTCTTAATGCGCGCTGGCCGCGTTTTTATTTTCCGCGAGTGGCCTCACGCGTAAAGCCTGATTCGATCGTTGGATTTGACGAGCGCAAAGAGTGGTATTGCTCGCCGGCGAATAAAGCGATCATTTCGATCTGACTTATTTCATTGCCACATTTTCATATCGGAAAAGTCGCGATCGACCGGGGAGTTAAGCTTTATATTATAATAATAATAAAGTTGGTGTCAATGATCAGTAATAAACGATGAAACTTTCGATAACTTAATGTTTGTATATTTTAAATCTGTTATTTGGTTCTATTAATATTATCGTAAAAAATAAATGTGCGTTTAAATGAACTAAATTTATTAAATAAATTTAAAAATTAAATGAAACCTTAAATCACTTCTGAGGAAGCTATAAGTGCCAATCGCTTGACAGCGTTTCTTTCTTTTTCCCAAGAAAAAATGTGATGGAGCTTAAAGTCGAAGCTGACCATGCTATTTTTAATTTGTTTATTTCGATCTGATCGTCTGATTTTATAATACTCCAGTCTAGCAGTTGAGTAAGCAGTAATCAACATGCTTAGGAATTTTATATATATAGATCAGCAAAGACCAAAACCTATAAAAGAAAAGATAATATTTTACTTTCAAATTATATAGAGATTGTAATCTTGAATACACCTAGTAATCATATAAGTAAGGTAATACTTTAAGTCACGAACTACGTCTAGAACAGCTATGAAAAAAATTTTGATAGCACCATATGATATTAACAATCGTTAGAATAATTTTTTCCATAACATTGTGTTCTTTACAATTTTAGAACATTTTATTGTAGCCCAGGTTTAATTAACTTATAATCTAATGAAAAGAGAAAATACAATAAATGCGCTAATTGCTGAAGACTTGCCTACAGTTATAATATTATTCAAAGGATTATACAGAATAACAGTAATGTTATTATTAACAAGAGATAATTATAAAAATGATAATAATTACATGATATAGATATTAAAGAAAGTCAGAAATTGCAATTGATTAAATTTTCTCTGTATGTATGGTTGCACAAATTCTGTATTAAGTTTCATCCATCGCATGTTTAATTGACGAGAATAATTCATTTTTCGGAGAAAAAGGTCCGCTTCATTTCGCTTGAATTTCATAAATTTTCCGCCACGCAACGTCAGAGGTACCACATATCATCGCAATTATCTTTGGAACAGGGCAGTGACGTGCCCCAGCTATATTTCCCTTGGTTTACTTCAACGTCATGGAATTTCCCACCCCGGCTTTTTCTCTAAAAAAAAAAAAAAAACACTATACACCCATATTTTGCTAACCATTGTGCAGAATAGTCCGCAAGTTCATTCATTATATAAGCCAGTGGGTTGCCCGAGCCACGCGCCTCTCTACCTCTCACCCGCTTGTCTGCGATGATGCGGTGGCCACTTACGTACAGCGGCTAATTAAATTACTTGGTAAACTAAGTGTGTTTACCCGAGGATCTTGGCTCACTAGGATACATTTAATAAACTTGCAGTGGACGGATTTGCGAGGGCCACATTGCAGGGCTCAATTTGTTTCACGCTGGGTTGCAGCATATTTCAGTTCAATTTGAATAATACATTTATAATTATTTAATATTTATACTTAATTCCTTTTGGGCTTGGAAGACTGTTGATTTTTGCTTGCGATACGTACCTGAAACAGAAAACGAAAATTTTCATTACACTACATATAATATTTTCGTATGTGAAAAAACACGAAAAAAAATATGTTAGTGAAGTTAATTGCACATTTTACGATTTCATAAATAGGTCATCACTAAAGATATGCAAAATTTCAAGTAAATAAACTTCCCGGACAGAAAAAATCGCAGCGAGTCGGCAGCGAAGAGAGCAATAATTAAAGAACCGCGACTTCTCATGAGCGAAGTCCATTAGCTGGCAGCTCCCGCGCGGCGCGCAAAAAGAAAAGCAGCAATCAGCTTTCACGCGGATAAAGGGAGATTTTGCAAAATACAACAGAGAGGGAGAGAGAGAGAGAGTGAGAGGCGCAAGCAAATGAAGGTTCGCGCGCGAGGCCGAAAAAAGAGGAGTGTGCCAGCTCGAGGGGAAGATGGGACTCGCTCGCGGGAAAAAGGGGGAGCAGCCGCGGGGGCGAGAGGAGGAGGAGGAGGAGGAGGACGGAGAAAGGAAAGGCTTGTTTCCTCATTCTTTGTGCGAAAGTGGAAGAAGTATACCTTTTATACTCGTACTCCGGCGCAAAGCACTTCGCCTCCGCATTCAGCAGCCCATTATTGAGGGACTTTCCGTTTTTACGCGTCGAGAGGGCGCTCTAGCCGACCCATTCCGCGCGCCCTCCCCCTTACCCTCGTTCTCCTTTCGCAGCGCGCCGCGTAGGAGAGAAAGAGGGCCACCCCAGGGGGTGGCGTAACGCGCCGCACCACCGGGACATCCCACCCGGATGCACACGGCCGCGCGCTCCCGTTTCGGCTAATGAGCTGTCGGCCAGATTCTCGCCGCGACGACCTTCGCTCGGCCGGTCCTGTGCATAACGCACCCCGTACGTGGCCCGTCGAGAAAAATTTCCCGTTCCCCTGCCACCCCCGTGACCTTGTTAAGGGACTCGGCGACGCGGGCGCTGATTGAGGCTAAGAGAGTGTACCTACTTCAGTGAAATACGTGCGAAATACGTGAAATTTAATGGAACAAAATGAAATGTTTTAGAGGCTGCTTATGAAGTGGGCGTGAATATGTTGAGTTTCGTAATGTATATTTTACAAATCTCTGGAAAGAGTATCAAGTTGCAGTGACTCTTGATTTTCTATGTATTCTATTATGTTACAAATTCTGTTGTGACAAACTTTTCTCGCTAAGAATCTGACACGGTACCTGAGAAAATAATCTAATGCTATCATTAAATTATATTCTCAAAAATTTATTTTGAAAATCAATATTGTTTACTTGTTTTATCCTTATTAATTTCATTTTACAGTGCATATATAACAACTTATTGGATGCTTGTAGATGTAGAGTTTGAAAATATACTGAAGAACAGTTTTTTGCAAAGTAGCAAACAAAATTTAAATTTTGAAAAAAGGAAGAAGAACATTTCACGAAAATATTCCGCAACAACCTACAAGACAAATTTAGATTTTTCACTTTCAGCAATGAACGTCTCTAGGGCATAGAGTTTTGAGATATCAACAAGCGAAGGAGATGAAAAATAACACCAAATGAAAAAAGCTCGATACGTATCCGAACATCGGTCGGTATCGGTTAGATGGGCAGGGGAAGTAAATGGAGAACAATGGAACAAGAAAAGTTCTTGACTTCTTTTCAAACCCTCATCTTTCATTGATAGTAAAGGAACTTTTGTATCAATTCTATTCTATTTTTAGCTTTTTATTCTGATCGACATTCTCTCCAGAAGAAAATCATTGAAATATCACTTGCTAGAATAAAATAATTGGTATTAATAGCAGAAAAATATAGCCAAACAAAATAATAACATCAACACATGTATAGTTACATTAAATGCATTACTGTATGTTTCTATATTTAATCGTTAACTTAATTTCGCGCTTAAAGTTCCAACAAGCTATTTTAGTACATTTTCCATCTAGTTGAAATTTCATTTAAAAAATAGAAATTTTGTTTCGGAAAATTTCTGCCCCGCTTTGTGCGGCAGTATATACAGTATATACACTCTTAGCATATACAGCATTGATTAGCATAACCAACCGGTAACGATGCAGTATATCTCAAAGGTACTTTACTAAGGAGAGTTTTGCAATTGCAAATACCAGTGAAAAGTTTATTCCGAAAATCAACCTAATTTCGAACGACTAGCGGAGTGCTTTTGATCATAAAGTAAACGCTGATCTTGAAATTCGTTTATAGCTCGACAGTAATACGACGTCGCGGGAGCTTTAGCGTTGCAGTGCACGAGGAGGGCAAGATGCAGGTCAGAAAGTTTCATTATTTTTCTCGCTAATTTTTCCGATTGCTTGCACATCCCCTTACGACGCTCGGCTGAATAATTCATGAGGCCCAGCGAAGCATTTACTTGAATCCGCAGCTCGTCAGATATTCGTTTCATAGCTGCATTATTTTTGTTTTATGTAATATTACCATTAAATTTCGAATTCTCTTTTATCTTCGTCATTAATACTCAGCTTCGATATTCGACTCGTAGGTAATATATAGCATGAATTGTTATGCTTCAGTAAATTATAGTTAATATAGATAATTATTGTCAATGGGGCACTTGTAATTTCGAAGTGTTATAGATATGTAGCGAGTTAGCTATGAATGACCATTATTCGACCACTTCGTAATTTTAATTGGCTTGAAAGCATTTGAAGTATTTTAATACGTAAATTTAATCGTATATCTATGCATGTGTACATAAGCACTCTACTTTAAAATAAATAATCATTCTATAAAGTACCTTATAATAATACTAACTTACAATAATTATTTTTTTATTACTATCCTATTTTGAAGTAGCTATAAATTTATAATAACAATCTTTTTTTTATCCGCTATTGGGATGCCAAATATGTTTAAACTAAATAAAATATTAAGAAAATTTAAATAACTGTAAAGTCCCGCTGATAAAATGTAAAATTAAAAAGAAATAACTAAATTGCAGTAGTTACAAAAAAAAGGATGTTGAAAATCATAATAACACACGTGCAATCAAGAACACCTGTTAAAAAAAGTTTATCCCTATTCGTCGTACAATCAGAGCTTTTAGAAAAAAAAAGCTGGAACTTAATTAAAGAAAAAGCGCGTGCGTCGCCCGTTAACGAGTGCATTTAGGCGAGATAAAAAAAAATTACCGACTCCCTTTTGCCAGGTAAAATTTAATTGGATCGGAATCAGCGCGCAATTAGCGCGCTCAAAGAAGGGCGGTCGCGGATGTGCTTCACAATCGTCGGGTATATCTACCCACGCCGCGTTGAAGTTGTATTATCAGAAAAAGCCGAGGGGCGTGAGGAGAGGGGTATGGGTATCCTTCGCGAAGGTGGAAATTATGCAGCGGCTGCGCAGAGCTGTCCCCCCGGATGGGCCAAGTTGGTCAAGTACCTCGTAACCGTGGCCGAACGGCGTGTCGTTTCGCAGTTTCCGCGAGTCTAGCGCGAACGCCATTTGTTTATAATTCCTTGGGGACGAACCGCGCGAGCTTGCGGCCCAACTTCTTCTTTCTCCTCCATGGCGCTCGAACCCCATACTCTCCCCCGCTCCTTTCTTTTGCCTTGCTCATCTTTATCGTGCTGCAGTTCACCCTAGAATTGTTCTTCTCTCTCTCTCTATCTCCCTCTTTTCTGTTCTTTGTCTTTCTCTCTTTCTCCGGTTTATTTTTACTTTGTGACTAGTGCTGTTGAAATTTTGTTTCTCAGCTTTTAGTAGAGTTAAATAATTATCCGACTTGAGCTGGCGTTTCTCCTTTTCCGAATAGTTCGGCCGAAGTTTCCTTCAACTATTTCAATACGGTGTGTTTAGATGACGATCTTCAAAGTTTATTTGTACACTGTAAGTTTAACAACACTCACTATTTGTTTTATTTAAGAAAAATATTTGAATACTTTTGCATTGTTTCTGAAATGAAAACGATAGTAAGATGGTAAGTGTATGCAACCTCAACTGTTTGCAGATATTATAAAAATTGAAGCAAGAACATGTGATGCAGTCTTTTTTATATATGCTGGTAAGGATTAGAGAAAACGAAATTTATAATAAAAAAATGAAGTTTTGAAAATACAACGTAAATTGAACGTAAGGTTGCCATATTCACAGTTAATCGAGACGTACAGAAATTTTCTGATTCTACTACTTGTCGAATCGAATAGATCCAACAATTGTTTTAACGTTTCCACGAAATAACAGTAAATGTAGATCCAACAATTGTTTTAATATTTCCACGAAATAAAAATAAATGTAGTACTGTTAAATTTATGCAGTAAAACTGGTACTGTAGTCTGAAGTTGATTCTATGATCCAGTACCTGCTCAGAGAAACACAAGTACAACTGCCAGCTTTCAGTTTTTCAGCAGCTTCAGTATTTCTCGTCAATATAAAATCATTTCGACATTTATTCTTTTAAAACAATTTCCATCTCATTTTATAGTTCCCCCAGCTTAAAATAGAAACCGACTATACATCAATCGAGTCTTTCGCAGCATCCATCGAAGCCCATCAATGCCTTTTGTTAAATCGACCGGATAGAATTCAAAGAAATAAAAAAAAAAAAAATAATCGTATCAGGACAGTTAAATTGTTCAAGTAAAACTTTTCGATTCCATTTTTTTCCTCCCCCCCCCCTCCCCTCCCCATCAAACCTCATTATTTCTCGGGGCAAGTTCGATTGCTTGCTCGCGCTACTTTCCTCTTCTCACTCGGAGCAATTTCTCGGCTCCTCGCTCGTCGGCTCCCATTCTTTTCGCGCGCACGTGGCAATCCGAATTTAAATTTCACCACAACGACTTTCTTAACGACTCCACCTGGCCGATAGCACAATCCAAAAGTTGTCAGCCGCGTATGCGCCCAGGTGCCCCCCTCGCCCCCTTCTTTCTTTGCCTGCCGCGTCCCCGAGATTTATCCCCGAGTATTTCCACGCGGATAATCGCGGCGGATTCCGCAGAGAGTCGCGGGAATAATGGCCGGGGGCTCGTCGCGCCTTGTGCCATTCAAAGGGCCGGCCGCCGCGTCACCGAAAATGAGTTTTATCCTGCATTCCTTAAATACCGGGGAAAAGTGCGGGGGGGCTTTGGTTTGAAATCCGACTAATCCGGCTGATGAATAATTATGAGCGTATTCCCGCCTCAAAGCTCCGCGAGGAAATGAGCATATTTTTCGTTTAATGGGATTTTCGCTTTGTTTGCTCGAAATTGTTAGAATGGTAATTAAGAGATAATTTATATTAAGCAGAGTAATGAATGGACATTTTTTTTCTTTATTATCATAGACTCTTTACTGCGATTAAAGATGGTTTCTTCTTTTTTCTAGCGACTTTGGGGTCTTATGGAATTTGAATTTTCTGTTATTCACGAAATTATTTTGAGCGATTCACCTTTATTCATCATGAAAATTAAAAAAAAAAATCTGGAAAAGAATTCAAGTGGTCGTTTTTAACAAGCTTAAGTACTTGATGAATAACATTTTTTATCAATTAATGAGATTAAAAAGCATATAAACCGATTACAAAAAAAATTCTTTGTAAAGGTAAAGCTTCCTTAGTAGTCTCGGTGTGATTAAAATTAAATTGAATAAAAATTAAATAACAAATACTAGAATAATTTACTTACTATCTGTGTGATACTTTGTTTACTAGAATTATTTAAGTTTTTCATTATAACTAATTTGCCACATTTTAATATGACGATTTAATATTTAATGTACTGTATAATGTTTAAATAGTTAAAGTAATATTTTAATAAAACCATCTGAGCCATAGCCATATTTTGAAAGTCGACAGCTAAAAACGTCAATCGGATATCTACTGGCCGTGTAAAATATTACCTAAAATATCATTCGCCTCGATTTCCCCGTAACTCCGTTATAGCATCCGCTTTGTGCGTAATCGCTGCGATGCTATTCGCAAAATTGTCAATTTTGTGCCCGTCGATATCGCATACACAATCAAATTTTATTTCGTTTTTCGAGAGCCTCCGCCGAACAATTTAGTTACCTGCACCCATAATCGTAAATATTTGATAGCCCAAAATAGAAGAACAATATCAATTAAAATTTTAATTACACCAATAGGAGACCGCGTATGCGCGGTAAATTGAACTTCCAAGCATAAATTAGAGCGAGACTCTCATATCTCATTACCACTGAAATGCAAGTATTCACTCGTAATGTAAACATAGTCTACGTAAACTCTTTATTTTTAACGATCGCGGAAATTTATACAGTCGTTTTATTCGTTTTACCTAATTTCCTTTTGTACCTAATTAAAGTTGCTGCATAATTACTAGATCGACGTGTGACGATTAACATGTGAATTATACATTTGTTTTCAAATTCTCATTAGCCAGGATGAAAGCTTTAAAACGCTTTAACGTAAAATTTTAAATAAAGCTGTACGTATTATATTCATTAACATTTGTTCAAATAATTATACGATAACAGTTAATACTCATCCTCAATTAACTCCTTATAGCAATAATATTCTGAGAAAATAGACCAAAATTGTTAGACTCTTCATATGCAATCTAAAATTGCGATATACTATCTCAACACCCAATTCTAGAAAAAAAAAAAAATAATAACAAAAAAATTGCCCCATCACGGCAGCATCGATGAGCAAACGCGGGATAAAAAGCATCGCGGCGAGCCCCTCGATCCCTCCGGCGCGAAATTTCAAAACGGCCGTCGCGAGGCCGGCGACACGCGATATAATTAAGATAGCGCGGACGGCGATAAGCGCGCCGAAAAAGTGTTCCGGGGGACCCTCGCGTGCGAGTTTATATCGAGGCGGCGCATCGGCCGCCGCTGGCTCACGGGCATTTGCAATCGGGCGATTTGTTCGAAATTGGCCTTTCCCCCTAGAGATGGGGGAAGGGGAAAAGGGGCGAGCAAAGCAACAGTAGCGGATCCCCCAGACCGCCGGCTCGCGCTCACGCCACTATCTGCGCCAATTTATCTCCCGCTCTTTGGCTCGCCGCCCTATCTTTTTCACTCTATCTCCGCGACGCGACTTCCTACTGTTTCTCTTTATGGACGCCAGCTCGAGCGACTTTGCTGGAAAAATGTCCGAGCGTAATTGTCTGTTTAGAGGCTGCGGGGTTTGCGGAATTATGACTTCTGGCCGAGATGCCCTCGCCTTCTCTTCTAACACTTTAGTCGAGATCATGTGGAATTGATTGTTGGACGTGTTTATTAGTTCATTCGAGCGAATTGAAAAGATCCGTTGGGAATTTTAAATTTATTACTAAATTTATTTGAAAAAATTTATTACGTGCGGAGATTTATGATGCGCTAAATAAAATTTTGTATATAGTTATAGTGATATTAAAGATAATAATAAAATAAAATTTTTTAGGAATATTTCAAAATTTATTATCGCGTGGAATTTGCCCTTTCATAAAATAACCAATTATTATCAGAATTCTGACTGCAACATTTTTTCTTCATGTAAAAATATTTCAAAATTGTTAATTAATGCTTTCTTAAAATTAATTAATTGATTTAAAATGTAGAAATTATTATTTTTTTTTTAAATTATTGAATCTGTACTTAATCACTTCTGGTTATAAATATCTTAATTACAATGCAGTAACTCTGTAAGTAGAAAATTATGAGAATGGCCAGACATGTTTATAAATTGATTAATCTGCACAGGACTGAAGGTTATAATGTTTTTAAAAAGTTAGTGAATTAATGAATGAATAGTCAGTTGTAATAAATCTATTAATTGTGGTACAGTAACTGTACAAGTAGAACATTCTGGCTGTGGTCAGACAGTAATAAATATTTTTTAAGTAATTCAATAGCAACATATTTAATTCCGATTATAGATATTTCAGATTTAATACAACTATGCACGTAGAAAATTATGGCTGCAGTCAGACATTTTTTTAAATTTAAGTAGAAAATTGCAGGTATGGTCAGCCACAAAATCTTTATTGTTGGTTATTACTACGATTTTTTTAAGTCTACCCGACTAAGCTGTAAACCTGATATCGGGGTGAAAAATCAAAGAAAAGCCGCATTTATAGCCGACATTAATCACGCGAAAATTAGACAAAGTGCGCCGTGCTGCAAAAAGGCGTCGCGCGATGTCGGACCGTTTTGTCGGGTATTATCGGGCTCTCGCGTAACTTTTTGCTTGGCTTCTTATTTCGAGCATCGGGGAATTCAGGAGGTCCGCTTTCGCTCTTCCGGCCGAATCTCGGCGTGATTCACGCCGACAAATCGGCTTACGCCCTCTCCCCTTCCTTCCACCGTCTCCTCCCCACCCCTCCCCCGCCAAAGCTCCTTTTCGTCCTCGCTGACCGTGAGGGAATCTCCTTTCCTCTCGGCGCTTAATTCGCAGCCGTCCTTCATTAAGCTACATCAAAAGGAGATATCGCGCAGCCTCACCTCCCCCCTCCCCCACCCCCACGGCGCTGTTTACGGACCCTCGTCCGCGCCGCCGTTTTCATGAAGGTTTATTGTCCGGCGCTGCCAGGATCCGCCTGCATTGTTCGCAGTCGTTGTTTCTGCGAATTTGTAATTCTTTTTCTTATACACAGTGCCGTGAAACAAAGGAAGCCGAGGTAACTTTAGAAATACCTTTTCCGCACCACTAACCAGATTTACATTTGTACATCTAATTCCAAACGTTATTGAGGGCCGAGATCTTTTTCTCTTTTCTCGCTTTATATCTATTCTATTTTTATTTGGAGTGAAATTAATTTTTGAAAAACGGTAACTGTGGAAAACGGTATTTAATTGCTCCATTTTTAAAAGCAAAATTGAGTATACATTTTAATTTTAAAATATATTTGTAAACAATTTTAAACACTTGTGTGTTGCAGTGAAAATTTCATTAGAAATTTTAAAGCAGTTCCAAGCTTATCAACCAAAATAAGTCGACATTCATTGTTTTTTAATGATTATAGTGTGCAGTGGTTTTGAGATAAGTAAAATTAATAACAGGATGTTATTTAAAGTATACTTTATCGATTTAAAGCTTAAATCAACACTAACGCTCATGTGACCGAAATGAAAATAAGAAACGCGACCTTTTTCATGAAAAGCAATAAAGCTTTAAAAGCGGAGCAGCAATTAACGGGGCGGCAGCGGACTCGATATTCACTTTCGATTCAGCAAAACAGAGGCGAAATTCAATTTGACCGGTGTGCCGGCATTAAGCAAAACGCAAGCAAAAGTGCCGGTAATCCCATTATTATTAAAGCGAAAACACTTGCGCAATAATTTTCCGACTACCCGCGCCTCCTCTCCCTCGGCCCCAAAATTGTCGTCCATTATATAAGTACAATTAATTCAGCGGCGCGCATTCAGCAACATTGTTAGGCTCCCCTTACATATGTTCGCGTCACGTTCGGCTAGAAGGAGGGGGGGAGGGAGGGTTGCGACGGACTTCCAACATCATTACCGGACTTTGGCGTGTCTACCCTCCGCGCTGCTCCCTCGGCCCGGGCAGGCGCAGGCGCGAGCTACTCGCTTTTCATTATCACCATTGCTGCCGATTACGCGCCGCCAGCATATCGGCCCGCTGCACCTGCGCCGCAGTTTTATCGCCAATGATGCGCTGCATTTTAGACCGGACTGCTTTCTCGTTAGAACGCGATTAGCGTAACGCTGGGGTTCCCCCGTCTGCTCGCGAGCTTAAAGGATAGTGCTGATGAGTGGCGGGGTTATCGGAATATGAAATGTGAGGCTCGTCTAGCTATTAATAATTCATCAAATTTTAATGTAAGAATAGTAGATTACGCAACAAGGGAGGTAAAATAAGAATGGTGGAAAATTCTTTTTTACCTCCCGTGTTTGGCACTGCTAAAGACGCCCACAATAAAAATGTTATCTAAAATCTATGAGGAGTCAAAAGTATCTGAAAAAGTTTCTAGCAGATTAATTATAGTTAAAATTAATATTCATCTATGTAAAAAAAAAGCATAGTAACAAAGAAGTGAATAGTATATTTTAATTTAATTAAGCACATCGACGATTAATTGAAAGGAAGTAATATTTTATTTGAATCATTAAAAAATAATCAAGTGATTGAGATATCGCTTCCGTCCAACTTTCTGTCAATTCAATCGAGGATTAACGATATAAATAAATATAACTGCATTCACGTTTTAAAATAAACATTTATAAAGTAATGAAAATATTAAAAAGTTTCGTTTCCATAACTTCAGAATTTTCGGCAGCTTAAAACTAGTTTTCCATGTTATGAAAACAACTTCCTTTATGGAAATGAACTGCTGTTGGAACTGCATGGTCAACTCTACCGACAAAATTATACCGAGTAAGTACTAATAGAATTACTCGCAGACTATTCAGTATTCGATAATAATTGCTGTAAATTTAAGAACAATTGGAAAATTAATTTTAAAGTAATTTCTAAAACAATAAAATGATTATTTAAAACATCCCTTATAAAAATTATTCACAAATGAATTAGATAAAGACACGCCGAAACATTATCTCGCACAAAAAAAAAACTCGTTTCTTATTGCAATTTAAAATGAAACAATTAAAATGAACCATACAGAGCAAGACCAGTATAATAAAAACAATATAGCACAACATATCCCCTTCGATGATCCGCTCCGACGAGAGAATCGGAGAATATCCATTCTCCAGAATGCCCGCATCTTGATTGCATCTGTGGAGCAGCTGAATCAGTAGGAATCGTTTGCAAATGCGCGGAAAAAGGGGGGAGGGGAGAAGGAGGCAATCGCCGAGCGGCCATTAAAGTTCCGTTTGACTGCGCCCAACGCGATCGCTGTAAAGCAGCGACGTCGCGCGGTCGGCGGCCAAAGTGGCCGTAAACACGATATTTCCTAATTAGCAAAGCGGCGGATCCTTCATAAACGCGACGCGGCTAATTAATCTCGCGGAGCGCCTTCGGACTCGTTGAGCGAGACAAACGACGGCGGAGCGATTATGCGCCGCGGAGCGACGCGGCCTAATTCCCACGGCGGGACTCGTCGTCCTTTAACGGCTGGTCTCCTATCGGTGCATCGTTCCTTAACGAGCTTCGCGATTTCGCGGTTCCGTCGCTTCCCCGAAACTCGTCTATCTCTCTGCGATATGCACGTGGGTCGGACGTCGCTCCAATTATTTTTTTCTTTTTCTTTTTTTTTAATTTTTTGCAGTTCCTTTCTTTTTGCTGATTTGATTTTAGCCTCCGAGTGCGCTAATATAGTTGTAACGATGATTTATTAAAAGAGGCTTCGTTTGCAAGTGGCGTTGCCTTGTAGGTGAGAGTTCGCTTGACCTAAAATATTTTTTTACGAGGAAGTTTTCGAGTTTAAATAGATTTTTTTTTTTTTCATGAATATTCATTGTATTTTTTGTTATTGACGTTAAAAATTTGTCGTTAAAGCAAATTATGAATATAATACAATTATAAATACCAATGCGAGGATGCTTTATTACTTTATTCAAATAAAAACTGGAAAAATTATTTTGCATACGTTATACGGCTGACGTGACTTGTCCACTACTACTTATTTACATATTTATTAAACGACTTTATAACGGCAGCGATTGCATTTCAATTTATATATAAATATATATATAAAACAACTACATAAACGGTTGAGTGTGTAAATTAAACTTTTGATTGAATAATTTAATTGCGTATGTACATAAAACTAATTGTATCGTACGTTAAAAATAATTCAACGCTCGCTCTTCCAATAATTCATTTATACCACTTTTTTAAAATTAAATGAGTCGCTTTGGTTAGTTCGGATAAAAATTTTAAACGGTACGAGTGTACGTCGCAAGATTTATATATGTGCACTATTTTATTAACAAACTGTCGGCATCCGCGTGCGGAAAGGCAATACATGACGTTTTTACTAACATCACGTATTTATTCGACAAAAAAGGAAGATAACCAAGTTTCTATTTTTTTAAAAAGCCTTAAACGTTTTACGAAGTTCAAGGCGATAAACCCGAAGGTAGGCGAGTAAAAGAAAAATTAAATGGAGGAGACATTGTTTCGACGCGCATCGAGTGCATGGCGCGGGCATCAGGGCCGAGATATGCCCCTCGTAAAGGACGCAAGGGCCGCTTAAAGAATTTATCGCTGTCGGAACTAATATCACGACTAACCCGTGCCGCATTCCGGCTGCCTCCCATTTTCCGCTTAGCCCGGAACGCCCGATGCGCGCGGCTGGAATCCCGATATGGAACGCTGCCGCTGAACCTCGTGTAAACATATAAAAAAATCTCAGGCGGTGAAAAAAAAAGGTGAGAAATGGAGTAAACAAAACGACCCCGAGAAGATGTATCGCTCGGAGGGACGATTGTTCTTGATTTCTCGTTGCCGTGCAGCAAGTCATGCATCAAGAGAAAAATATCGATGTGTTTGGTCGAGTTGATTGTCGAGGAGAATTTGCAAGTCATGCGATTGAATGCGAAGCTAATAGTTCTTGAAGGAGAATAATTATGGGCGTTGCTGAAAACATTATTTTTTCTTAGAAATTCAAGCTGTACTGAACTTAATGTAGCTAAAAGAGGGTAATGTATTCGATAAGTTATTGGATTACGTGGACGAAGAAATAAGCGACGTTTCAGTAGCGAATGAATTTTATTCGTAATTAACTTGTTTATTATTGTCATGCGAAAAATTGCTTAGGTAAATTCTAAGATAAGCTGCGAACAACGATTTAAATTTTCGACAATCACCTTTGATACGTTCAAGTCCGGGGTATTCTATGCGTAGTATTTCATATTTTACCGTTAGTGCCGAGAGTTAAAGAGTTAATAAAGCAACTATGGGAAATTGGCCTACTTTCGAAGCTAGTAAACAACTTTGTATTTTCTTCAAATCCCTATCTTAACTACCCAATTATAACTTGTGGATTAAGTAATTAACGGAGAAACGGAAATTGTATTAGAAGAAATTAAGTTTTAATGAACACATTTAGTAAAAACTAAGAATAAGAATTTATAATATTCTGAATCTTAAACTAACTAAGTGGATTTATATAAGTGGATTTATAAGTGGATTTATAATGCAAACGAAAAGCTAAAGCATTATTTTCTACTTTAAATTGATTTTTAATTACAATGTTGTCTCGTCTGAAAATTATTTCAGTTGAGATAAGTATTATTCGTGCTTACACCGAATAATATCGTCTTCTTTAACAAAAAAAAAAGATCACGTTTAATTTTTCTGCAGCAGACAAAAGCACTATTCAGTTTTTGCAAGAAGATGTGGCACAATTCAAATCTGCCACGAGGAGTAACGCTTTCGTGAGATTCCTCTAACGTAAAAAGCATTCCGGGATATTCTCGTAGAAAAAGGAATATTCTAACAAGACACCCACGAAAAGATGCACGCATTTTGCCAGTTTTTCCACAGAACAAAGACATTTCGCAGTTTTCTTCAGAAAAAAAACCCTTTTGAAAACGGCCTTTCTTCGCGTCAAAGTTTTTAAAAGTGCTTTTCTTCGCGAAAATTTTGCGAAATTATTATTTTTTTTTTTTCGGGAATCTCTCAAAGTTCGTATTTTTTCTTAGAAATCTCGCGATTTATGCTTTTCTTTGCAGTTTATGCTTTATTCTCATGGTTACAGAGTATGAAGTGCATTAACCTTCAGTGATTGCAAATCCTCTATAGCCACTGCGTTTTTTCATGCAATTTTTAAAAGGGTTGCTTCGCTGCATTTTTTACAAGAAAATTTCCTCAGCGCCCAAATGATTTTCATTAAATCAGAATCCATTGCTCTTTTACCGACTAAACCCGACGACTTCATTATTGCAACAGTTCATTTCCAAGATCACCTCCTTACTTTATTACGTGAAGTCATGAGAGCGAGCCGGGGCAGAGCCCTATAGAGCTTCGCTCGGACCCAATCCACTCCATTTCCCGGGCGCGGCCGTTGTTATCGAGCTCCACACGACGAGCCACCATAATCTCGGCGGGTAGACGCGAGGAGCCATGGGCCGGAAGTTGCCCGTCAAAGGCGACTCGGCGGTCGCGCGTTAATCAGCGGCGCGCGAGGATATATACGTTAGATCCCCGGCAGGCGATAACTATTAACGACCCCCGCGCGCACCGAAAGCCCGGTGACGCCCCTCCGCGGTGTATACCCTTTGACGGCGAGACGCGCGCCCTCACGCCGGAAGAATGACTGACTTTCAATCCGCTCGAGTGCGGGCGGCGATGCGCGCACGACGATACCGAGCTTTTTAATTTCCTATGCGCGGCAAAATGGAGGCTTGCGCCGCTGGGCATTCGCGTACGACTGTTACTCGTATTTCCGCGTTCAATGAAATGGTTTTTTTAGAATTACAGCGTACCTCGTGTTTAGGTGTAGTGCTTTTAAAGACGCGTATTTAATCTTTTAAATACGCGTTTAAAAGTTAAAAAGCAAAAATTTGCATATAAGGTAGGTAATGTACCACTTTTAGATATTCATGTGATCAACAATTGTATATCTAAAAGTGGTACATTACCTACCTTATGCAAATTTTGATAGTGTGTAAATCAAGCTTTAGAGCGGCGATGGCTCAGTTGGTAGAGTGTTGGACTCCTAATCGGAAGGTTCCCGGTTCGAGCCCGACCTGTGCCG
>JAWWEN010000048.1:12763801-12785118 GCA_035582955.1 Sycophila texana | reverse complement strand
CCTCGCTAAAGCTCGGGCAGCAAACCTCACCCGCGGGAATAATCGCCTATTTTACTCCCTTGGTGCATAAATAACTAATAATTCATCTACATAGTTCTTCTACAGCTTATGTCATTTTAAAGCATCTTAGATGCTGTAGAAGAAGTGCAGAATTATCATGCATAAAGTACGTTTAAAACTTTCAGCAGAAAGGTGGTAAAACCATATTCAAAAATGGTGATGTTAAAAACTAGAACATTCAACTCATTAATAGTCACTAATAATAGTCACTAATAATTAGCCAACGCTTTGATTTTTTTATTTCTAAAAACTCTTTTAGAATAAACAAAATATTAACTATATATAATGACTTTGAGCTAACTTAAAAAAAAAAAATTGATCGTTTCTAGTCCGGGGTTAAAATGACTTTGAAATGAATTATACTATAAAGTTGCCCTAGAATCAATTCAGGGAAAAATTTTTCTTTAATGAAAGATTTTTTTCTTATTATTCGCTATTATACTTGTATAATATGTATTAATAAATTATTTCTTAGAATTCAACGCTGTTTAAATTACAAATTTGTACTAAAATGTAAAAATGCAAATGGCATTATAGAATGTTTCAATTGGGATGACAATATTTAAAATGTAACTAAAAACGCTTACAAGCGGATTTACTTATGATAACAAAAAATTAGTTTATCACGAATCATCAAATATAACTGTTCAAAGTTGTTAATTTTAATGGCAACTTATATTAAATAAATCGTATTTTAAAAGTGATCACTTTTTATGATTCCACGATCAAATAGCTGTTAAACCACATGTTATACATTCGTTGTGTTTCATATCAACTATTAGCTCCTGAATTTGTATAAAAAGTGTCTCTTACATAAATATTTTGTTATCAAACTAATATCGTGCAGTCAATTAATTTCTAAAAATGTTTACATAAAATTGATTATTCTTTCCCTCTGACAAACTTACATTAATAATAATTTTAAATTTTAAAATAACGAATCTCAACGAATCTCAGTATAAAAAAGCTTACAGCCTAACTTTAAAATAAAAGAAGAAAAGAATAATCACCGCTTGCTCATCTCCAATTTCGCAGTGCAATTCACAAAGACTTTAACGAAAATTATAAATTTTCGGTACAAAGAAAAGCAAGCAAAACACAAGCTTCAAAAAATCCAACTTCACAAGTAGCTTCTACGAGCTGGGAAACTGAACGCTGTGAAACGAGTAGCTTGAACTAAAACTAGAAGAGGCGGAGTGCGAGAAGTGGCTCTTGGTAATCTCGATCTGGCGATTGCTGCGGTCGTCGGTAAATCCAGGCTGGACACCGGTAAGAGTCGGCGGAGCGACTGGTCGAGCCTCGGGAAAGACTGGCCGAGTACTGGGCAGGAATGGATTTGTACCGGCGGCGATTTTGACCCTGAGGTTGTTCTGCTCGTCGGTTATTGCCGGCTGGGCGCCAACAAAAGTCGGCTGACCAGGACCAACCTGACCAGGTCGTGCCGCGGTGATTACCCTCTTGGTACTGGGAAAAACGGGCCGAGTACTGGGCAGGAATGGATTGGCGCCGGTAGCGGTCTTGAGTTGCCTATCGAGCCGGTCATCGGTGATTCCTGGATATACGCCACGCGTGTAGTATTCCCGGTCATAGTAGACACTCTTGGGCTGGGCACTGTTGGATTGAGGCGAAGGCTCGCGCGGGAAGTACGGTGGATACAGCGGCCTGTAGCCGCCCAAATTGCCCTCGTCTATTTCTGTGCCGGCGCTGTTCGCAAGGGCAGTGTTGCTGAAAAATACAATAACATTAATGAGGATTACTTTTTGTATTGATAAAAATTAAATTACTTATATCGAGAAAGGAGTGTTGTAAAAATAACTATATCTGTCAGAGAACATTACCGCAGATTGAACTCTCGGATAAAAATTACCATCATAATACTCTTACAGTAAAATTTACCAAAAATATATTAAATTTTGTTTTATGTATAGGATTTTTTCCAATACTGTCCAGTCAAATTTAATAAATTTATTAGGAAGAAGAGAAATGATCAAGACGAACACAATGTTGCTGGTGCAATTAAATATGCCGACGTTTCGACGTTTTTATTTAACGTCCTCATCAGGGCTTTAACATTAATTAGCGTTAGCACATATTGCTTTGTCTCTCGTCAATGGTGTCAACCAAGTCAAAAATTAATTTCAAACTCTCCTTCATCACGAATTCGATCAGAGGATTCGATCAGATTTAATAAATTTATGGCAAATTTTTCTGTAGAGTATGATAATTTTTAATCGAGAGTCCAGTCTGTGGTCGCGTTCTCATACAGATGAAAATTTTTACAATACCTATTTCTCAGTGATGATAAATAAGTGAACTGTTCGCAGGGAATTTGAGATCTTTGATAAATTAATAATAGCATTAAAAATAAACAAATATCTGCAAATAATAGTTATTGTGTACTGAACAAACGTATAAAAATTGTTCTTGTCTAATAAAAAAGAAATAAGTAATATATTATTCTAGCAGCAATCAATTTTAATTATGTCAGTAGTGGATTGGATGAAGTACCGATCTTGAGAAAAGGTGAACCGGTTTCTGATTAATACGTTATTAAAAAAAGTGTCGTAAAGACCGACACTTATTACTTAGTGAACATTAGAGAACTTTTTTCCTTGAATTATGCTTAATTTAATCCGACTCATCTGTTAATGAATTTGACGAAATTATTAAATAAATATTTGCCTTTTCCTAGTGATACGATCAATTTCCGTATTCTAATGATAGACTTATTTTCCGGTGACGATTCTATCTAATTAAATCGAAGATCGTATTAATAGGAAGAAAATCCTTGAATAACGGTACTGTAAATTGCTTTCAATTTAATTTGTAGGAAATTCATCAAAATTAAATCCAGCACGTAATTTGCTTTATCAATATCGAACCGATATTTATTTTATTTTACTTGTGTACTAATATGCATTTGTATACTTTACTATGTTGTAAATGGGAAAATCTACAATTCAAGGATTTGTTTTAAAATGAACCTTGGAAATATTGTAAATAAAGCATTATTGCAAAAAAAAATAGCATAATACACTATAAAAATCTAATTATAGTTTATTATACTATTATGAATGTACTATAGTTAAAGACAATGATGGTAAAATACATTTTTACCACCGAAAAACAATAAAACTTCATACGAGATTTTAAAATATTCACTTTTCTAACTATGACGTAATCGAGGAAATTCCACACTCTTTTGCATACACAACAAGTCAGGTGACACACCAAATAACCCCAAAAGCATCAGACGGAACTATAAAAGAATGTCATACAGATCTCTTTTTTTTTAATACACCATTATGTTCCTTTTGTATGTAAATTTTGCTTCTAACTTTGAATGAAAAAGATATTTTTAGAAAGCCATGAAATCTAACAGTAAAGATAAAAAATTCAATTTTACGTATAAAACTTACACTTTGAATGTATAAGACGAGAACAATATTGTTTATTTCTAAAACAGATGAGAAAATCTACAATTCAGTTTATAAAATTCAGCAACACTATGAAAATTTAGTCTGCTTTAAAAATCAAGTTTTCAGAGAAGTATATATTTCAGTCTTTATTTAAAATTCAAAAGAGCTTTCTCTACATTTATTATTGTTTCTTTTCGTTAAATCATTAAAACTAGATTTTAAACCGAAAGCTTTTATTCAATAAAGTATAGGGTCAATCCTCTTTTCTATCTTTGAATTGCATCTACGAATATTTTGCCGATCAAACGATTCGTAGGCTCATAGTACGATTTTAAATTAAATCCACTTTTGTTGCACAAATAACTAAAATACCACGTCAGTCACAAGTAAAGCACTATTATATTGATCCATTTTTGTCATAAATACCTTTGACTACTCAAATCGACGCTTAACGGCCGTGCGTCCTGAATGCTCTGCAGATCCGCATGAGCCTGCAGCCCAGTCACCGCGCAACACACTAAAATAACGGCGAACATCGCTTCCTAAAATTATTAAAAAAAAAAATCTACATTAATCCTCTACTCACAAGCACAGTTTAATTTTATCTCTTCATTTTTTTTCTCGCAAGAACCGATTGCAACACGCGACCATGACGGAGACAACTTTTTTTGCATTCGTAATTTCTTTCCTTTTCTTTCCTTTCATTCGCAAAAATATAAAAGGAACTCCAAATGCATCGCTGGTGTATAAATATAGACGGCAGTACCATTTTTTTTTTCTTGGCGCAGTTGAAAAAGTGGACGAATAGCACACGTGGAAAGAGCGAGCGTCGCCGGGTTTTTTACGCGCGCGCGCGCGTGCGACGATGATCTTTGAGCGGCGACGCGGATTTGACTGCAGGAGCTCGACAAAGGCGCGGAAATTTTATACAAACTTTTAGCTCCGCCCAAATGCTCTCGGGCTACACGCGCTCTTCTGTCGCTTTTTTTTTCTTTTAAATTTCGCATCCAGTACGCGCGCGCGGGGGCGTACGAGGTAAACGACCTTGTCGAGGAGAGTACGCTTCGTTAGAAGTCCTTTTTACGTTTTGGCAGACAAATGTTCAACCGAAAATATATGACTTATAAGCTCGTATTTTATTTGCCTTATTTGAAAAACAAATCCCGAAGATTTTTTTTTTTTTTTTTTTTTTATGAAACGATCTTTAGATTGACGCGTGACTTATTTTAGTGCGGAAGTGTTATGTTGAGCCCTTCGACTTACGAAAGCTTAAGATTAAACAGATCCGAAAGTATTAAGTAACAGTGTGTGTAAGAAAGTATTTAGAGGCGGATCTTTTCTATTGGCTAAGAAATCTATTCAAGGACGGGAATCGGGTATTCAAATTTCTTCGGTTCAGTCATTCGTAATTCATTCATACGCTCATTCAATAATGTTTAGAGAGTTACACCCTGTACGAGGTGCGAATATAGTTATTCATAATTTTGAAAAATTATATAAGAAGCTGAAAAATTATTTACAAACAAAATTTATATTATTACTCGTCGTTATTTTAAAATAGCTGAATATGTAAAATTTAATTTCTAAATATATTACAATAATGCAATCTTATATAAGTATATACCATAAATTTTTAAATCAACAGACTATGAACTGACATTTATTTATTTATTTATTTTTCAAGTATTAATAACCAGTTTCCTATTGAATAAAAAATTGGATTATAAAAATAAAAATAATACATAGTTATTTAAAATGCTGCAACAGATTATATACTACAAAATCTACTAAATTTGATAATAATTAATTTATTTACAATATTTTAATGAATCAAAAACGAACTCGTTGAAATACGTAAAATTATTCTCTCGGTATAGTGTTTACAAAATTTCACCGATTAAAGTGACTCAACTTGCGGACGTGAAACCCGCCGCGTCAAGAGCGAAGTGAAAAGGACGAAGAAAGTGTGTGCGCGCCTACTCGACGAAATGGCACGAATCGATTAAAAAAAGTAATGGGCGAACATCGACATTGAACGAAGCTTTATACTTATATATACACACTTACAAGTTACACGTGTGAATGTCGTTAATGGTACATTGGCCGCGGCGCACACCTCATTATCATAACTCGTCTATACTCTCACGTGGTCAGGGCAAAACCAAAAATTGGATATTTTTTGTCAGAAGGAGCGCATCTTACGGGTGTGCGTGACGTTTTATCCGTTTTTTTTTCCTTTTTTTTCAGGTCAAATTTTGCACGTGGACTTGTGAATTTGAAACGAAATGCATAATATGAGAATTTCGGATATTATAACACGACAAAATTATCATTTTTAATTTCAGATGTTAATCATAATTATTGAGCCTGAAAAATTGAATAATTCATTTCTGCGGAAATCATGGGACTGAATATAATTTCGTATATTATGATAATTATTTTGAATAAAGAGCTTGAATGTGAGTCTCATAATACAATAAGCGAATTATTGTTTTAAAAATTTGAAATCATTTGTCACGACACATTTTTAATTTGAAGGTTGAATAAAACAGAGACTATATGACAGATTCATACCTTTAGATCAATAAATTATTACGATTAATTAGACGTAGAATATAATTAATTTTGGTAATGATAAAATACATTCTTTATCTAATTCGAATATTTTTCAACTCGCACCTTATGTTATATAATTTTCAAATTTATATTTTTAATGAATCATTATTTTATATGATAACGAACATTGTTTTATCAATATTTATTACAAAATTTTTAATTAATTATTACATGTCGTCACATTTTTAACATAAACATTGTAGTTCATAATATTTGCATGTGCGGTCCATTAGTGCTACCTTTTGATATCGCCATCTAATAACAATAAGCTAACCTAAAACCTAGTTAACATTATCAAAAATTAATCGCAAATTCAAAATTCCAACAGCAGTTTATTAACTTTTTAAGTAAAATAATTTCTGAATTTTCAATAAATTATAGCAAAGGGTCGATTTTGGCGAACAGACTAAAAAATTCATCATTATCTAGTACATAGTCTTTAGTTTAAAGAAATATAAATAAGTAAGTAAACAACAATTTAGTATAAATCCACAGTTTAATAGCATTTAATTTCTATCGCAGTCACAAAAATATTAATATTACATGTAGTTTTTTTTAACTTCCTTATAAAAAATACCCTACACTAGTACTTTTTTAAAAATGTTTTGTAATTTTACAGTTTACAAGTATGTACAATTTTATTTCTTATTGATTTATAGTACAAACTAAAATGCCCATTTTACGCGAAATGTAATGGTTGCCGCGCTATCCTAGAAAAAAACACACTTTCGAAATGATAAAATATAATGTAACGTTGAATTAACAGCAATGGGGAAGAAAAAAGGCAAGAAGGACAAGAAGCCCAAGATAGACCCGGTGGAGGCGGCCCGTTCGGCGCGCCGAGCGGAGCTTGCATTGGAGCTTCAAATCGGCGAGGCGAACCAGACGAAGCAACGCAAGGCCTGGCGCGATAAGCTCATAAAACTGCACCTGCCCATCATCAAGGAGGACCTGCAGGCCGCCTGGCGCACCTTCGACCGCGCCACCGACAACAAGAATTACAGGTGTCCCGACCTTCCTTCTCTCGGCGTCTGAAGGTCGCGAGCCGACCGCTCCGGAAATTCGGGCGCGGAATATCGATCGTATTCATCCTTAATTAAATCGGTTCTTTTTGTTTGCGGCGAGTGATTTGCGGTATGTCAGTGAAAATGGTCGAGGATTTGAAGGTTTCTGAAAATTTACGATATTTTTTAATGAAGGTCACAAGGAATGCCCAAATGATTGTGATTTTTTAAGTTGTATATGCACCTGTAAGGGAGTATAATGAAGAGTCCTTCGAAGTTTCTTTTTGAGATTTATGATTCCATTTAAAAGATTCGAGGCGATACTTTTCAAAATTTTAAATTAATATGCTGCATATTTTTCGTCGAATGAATTTAAGAAATTTAACCGTAATAGACATCAGTAGTAACAGATGGTGTCGGCAAGACGAGCAATTTTTTATATTACTTATAATTTTTTAAATTTTAATTAACTTGATCAGTAATAATATTTATTTTATTTACTTAACCATTACGTACTGTTTCATGTAAATAATTTAAACAATATAATTTTTTAGTATTAGTTTACTTTTGGATGGACTGGACGATGCAGACGAGATAAAGAAAAGAAGCGATTCTCTGCACATGGAACAAATCGACCGATTGTTAGAGATTTACAAACAGCAGCTTAAAAAAAACGAAGAATATTTTCAAACGAGAATAGCAAACGCACTAGAAGTGGTAAACGACCAAATGGTCGCGATAGAAGAGAAGAAAAATCTTGAAGACGATTACCTTCGATCCGTGAAATTTGGTATACAAGAAAAGGCTAAAGAGACCTCGGATCTACTGAAATCCAAAATTATATGTAAGAACTGAGTTAAGGTAACCATTTTAAAACGCATACCAAACAAAACATTTATTTTTTTAAATGAAAACACTTGCTAGTTAAAAGTGAAAACGGAATTCGTAAAGTATAACTTATTAGTATACACAAAATATACTCTATGTATTCCCAAACATTTTAGACAAATATAGGAATAGTAGTTGGAACATTACTATTACAGTAACGACATTTTTGAATAATGCATCTTTAAACTTAGTCTTGAATGAAAATAAACTGAATGGAGGCAGTGAATAGTTCCAATAACGTAACGCGAGTGTAAAGGTGTTTGAAGTTTTTATGGTGGACGTGAAATGACTGTGTCAAACCTCTAGGTCCGTTACGGCAACATTGTGGAGGTGACGAAACCCTTTTAAAGGAGTCACCCATAAAGCACAAGAATTTTCGCCCTTAGTACTAAAATATATAGTACGACTTACGTAAACTCTTCATTTATCGCACTAATTTAATGCATTTATTAATACCAAAACTCGATTGAAATTAAACTTCGGATTTTTTCTTCTTAACGAATTACAAAGCTTTATTGCAATAAACTACAAAACAAAAATGATATCATTTTTCTTAAAATTTATAGTTAAAAATAAAATTTGATACAAAATAGATAAATAATAAGTTCAGTAGGTAGTAACTCAATAAATAATTGTATAATAACACAATGTAACTGAAATATTCTTTTTTACTGTTACGTATTGATTAAATGCAGCGTAAAACTTGTACAGAAGAGCGACACAAAAAATCAAAGAAACTCTGGAAAATGTATATACTCATGACAAACAAGTAGAGAAAAACTCTTCTTTAAATTTAACATTTATTCATACAACACTTAGTTTTCAAGGATCCCCCTTACATCTGACTACGAATCTTCTTTGTTTGAATATTCCTTGTTTCAAAATCATTTTTATTCTAATTAGGCTTATCCTAACGTCGTATTCTCAGAAGTATCATAAATTTTGTCACATTAAAGTTACAGCCTCAAAGAATTTGAAATTGTTAACATTGCAAAATAATTGATTTTCTTATAAAAATGTACTTGTCTTGTAAATGTTTCATTAAAAAGTTTGAAGAAAAAATATTTTAGTCAATATCGATAACGTCACTGAAGTAGAATAATCAAAAATCTGTTTTAAAAATCCATCATTTTTTTGAAAAATTTTTTATTAAGCTTAAATAAGCAAAACTGTTTTTCTTTTGCTGATAAAAATAGCTAATTAAAGAAATTGGATTTAATACCAGAAATACTTCCTACATCGATTGATTTATTAATATTTATTTCCATAATCCTTTTTGAGCGCAAAATAAACTAGCGATTATAATTTTGTGGTATTATATGTATTAATCTTATACCGTATATTTGATGAAAATACAAATAGCAACTTTGGACACTCAAAAAGAATCAAGGGCCAACATCAGATTGCAGGCTCGCACAATGATGAGACGACGTATGCGCAGCCATACTCAAGAAATAGCCGCGATTATACAAGATTATGAAGAAAGTACGATTTACTAAAATTTAAAGTATTCATAAAATTATTCAATAAAATAAATTATTATAACATTTTTTAATTCTGAAACAATCAAAACGAAATAAAATAAAATAATAGATATATATTATAGGAACAAAAAAATTGCGCAAGGAGTACGACGCTATCAAGGAAAAGGACGACGAGGACCAGAATACAATTGCACGACAAACAAAAAAGATCACGGCAATGTTTAAAACGATAGCTAACTTGCGGAAGCAAACAGACGATTTTCGAGAGATAAGTGATAGGGACATTGCCGATTATAGATTCGAACGCGATTATTATCAAAAGGCTTACATGACTATACAACATCGACTTATGAGAGGTACATTCACTTTTTCTAATTTTTTCTTCCTTCTTTTCGCGGTATATTTTCTTCTTTTTCATTCTTCTTTCTTTCCTCTTTATTTAATTTCAAGACAGTCTTATCGAAAAAAATTAGTATAGTTAAAAAAAATTATTTTTCCAAAAATCCAGATGTGTTTTATGCAATTTTGCGTTATTAAATTTTTATTTTAAGAATTTTACCAATAATAAATATGTTGTTATAGAGCAAATAGAAGATAAAGAGCAATTAGTATTTGCCACTATACAGTTTAACAAAACCATGGGCTTTTTAAAAAAGTGTGCAACGAAATTAGATAAGATTTGTAACGTAATAGAGTTATGTAAAAAGTACGAAACATTTGACGATAAGCTTTTCGTTTATCCCATATCGATAACAGACAATAATGTAGATTTTCAAATTTTACCACCGGATTTTCACTGGGAATCAGTTGATGACGTAAGTTGCCCAGCAATAACTATGACACAAAAATGAATAATTAAAATAAATTAAATTTCTCTAGATTGTCGAATACATACAACCAATGAAGAAATTTTTGAAAAATATAATGAACGTGGAAAAGCAACTTATTATATTAAAAGCGCAATTTCACAAATTGAGCGAAGAATCAAAAAATTTTAAGTCTATGTTGAAAGATTACATGGATGCAATGGAACCTCCGCGAACGGAACGAAAAGCTGATAACTTTAACGTCTATCCAATTGTTATTGACTTATGTGAAGTAATGAAATTAAGAATGGAGCAATTGGGAGCTGATTCTGTCAATAACAATTTAAATAAATTTGCTGTGGAGAATTAACAACAAGTGTGCTAAGAGGAATTTGAATTAATATGTTGAGTTTTATTTATTATACTTAAATAATCGATAATTTATTTTTTCATTCTTTTATTATATATTTTAAATCTGTACAACGTAGAAAAACGTAAATCTACACGCCACACGTGCCATTTCTGAATTTCATCAGCGAATTCGAAAAATGACGTTTTTACTTCGCAGGAATGTCCTTTCGACGGGTCGCTGGAACGTTTACTTGTGTGAGAAAGAAACACGTTTATAAAACGCACTTTTCTCATTGCAGCTTAATTCTATGTTTACGAGAAAACTTAGCGTTGTAGTGGACTTTTTTGATGCAAAATTATAAGAAAATTTTGTGTATTCTCAATTCTTTACCAATATGCTACTTCTACTTTGTGAACAATTGCTTTTTCCATAATTGATTCAAGTTTTTTTTTTTTTTAAATTTAAATAAGTTATATTTATGAAAAACTATCTGCATTGGTGAATTAATGCTTCATATCACACAATTTTTTAACACAAGAGAATTAAATTTATCCCTTGAATTAAAACTCAGTCTGCCATATCGAAAAGCGAATTAACGAGATGCTTTCCGATTGCGTGCAATATGCGATAGCAATTTGTTGCCAGACAGGAAAGTAACTACTCCAAGCCCAAGAAGATATCGGAGTGTAGTAAACATATTCAGCTTCAACCAGAATACTCCAAACAGAACGAAAATACCTAAAAAATGATTATTTTATTAGAAAATGATGCTTTATTTTTAAATAGAATTGTATGTTTATATTTTTATATGTTGAGAATATCGGGCTGCAAATGCAACAAAATAAATAGTTGCACCTGTGAAAAATTCACCAATTACTATTTGCCCAATTGAAAACAAACAAATTCATAATAAATAAGCCTGTCAAGCATTGGGCAAACTTTTAAATACATACACAAATTTAAGTTTTATTAAAACCAGGACTTACTTCCTAATCCCAGGTGGAAAATGACGGCACTCAGAGAGAATGGAAAATTAGAAATGTTGACGCCAAGTTTGTACCACAGGATTAGCAAAATGAGGATCGGTGATAAGCACAAACCAGTGAATAAGTTCGAAACAAATGCTGGCGGACGCTTTTCAGGTTCACGGAACATATGCTAGAAAAAAGAAAACGTATTAATATTAGTAACTTCCTCTAAAAAGTTTTACATTAACAAAAACGGCAAAATATTTTTTATTTAGCTTGAATGTTGTCTTATTGCGAGTCTTTAAATTAATTATAATGAAAAGTATTAAAAATGCAACAATGACATTTAATTTGCCAATGTTATGGAGGTGACAAAAATATAGAGTAACTTTTGTCGCTAACGAGCATTGGCACAAATACCCGTTATTTAACATTATTAAGTCCGTTTAAAACTTACTTTAATTTCTGGCTTCGGTGTGTATACATTTGGTTTCTGCCTGTAAGTCGACTTCTCAACAGCTTCAGAAGCTGCCGGTTCAGGGAACTTCAAGCTAACAGTTGCCAAAGTCCACTGGAAGGAGTTGCTCAGTACAGCATCGCCGACGATCAATTCAACATTATAATCACCGTTTAGGTAAGCAAAGTTTTTGGCTACTGTTCCAACAGGCTAGAAGAAATAGTTAAAAAATTAGTTTTTTTCAATTTCAATTAATTTAATCAAGTTTATTGATGTAGTATATACCATATCAAACTTATAAACATGAGAAGCATCCGGTTCAGCGACGAAAATAATTTCTTGTTTATCTTTATCTTCTCCAGATACGGACGAAAGCCTCACGAAAGCTTGATGTACTCTAATCGGCTTACTTTTAGCTGCATCTTTCAATAAAAAGCGAATAACAAGTTTCTGTTGAGAATCTGCTTCAATTTTCTGGCCCAGCTTTTGAGGATGAGCAACTCTGTAAAAAAATGCTTATTTTAATACACAAATTTTATTTAAATGTTGACAGTTATTTTAATTTTGTTTAGATATTTACTTGACTAATTTTGGTTGAGTGGTTTGATCAGCATCAGCTGTTCCGATTTCCAAGTAATCAACTTTCACTTCAGCTAACACTTTGATTGTTACAGTATTGGCTACTGATCCAGCAGATACAGCTATTTTGTAGAATCCAGGCTCAGGTGTAGTGTCCATAAAGTTTAATGTGTATAAAGTCCTACAAAAAAAATAAATAAGAATTCCATTTAGAAAAACATATGTATTTGAATTAAGAATTGAGACAAGAATATGTAAATGCAATATTTGTTTGTTGAAATCAAAACTATTCTTAAATTTTTAATAAGAATTGAAAGAGTCATTCAGCATTTAATGTACCCCAAGCGTATAACTGAAATTAATTCTGGCACTAATTCAGCAAATAATTGGGGAATTTTTAATTAAAATATTTCAAAATACATACTTATCATTAGGCGTTGCTTGGAAGTTTTTCTTGCTGATAACAACAACATCATCTCCAATTTTTGTAGCAGTATTGGCAATGACATTTGTAACTGATGGTACTGGGTTTCCAAGAAGATCACAAACTTTAACTCGAACAAGTGGCTGCTTAGCAGAGACAACAACACCATCGTCTGCTAAAGCAATACAAACTGGCTTCTCATAATTATTGGTGGCCAATACATTGATAGATGAAAGGAAATTTAAAACTCCCTTAGGTGTTTGCACAGATCTCCTTGATAAAAAGTAGTTTGCCAATTTCACTGTTTGTTGAGATGTTAGTGGTGGCTTTTTGTTCAGTGATGAAGAAAGCTTGTACACTCCATTGACAAGATGACCTTGAAAAATTGAATTATTTTTTAGTATGCTAATGATAATTAATATAAGAAAAAATTAAAAAAAGGAAAGCATCAGTGAATCAAAGATTCTTCAATGAATTTGCAGTAGAACGAAAGTTATAGTTAACATCATTGTAATATAATATAAATTTTTTAATTTAATTAGAGAAAATGATATTTTGAGACCTACTTGTAACAGAAAGGCCACCTTCGAACTGTAAGTAGCGACCATCCACTTCATCAGCCTGTACAATTGCATCTTCTATTTGATTAAAGGCAAAAGATCCAGCTGAACCCAAATCAGCAGCAATATGAAATAGATATCCCAAACTGTAAAATAAAATTAACATTAGAATATTGAAATTAATCTTATGAATAAAATACAGTTAAAAAATCTGTCATTTCCTTTTTGACAAAAATATACATACTTTAATGGGCTATCATCCTTCTTTAAAATAGCTTGTACATTTTTAACTATTTTTGTTACTGTAGCATCTGGAATCTTCTGTGCAAATGAAGTAAGAGCATTGACTGCATAATATAACTCTGTAATAGTTGCACCTTCTTTTTCCAAACTTGATGTTAAAGTCTAGAAAAAAAATAAATGTTAATATTGCACTCCATTACTTTTACCGTTAAAAAATAATAATTTTTTTTTTTCAGTTTAAGAATGTTTTCTTCAATGACTTTGCAGTAGAACGAAAGTTATTTTGAAACATCATTTTAAAATTGCTAAATTTTTTTGATTTTATAAAATTTGTTAAATTATTCAAGATTGCAAACCTTTGTTAGTGTGCTTAATGGAAGCGATTTTGGCTGACATTTTTCAAGTGACTTCCATGTTGAAGCAAGATAGTATAGTTGCTCCGTAGTCAAAGAAGAGTCTTTAGCTGATTTTATGAGAATCTCGCATATTTCCTAAATAAACATAAGAAAAATATGTTAAATTTGTTCTTTTCTTTTCGCAAAAATATAATAATTTTTTTTATTGCTGTCAGAAAGACTAATCAAAAATCACTGATTATCAATAAAGCTTATTTTTCATCATTTGTTATATCTTAACTATAATAGTAAATAAGAAAAATAATAGCATTTGCTTAACACATACAGCAATTCTAACGATAGGTTCCTTTAAAAGCTTGTATCCTAAAACCGCATGATTGATATTTGGTAAATCTTCTGCCTTGAGTCCTGGTTCCAGAACTTTCTTTAGACGTGCTTTATCAACTGCCGTTAAGTATGAACTTGTCGAAGATGGGACATCGGCTGTTAAACATACGCCCACCAATGCAGTAACTAGCAAGATTGTCCACAAATCTAAAGCAAAAGAATTAATGAATAAATTATAAATGTTATGTATTTCAATGTTATCATTAAACAATATTTTATTATTTTGAATTTATGATATTAGCGAGTTAAAATGCTAGAAAAATCTCATCATTTATGTATATGAAATTTTTCCAGACTAAATATAGAATTATTCAGCCTAAGTCTTTCTAAAAATAAAACTAATTTTTAGTGTAGTGAAAATAAAAAAAAAATCCGAATAAGAATTTTTACGACGAACGATCTTCGAACAACATTGTAAATAATCAAATACCCATATGATACTGTAAATATTTTGGTTTATGAACAACAATAAGTACTGTGCCAATAATCGTGAAACATAACCCCGAAATTCGAAAACGTGGTTACTCTCGAAACTGTATGAAAAACGTTGTTTCTACAAAAAGAAAAGCGATAAACCCGCAGACCTAACTTCAACAAAGATCCCGCAAGTTAAATCAGCCACGAAGACGAAGAAAAAGCGTCGGCGAAAAAACCGGAGTTTCGGGGCTGGAGGGTGCACCGGAGCAACGAGGCTTTAATCGAGCGTGCCTCGTGGGTTCCCCAACTCGCTCGTCGTCGTAAAAGTCCAAAAACTCGTAGGGGTAAATAATGAACGAGGTAGCCGGGCTTCCAGAGATGTTGAGTACTTACGGCTCCCCATCGTGGTCTCGCTGTTTCCAGTCTAGCCGGTAGCCACGTCGGCCTCTCGAGCAAGATGGCTCTTCACCCATTGCGCGTGTCAAGAAAAATGGACGATCTGGCCGAACGACTCGCCGGAAGTAGCTGGCAGCCGGGAACTCACGCATACCAACTCGCGGTTCAGCTAAAGAAATTGTGGCCGGAGTCCCGGAGATGCTCCCTGGATTACGTGTTGTCGTGTTGGCTGTGGTTTTGAAAGTATCGCATTGATTTCTCTGCTGTGTCTATTATACTATTTGTAGTGGAAAATATATGGCGCAGTAGAAACAAAAAATATTCAAAATTTAGTAAATAATAATAATTAAGTAATTTATATACTTCTAAATAATTCAAGTTCAATAATTACAAGTTATTGGTATATTTGTAAGTACAATATTCGAGTTATAAGCAAGCAACATATATATTATTATTTAATGTTATTATATTGATAACTTCCATTTAATTGAATAACGCACCCTTTATAATAATAAAGTAACTATTGAAAATAAAGTTTTAAAAATTTTATAAATATATTATAAAATGTCATAATAGGAATATTTTGTTATTCTAATTCTAATAAATATATTAAATATGTACTTATCTACTTATTAAAGTAAATAGAATTGTTTTTATTGCATATAATAATTTCATGACAATTATAAAAAAAATTACGTGGGTCAATAATAAACTATATTATAACTGTCCTGCGCGATAAAATGATGTTATAGGAGGCGTTGCAATCGAAAGTCGGTCAGATAATTTTATTATCAGGTAAGGAGGTTCCACAAATGCCTGTCTTTAGAAAAAAATGTGTTATTGTTGAAATAACTTTTGTAATTTTGTGTAACCTACTTGAATACAAATTTCGACTCGTTCAATAAATTATCGAAAACATTTTCTGATTAATCTATTAAGATTACTAATATTTGTGTGTTCTCACTTTAGTGAAATAGTGCCAATTTATTGTAAGTTATGCGAAATTACATAAATAGAATTGAGAATATTATACCACTACATTTGTGTACCCTATAGATTCTTAATCAATTGACTATTTTTAACTGATAGTAGCATTCAGGTTGGGAAAAAATGATTAGAATTCATGTCTACTTTTCATATTTATTCTTTGATAAGGATTCAAGTTAAAATAAAAAAATTTTTTACAGTCAATTTACAATGAATAAACTAAATTTTTTTAAATTAGTTTCTCCATGTTACACATTTTAGTTCTCATCAAAAATCATTCACACATGGACCTACTTTTTCAATGACCACATTTTATTGAATCTATTGAAAGGTAAACTCTTTTACTCCTATTGCATCCATATTTTAAATGACATTATTCCTTGATAATGCACTAATGCTAAAAATTTTACACATTTTAACAGTGTGCTTATTCATCACAATCATACATTTCATTTACCAAGTGCATTTTACCTTTTATATTTGTTAATGTTTTTGCTACAGTTTCTTGTACATTAAGATTTAGAAAAAGTAACTTTTCCTAGAAAATGCCTTGAAAATTTTTAATTTCACTTTCAAGCATTGTTTACAACTCGTATGTACATTAGAAATGCATCTTTCATAAGACTCAGTTTTATAACTGATTTACAATCACTGTGTTTTTTAAATACAAAAAAAAAACAAAAGAACGCCCTAATTCACGAAATATTTAATATTTTAAAACATAAAAATTAATCCGTTTTCTTATTTATAATACTAATTATAATATTTTTACCATATACCGACGCACTGTAATTTACAGTCACATAATTTTTGTAGTTTATCTTTTGTACGCAAGACATGAAACTTAAGTTCTTTTTTTTATTTTACACATGCCAATTTCCACATGAAAAGCATGATGTCATTTTGTCATTTTGATTCACATTCTACCGATGGGGAGCATCGAAGGAGGTCCCTGCAGATGGAGGATGTTCAGAGCTAGCTGGCGATGCTAGAGGAGATGCAACTACTGATTGCGGAGTAGTTGTTACTGCAGATGCAGCTGCCAAGGCAGCTAGCTCTTCTTCTGCCTTCTTCATTATATCATAATCACTTAAAGAACTTAAAGTACTTTTAGTTTCTTTTCGTGGTGAAGATTGCACTTCTGATCCTGATTTGTTTAAACTAACTGCCTTACTATACGTTGGAGAATATTTTTCTTGATTTTGATATATCCCCGAATTAACTGTTGTTAAAAACGTTGCACTAGGTTTTGAAGGAAGATAAGGGTCCACTTTAGAACTTTCTTGACGTTTGACATTTGCCAAGATTTCCTGAAGATTTGGTGGAATTGTAATGTTCGAGACCTTCTCCAAAATAGGCTGTGCCAATTTTGTTATACCCGGAGGTGGAGGAGTGAAGGATCTTGCATCACTAGGACTGTAAGCTTCAACTGCATCGCCACTGTCTGGAGGATCAAGACCCAATCCCTAGAAGTTAAAAATAAATATTAAAAGATTTGTATTGTATGTTATTTATAACATTTGTATCTAAATCTTATATTTTTTTAAACCTATAATTTCCACTTCCTAAGTCAGATAGATAAATTATTTAAAAATAGGATTAAAGAAATTTCTTCTTTTTTTTTAAGTTAACATTTAACTGTAATAATATATTTATTAAAGCTAATAAGAAACTTCAGAAGATACAATTTTGTATAAAATTTTGAACAGTACTGGTTATAAAAAACAAAAACATTTAATATTTCAATAACAATTTATCACAAGTTTTGTGATTAAATAATTAATAGAATTAGTCATAAAAGAAAAAACAATCAAGTAAACTAAATGTTAACAAATTTATATTTATTAAACAATAAAATAAAGTGTATATCACAGGTGGACATCACAGCCCGAGTCTAAAAAAATCGCATCATCTCGATGCTTATCAGATAAAAGAAATCCATAAGAATCATACGGATAGCAGGACGTGGAAAAGGTATTTTGGAATGTTTTTATTTACACTGCGAGATACAGTATTCAAGCCCCGTTGGGCAGGTCTCTCACCGGCAGAGTCGTTGACGAGTCGGAGAGGAAGGACGAACTGATGCTTTGAATCTGCTGCTTCTCCTCCTCGATCTGTCGACTGATCTCTTCTACCTTTCGCTGGAGCTCACTTGGGTTCTTCAAGGGCGATAAAGCGGTAGTGTCAGCTGTTTGTAAAGGTACTTTGAGCCCTGAAGATGAAGACAGTGCATCCTCGTCGTCATCAAGTACTATGTCCACTGGTTCGCCGGGACTGTACGGCTCGTCATCATCATCCAATTGCATCTTGTCCGAGGACGAAGAGGACTCCAAGGTAATTTTTGATGAGAGCTCAGGTACAATTTTAGAAATTACCGAAAGCTTGGGTTCCTGGGATGCCGGAGGTCCATCGCTTCTACCCATTGGTGGCGGCGTGTAATTTGGATCCGTCTCCTTACGCGCAACCTTAGCAGCGGGTGTCAGAGACAGAGGAGCTCCAGATGGACGCTTATTTCGATTACAGACAATAATACCGAGTAGAAGATGCTGACGGTTGTCCTCAAACCCTGGTCCGTCCAATGGCAACAGTACCGATGGCAATTTACTACCGTTCGAGAAGGGCATGATGTAAAAGTCTTTGATATGTGGAGAAATGTTACCCAAAACGCCGAGCCGGTTACGACTGTTAAGGTAACTGTAGAGCGTAATATAAGGCAGCTTTTCTTCATCGTTGGTCGCCGTTAGCCTGATGATCATAATTTCCTTCGTAGCATTTTTCCGCATTTTACCAATGTAGTCCCAGACTGTTATGGGATTGATTCGCCCGACAACGGAGAAGGTGTCTGGCAGTTTCTGCAGCAATTCCCGCGCATCACCGCGTATATTCTGCGCCGTCACGTAAAACTTGGCTACGTCTTGCATGTCCACGCAACCGCGCCACACATCCGACTGATCCTTTATGCCTTCGTCGATTTTAGCCTCGATGAATGCATCACGGTCGAGTTCTTCGTTAAGGTCTGGTGTTTTTATTGTCACCGTCGAGCTGGGCTCTCTGTCCGACACGTCCGAGTCGTTGCCATCCAGCGTGTTAGTCGTCGTCGTCTCATCCTCGATGTGTCTCCACAGCCTGTCCTCAATGGGTTTATCCGCAGCTACGACAGTTAGCTCGCTCTTACCGGTTGCGTCCTTTTTCTTGTCGTCATCCTTGCGGAGCTTATCTTTGTGCTCTTTGTGACGATTCTTGCTGTGACTTCTGGAACGGCTGCGCTTGCGCTTCTCTTTCCTTTCTTTGTCTTTATCTTTATCCTTCTTTCGGTCGCGACTCTTGTGATGTGTCTTATCCTTACGTTCCCTGTCTCTGTCTTTGTCCTTGTGTTTGCCTTCCTTCTTGGATTTCCTGTCGCGACTACGACTATGCCGACGATGCCTGCTTTTGCTGCGTTCTCGCTTGCCATCCTTGCTGCTTCGATCTCGCGAACGATCGCGACGCTTTTCCTTATCTCGATCCTTTTCACGACGTTTCTTTTCCTCCTCCTCGCGTTCGCGTTTTTCCTCGATCAAGCGCTCCTCCTCGTCGGCCGTCGAGCTGATAGCCTCACCGCTGTTGAGCGCCGAGACGATGTCTTGAACGGCTGTCTCTGGATCAACAGTCTCAATTCTGCTATCTTTCTCAATTATTTGTTCGCCTTTGTGCGTCTTGACAACGATCGATTTAGCTTGCGTCATTATGTCTAACTCGTTCTTTTTTATCATTTCAAGCTGGTGTTTCTTCTCTTTTTCACGCCACTCGGCTAACTCCTGACTCGCTAAAGCTTCTGGACTGAGTTTAACGAGAGCGTCGGGACTTAATGTCCGATCGGCGATCTTTCTAAATAGAGTTAGATTTTTGTTGTCTTTAATATTGAATACGAGACTGCGATATTTCGACTTATATTTTGCACCCGTATCCTTGAAGTATTTGTACATCTCCAGTTCAATCTGCAGCGTAAGTTCAAGAATCTCTTCCTCGGTGAGACTTAAATCGGGTGTTTCTTTAATACGACTGTTAAGCAAATCAGCCAAAGTCTTGCGCACATTTAGTCGGATCGGTTCAGTCTCCGGTTTCCTCGGAGGAGGTGTCGATTTCGGCGTACCAGTCGTTTCCTTCTGCGACGTCGAGGGCTTTGCCTCCGTCGTCTTTTTCGGCGGTGTAGATTTCGGCGTTGTTGCTGCCGCAGCAGCTTTAGCTACTGGTGTTAGTGGACTCATCTTCGGCGTCGTTATCGTTGTGATAGGCTTCTGCGGCGTTTGCTGCAACGGTGTTTTTACAAGTGTCTGCTTGATAGGTGCATTGGGAGTTTTAGGAACAGGCGTCCCAGGTGTTCCCGTCATTGTTTGTTTCAAACGCTGCTGCGGTGAAGCAGCGTGGGGTGCTTCGCTCAGAAGTACAACCTTCTTAGTACTCGGTGCAAGCACCGTTTGTTTAGAACCTGTGACCTTTGTGAAAATCATCTTCGGCTGGGTTGGTACTTTCACACCTTGAAGCTGTTTATTCTATAAAATAGACGGAAAGAAAGAAATTACATTTAATAATTGTTGATGAAGAAAAGGAATATCAAAACTATAGAGAAATTTTACAAATATTATTTAATATCATTTAAATCATTTTTATGTGTTGGAAGAAGCAATTTTTTAAACCTTGAACAATATATCACCAAGTTCCGAATAAAAATTTTTTCTTGAACTATGAAAACAGAAAATTCTAATTGTTATAAATATGTAGTTCTCTAAAGAATTGATACTCCCTCAAGTTATAAAATTAATATTAAAAAAAAACGGTATGGGTCTCGGGACCCCCGAGAGAAGTGATAACTTCCGTATTTTAAGTTAAACCTATTTTATGTAGAACTCATCGCCTTCTTTCTTTTATAAATTT
>JAWWEN010000048.1:12736657-12758474 GCA_035582955.1 Sycophila texana | reverse complement strand
TTATATAATTTATATAATTTATATTATTTTTATAATTTATATTATTTATATAATATTTAATTATTTTTTTGAAATAATTATAATCATTAAGTTTGCATGTGCTATTACATAATTTTTATCACTAAAATATTTTCGATTTTAGTTTCACGAACACAAAAACAATAATGAGATAGATTAAGTTTAGTAAATTGTCTAACGTGCCATGGCCATTTTATAATTTACTAAGTTAACTTTCAGAAAAAGTACTTATACACTCACAAAATGTATTTAAAAGGTGCTGAATCGAGTAGTCATAAGATTAATATGTAACGTCTGATTCGTCGCAGTTTGATCAACAGTAAATTATTTTGATAATTCTATTTTTATGTGTTCCTGAAATTCGACGGATTATAAGGTAGTATACAAGTATTTACAAAAAAGCTATATTTAAAAAAAAACATTTAGATAGATATATATAGGTATAAATGATATAAATTATTCTTATTACAAAGAATTTGTATACCGATATTTGAAACAATTGAAACAAATTCCTAATTAATTTTAATTGATTACATTGTGAAAAACTAATATGTACAGAGTTTTTTTACCATAAATATTGTGACTGTGTTTGCATTTAAAAAGTTGTTTATTTTCCACTTCTATACCTACACATAAATTTAGGTGACATGGATAAATATTGTTTTCTTTTTATCGTAATAACAAAAATGACGTTTCTTACTATTATTTTGCACTAATACAATATTTTTTAGTAATAATTTATGGAATAAAAATTTACGGTTTTCAAAAGAGAGAAAGGAATTTAAATTGTAATACCCATTAGAAAATTTCCCAGTCAGCTGTGTTGCCTTTTGGCTCAGCATGACGCCCAAACGATGGTGTCATATATTTTTCTGTTGTCAATCCACCCCCCGCAGTTCCGTCACTTGACCTGAAGCAGACGTTTTCTGGAGGCTCGACACGGCACGCGTGTGCACCTACACTAAGTGACACGGCTTTTAAAATTTTCGGTTTCCTTCTTGAGAAACTTATATACATATAGCGTCATCTCTGACCATCTTTTTTAATTTTAGTTTTAATTTAAAATTAATTAAAAACATATGAATGTTAAATATTTTATAATTATCTTAAATTTTTATATTAACCACAAATTAAAAAACAAAATTAAATTATATTATTTTATTCATCCTGTACTATAGAATCGGTATCGAAAAAATTTATTTAGAAACAAATTATTAAATAAATTAATTATTACACGCTACATAGTAATTCAAGCATTTAAATTACCATGCGTTGTGTGCGTGGATGTAGATAATGTAGATTTCTTTATTACCTGATGGTCATTGATAAATCCGGTATGTAAACATATATATATAAATATACTTCGAGAGTTCGAGCACGTGTTTATACAAAATGGCGAAGGAACTTGGTAAACGAAGTTCCCTCATTAAAAACAATGAAGATTCAGTGGATGAACAAATGGAAAGTGAAGAAAATGAAGAAGTACAAGACTTAAATAGTGTCGAAGTCAGCGAAGAAGAATGGACGGGTAAAAAAATCGTTTTAAATAATTCAACTAATAAGAAGAAAAGAGGCATTATTTACTTGTCGACAATACCTAAGTATATGAATGTTACCAAAATTCGGGAAATTTTTTCTACCTATGGAGAAATTGGACGAGTATATTTACAATTAGCTGATAGTGGTATGTAAATAATTTTTTATTTAGAAAGATTAATAAAGTTTGATCGAAAATAACAAAACATAACCTGTAAGATTACTTTACTAATAAGTTTTACTCTTACTTTCTTTTTGTAGAATTAGAAGATAAAAGTAAATTGAAGAAAAAGAAGAAAAGGAAAACTCCTGCAAAACATTTTACAGAAGGATGGATCGAGTTTGAAAGCAAAAAAGTAGCCAAATTTGTTGCTGCTACTTTAAATAATACTCAAATATCATCCCGGAAGAAAAGTAGATTTTATGATGTTATATGGAATATCAAGTATTTACCAAGGTGAGCAATGTTTTACTTTTTATAAATGTTTATACTATTTTATCCAAATTTTTTAGTTACAAATTTATATAAATATTAATGATTAATTTTTGCTTATATAAATTTATATCGTTTTAGGTTTAAATGGACTCATCTTAGCGAAAGATTGGCTTATGAAAGAGCAGTTCACAAGCAAAGATTGAGGACTGAAATAGCTCAAGCAAAGAGGGAAGTGAACTTCTTCTCGTTTAATGTTGATAGAAGTAAAAAATTGAAGAAGCGATCAGAACAAGGAGAAAACTCTAACTTTATAATGCCAGAAATTAAACAAAGAGAAACTGATATGGAAATCAGACAGAAAAAGAATAACTCACAAAATGAAGACAGAACAGAATTTCTTAAATCATTGTTTGGGTGATAGCATAATTTTCATTACTCAATTTTGTAAATATTCATGGACAGCAGTCTTTTTGTATATTAAATTAATTATTAACTAAATTTATTGTTATAATATTACTACTTCTACAAGACCACAACTAGAGGCATAAGCATATATATAAGCATTATCATGAGACGACTTTTTAAACGAATCATTTCCTAATAATAAAATTCTCTTTAAAAAATGATGGCAGGATGTTGTAAAACATTTTAAAAGGCAATTTGGTTAAATGGATTTCCGGTTAAAAGGCGCCGTAAAACGTCTTAATTTCTTAAATATATCAATAACAAAATTATTTTTTAAACTTTTGAATTACTTATTTTGTAATTTCTTTTTAAATAAGTGTATTAATTTTGAAGACTAGACTTTTTGCTAGTGCTCAACAAAATCGATTTTTCTTAAAACGAAAGATGATCGAGAATAAAAATAAAATAAAAGTTAACTCTGCAAGGATATTTGAGAAAACCATTCTTTATTTATAATAATAAATGCGGTATTATATATTCGCACAATTGACGATTTCTTTCAAATTTACAAAATTATATAAATAAATTGTTAACAATTAGATAATTAACAACAAATAAATTTCTAAATAGTTTATATGAAAAATTTTACAACATTTCAGTATAAGAAGTTAAAATGTGCCTTAATTACTTAATTTTCTTTCAATTTAAGCCTATTGGCCAAATAGTATTTTTTGTGCTGCTTACTTATTGTGATACATTTGCACTGGATCTATATGCATGAGTCATTTACAAAATACAGTTATTTTTGCGAGTGTGCGTGTGTGTGTGTGCGTGTCACATACCCATCGAATAATTGAAGTTTGAAATAATAAATATTAATCTTTGTATATATAAGATATAAGATTGTACACAGTGTACTAGTGTAGACAGTACATGAATGCACACAAGTTCGTCGCTGTCATGCCTTAATAGGAGTTATATAGAGTCAAGTGGGGGGCCACGAGAGACAGAGTGAAAATCGTCAACATCAAGGCGTCCAATAATCGGTGAGGCTGAGGCAGTGCATTCACTTCATTACGACACTTTCTACCAGTCTTCAGACGTCGCTCGAACGGTGCTCACGCTCTTCAAATATAGAAGACGCAGCCTTTCTTTCGAATTTAACTCGTAGGTATTATATTAATTATTTTGACAATCAACGGATCGCTGCTGAAATGGACGTCAAAAAGATGATGGACTTTATGGAGCTGATAGGCCGTTTGAAGGTACAATTCTTATCTTTTTGGCGCTTATATAGTCAATCACGGGCTAGTAGTTTAGTTTTATTGTGAAATTATATATTCGCATTGCTTAAAGCGCATACCTAAGCAAACTTTCACAATACGAAAGTAGCCAAACGTGCAATTTATTTTAATAATGCGCGTGTGTTAAAACAATGCGAAGTAAACGTGAAGGTTAGTTTTTCCAAACAATGAACCCTTGATTTTTCCGCTTAAAAAAGATGTATTAAAATTATTGAAAAGATTATTATTTACAAGAAGTTATGTAAATCGATTAATACAAAGTTCTAATGATCTAGTAAATTCACTAAAGTAAATTTAATTATTCATCGATGCAAATAAAAACAAAGACAGAGCCTTTGTGTATGTCAGAAGCAACTATAGACAAGTGACTAATTGTCATTGTCAATCTCAACCTTATTACTTCTTCCTCGAATGATATTGAAATGCTTCATTTATTTCAGCACCTGAAAAGGACAGGCTGGGTGATCAGAAACATTCCTGACCCTGAAACTATTTCAGGACATATGTACAGAATGGCTATGTTATCTTTCCTGGTTGACCCGAAAGATAATTTGGACAGATCTACGTAAGTATGAAGTAATGAAGTTGTATTATAATTAGTTTAATTTTTTCTTATAATTTATAAATGATGAATAATTGTGTTTTCTTTTACAGAGTAATGAAGATGGCATTAGTACACGATCTAGCTGAATGTATTGTGGGAGACATTACACCTCACTGTGGTGTCGCTCCAGAAGATAAACACAGAATGGAGGATGAGGCAATGGAACAAATTTGTAAAGATCTTGGTGTTTGCGGAGAGGAAATTTTAAAACTGTTCAGGGTAATAATATATAATTTTTTTTACACAGATTAGAATAGAAAAATAACAATAATGTAATTTTGATAAATATAATTTAATCAGTATTAAATATCTTGGAAACAGATCTTCCTTTTGATAATTTTTTTCAGTTTGTATTTATTTGTTGAACTGTTTTTCTTTGCTGGAGATTATTATTATCTTAATGCATGATAAAACCTTTAAGAATAATATTTTTACAATCTAGTTTACCTCTAATAAAAATAAGTCAACGATGCAATTTACTTAAGACATCACTTTTATTTATTTCAGGAGTATGAAAGTCAAGAGTCTCCAGAAGCACGATATGTGAAAGATCTTGATAGAGTAGATTTACTGATGCAAGCCTTTGAATATGAAAAGCAATATAATAATCCAGGAAACTTACAAGAATTTTTTAATTCTACTCAAGAAAAAATAAAGGATCCTTTCCTTGGGGATATTGTAAAGGAAATTAATAGTCAACGAGCAGAGTTGAGTAAAGTTCAAGAAAATGGTAATTGACTTGCCATGCTAAGATAGAAGTAAAAAACTAGATAAATTGAAAAGAAATTTTTTACAGCGTCATTTTTGCAAAGCAAATGTGACCTTTCTATTCTTTCTTTTGAAAGAATGAGATTGTTTTTCGACTATTGAACAACTTTCAATAGCTTGGATTACCGTAAAAAATATTTTCAAATCTATTTCAAACTTGCAGGTTTTATTTAAATGTTATAGTTTGGAGATTAACTTTATTTAATTTTTTTTAATTTTGAAGTTTGTTTATTATTAATTTATTTTAACTAAAATTTATAGTATCAAATTTTAGTCGCTACTTAAGATGCAAATAAATATACTGTAACAAAGAAGTATATTTGAATACAAGAAAAATTTTAATATATTCAATTTACACTTATTGTACTCATTACAAGTAGATCTTATTTTATAATATTTTATCGGTAGCATTGAATCATAACACTAATTCTAAAAGTCATAAATGATTTCCAAATAGAATTGAGTGATATTTTTAATTTAATATATCGGCTGTATTATTTATAAATAAAGACGTAAATGCATTTATCAAGTCAATAATAAAAGTATAGAGACAAAAGTTCAATATAATGCAAGCAAATAGTTATGTATCAAATAAGATATATAGATACATATTTTCCGATTAATATAATTTAGTTTATTCAAGTTCTCTTATTTTCGCTATAATGTACATAAAATCCTTTAGAAACGAATAAATTATTCGGAAAACATGTAAAATGTACTAAAGATGAGACATTTAAATGATTTAAATAGTAAAAAAATAAACACAAGATATTTTATAAAAATTAAATATTTGAATAAATTTGTTTGTGATATTCATTTTCATGCATGTTTTCCGAATGTCTGTAAATTAAACTAAAAGTACAAATAAATGTCGATAAAAAGCTTTTTTATTCTTTTTTAAATCAGTCAATGAGGATAGGTCTTTTAAGTATATACATATATTCAACTAAACGAGTGAAAAATAAGATTGATAAGGAAATAGATAATATTAAAAAAAAATATTGTATTATTTCAGAACATCTATGGAAATTATATTAAGTATTAGTAAAGTGCAACGTATACTATTTATTGTGAAAATTAATTATTTAAAAATTAAATATGTAATATCTAAGCTTGTAATATGTTCAAACATGACGAAAACTACCAAACTTAATAGTAATAATATCAAGACTTATTAATAAAGTGTGTTTTTTATACGTCTCTTTAACAATATTGTTTAATTTACTAAAAGCTGTTCCATTAAATAATCTTCCAAAAATCCTTACGTGTATTATCAATCAATATTATCAATTCTAAAAAATGAAATATTTTATTATCATTTTACTGTCTCAACAATATTTAACTTTATGTCATTATTATGTTAAACTTATAAATTAATGAATCTTTACTTTTTCATCCAAACATTTATTTAAAGAATATTTATACAATCAATGCCTGTTGAATAAATAAGTAAGAATGTTTACGTAATTAGAGAAACCAGTTTCATATACTTTTCGTGTCTCATTTAAAATGGAAAGTTCCGTTATCTTGTGTCAGATTTTAATCTTAATTAATAGTGACATTAATAACTCGTAAGGCAACATCAAATTTGTTTAAGCTCATTCGAAATGCATGATTTCGACACGAGAACAAAAAGCTTCGCGGTATTATACAAAAAATCGAAGTACACGCTAAGGTGTTTATAGCAACTGCAAGGCGAACCGGCCGTTAAGAAGGTCGCAACAATGGTCCGATTCAGTCGTGCGGTGCGGTTGGGTGCAACTTTTTCGGGGCGCGGAGGATGATGCGCGCCTGCCCGCGCCTTTGCCGCTTTTTTTTTTTTTTTTTCAAGCGAGCCTTTGTTCCGCATAATTGCCGGGCCGGCTTTGCGTCGATTTTACGTAATCGTTCGACCCTCGCCGAAATTTCAGTGCGCAGCTGTTGTTCCGATCGATGGTTGTATATGACTAAGTCGTAGGCATAAACAGATGCATTCTCTAATTTCATAGGGGTCTGCTTTTAAAATGCATTTAGAAATAAATAAACTATTTGGAGATTAGAATGAAATTTTTAGTTACTTGATCGAGTAGAGCAAGCCGCCTACGTATGTATGTAAATGTATGTATGTACGTATATATATATTGCATTTCTTAGATTTTATTAAAAGATTTTTGTACAGAAAGAGGTAACGAGTTTTTCGTTACTATGTTTGTTGGATCGATATACTTGAAAGGTTTTAGCAGTGCTATTTTTAACACCTGCAAATGCAGGTAAAAGGGGGTAATTTACAAGTTCTCGCAGAAAAAGCGCGATAGCATTGAAATTTAATTACTATAGAAACGTATGAGATTGGATGAACAATACTAGTGTAAATATTAAAGACGAGACGTAAAAAAGAGAAAATATTTCTTTTATTCGTCAAGCGAACAAAGTAGGCATGCAGCCTTTTTTTTTGAGGATTTTATACCGCTCACGTTTCCATAACGAATAATAATACTGTAAGTTTTTTTATTTTTGTAAACATCCAACTTAATAATTATTTAAACATAAAAATTAAAGGAACGGTAGGGTATTTTTCTCTCGTAAATAAGAATTTTCTTTTTTTGACCACACTATACTAAACTTTCCTTTAGTTAATATAAACGTGTAGATATTTTATTATTTTCTTTTTGCTATTTTATAATATAAATTTTATTTTTATTATAGAGCTAAAAGTAAGTATATCAGTAAGTACACAAAAACATTTAATTCTTTAATGTCATTTAAAAATTCTTTATAATAAAAGCACGTTCTTATTCACGTTTATTTATTAAATAAATACCAATATTATCCAAATGCAATGTTAAGAATTTCCTACAGAATATATATAATACATAGATATATAACGCACACTGTAAAAATTTATTTAAAAAGAATCCTTTTCCATCCGTAATTTTCAGAAGCGCATTTTAAATAAAAAATTTAATTGCGATTAAAATCTAAATAGTACTAAACAATTTAAACAAATTTCAAACCACTCCAGTCAAGTCATAACTTTCAGCTGACCGCCGGTCGCAGTAGTAAAATTTATATATCGCGCGCCGCACTGTCATTAGTCAATCGCAAGTCGCAACATCTGCTCGACGCGACACGCGCGGAAGCGAAAAAAAATACCGAGAACATAGTAAATAAGTAAATATACCACAAATACCTACATAAACGTATAAGTTATAACCTAAGCTGAGCAGAAGCCTGCGAGCTGCGCGCGAACTTCGCCGGCTAGTATGAGCAGTCAACGACCGCCGTGCTCGCTCTGAGTTTTCACCACGACGCACAATCCGTGAATTTTCAGTGTCAGAGGTTATAAAGTAGCCGGAAGCAGTGCACAAGATCATCGCGTTCGACTTACTCTCATCTCGGCGAACCTCGACCGGTGACATCAGACTCCGAGATTTTGGAGCAGCCGGAGTCGGAGCGGGGGGGTTAGACTCCGATCCATTGGTGGTTCTGGTTTGGTTTGTTACTGTACATTTTTTGCAGACCATTGTTAGGGGTTGCAAAAGCGTCGTCCGCCGCTGCGGCGGTGTTTTTAAAGATGGCGCCAGTGACATTCAAAAGGCAAGAATGACGAAATTTATTATTTATATTATATCGCAAATATTATAAATTAACTAAACATTAAAATGAAATTTAAATGGTGTATATTGGAATGTAGGTTGTACGACATTTTTATTTTTTCAATAATTCCATAAATATCCTATAGAAATAGCTGTTAAAGTATACACCATTAGTTCTGCGAATGTAAATATTGCATTTTTTATGACACTATGTCAATATATAATGAATGAATATATAGTAATCAGTATAAAATGACGTATTTGAATCAATAAATTTAAAAAGAAGCCCATTAATATTTTAATAATGTAATATATATAACATTTAATTAAATATTAATATTATTTTTATCGATTAACATGTCGGAATATTTCCGTGTATACACCTTTTAATATTTTACACGAATTCATATTAAAAGTTATAAACTTGTATGTTTAATAATTAATTAGACGAAAAAAATATAGTTTTATATTTTATTTTAATGTTAAATTCTAATTACGTATATGTAATATAATTCGGTATGCATCGGGGTCACAATTAATTATTTAACAGGAAAGATTTTTAATATTATTTCTTACTACTTGCTTAATTTCAGTGATTATCATTATCTGATTCGAGACGCACGAATATAAACAATGACTATCAGTTTATGTTATAATATACGGGCGTACATATGCAGATACATACTTTACAATTGAACAAGCGATAGAATTGTTCTTTCATTCACAATACTTAATCGATATCGTACATTATACGAGTTACACTGCCGAAATATTAGTTTTTATCTTTAATAATTAACATATCTTTTAGTATGGTCAGAAATTCCTACAATCGATGTAATGCTTATTGATAAATAAATTAATTTAATAATGCTAATTAATTTAATAATGCATGAATTTATTAATGCTTATTGATAAATTTCCTTTTCAATAAAGCAATCGTATATAAATATTGCTTTATCATTTTTCCTTAAATAAATTAACATTATTGAAATTCAGTATCGTGTTATCGAGTTACAGATATTTTATTCGCAAAAAATATCGATCTATATGCAATAGCATACTAATCCAGTGCTTGTTTCGTCATATTCCACGCACGTAAATGGATTGAATAATCTTTTTTAGTTTCATCAAGTATCATATTCTTTACGCATGACATAGGTTTTGTGCCATTGTCCTTTATTGAATTTTTTAATTTTATTTAATTTTATTTAAAAAATTTTATTTAATTCTTTGTATATAGTTCATTGTTTTCTTAATTTCTTTTACATTTTTTATGTACCATTTTATGCGATCTTGATTATCTTATTTCATGTGTGAAAGTAAAATTACGGTACAAACGCTTCATTGAAGTTTAACTATTTTTTGCCCACCAGTTCTAATCGAAAAATTATTATATAACTTCATGTAAAGGCGACACTCTCATTTTTTTTTTTTTAAATGTTTGGAAAGATATATCGTGGCCACCGAGTGTTATACACGAAAAGTTCTAAAGCTCTCCTCAAAAGTGTAACCATAACAAATGGTCATCAAAAATCCACGCCGCAGAAATTACAGCTTCATCATCTATCTTATATCACCCCACTCTATCGCTATATAGATCGACAAATCGCAAAATAAAAACAAAAAAAAATCGTAAACCCGCCCACGCGAGCGCGACAATGGGCGCGTTTAAAAATAGCGATCCTCGCGCCAAAGGAGCGGATGCACGCGGACATATGCATTATCCGGAACCGGTCGACCGGATCAGAGGCTGCGGCCCGAGGCATTAGGTAAGCCGAGCGTCCCTACCCCTGGACGCGGCCCCGAGGCGGTGCTCGGGCCGATTCGCGCGCGTCCGCGGCAGTGCTCCGTCGCCCGGCAACCCGCCCGCTTGGTCGATGCCCATCCGACAGCGCGGCGCGACTTCCGCTGACGCGGTACCCTTATACCTGGAGTCAGCGTGTACTCCCCCTCCTCGAGTGTGGCCCGCACTCCTGGCGTGATACGCCGCAGTATCGCCGCGGTGTGCTCCCGCCGTCGCTCGCGTTATATTCGCTCGACGCGCTGCCCGGTTAGCGCCTGGTAGTAATTCGAGGCTTCTGTATAACTGACGGTTCGTATTGCCCTTGTTCTGTCGAGCTCGCAGGGGGTGTTGTCCGTTTATTGGAGTTGTTATAGTGATAAACGCGGTGTAACATCTTTTTTTACTTTTCTTTTACTTATTCAACGGTTTTTTCTTATCGTTGCTGCTACTGAGTCGGTTACATTTAACGATTATAACTGATCAATGAATCACTAGAATTATCGCTTTTTTGTTTAACAATTTAAAAACGCTTTATTTTAGCACACGTGCTACCTGCTTTATAAACGCATGCGAAATAAAAAAAAGTTGCGTGACGTGATATTAATTTTTTTTTTTTTTTTTTTTTTCAAGAAGCATTTATTAAAAGTGTCTTTAAAATAAATTTAAAATGTTTAAATTTGCTTATGTACTATTTATTTTATAATTGTATGCAAAATAAAAATAAAATGCGCGAAATAATGTTTAAATTTTTGTTTAAATAAATATCTCTGTAGATAATAATTGTCGTACATTTCTTTCAACGAAGTAATAAAGTATATATTAAAATTAAAATTCGCTGCGATATATAGTCTGATTTTATTTTTAACGTTACTTTACAAAATATTTTAATAAGAATTTTTTGGAGTATTTACCAATTTAAATCAGCTTATTTTCTATCCTCAAGTTAGTCTAAAAAAAGACATTAAGAAAACTGGTTTACTAAGACCCAAACACCTTTTATGACTGTTCCTCAGAACTACGATCTATGAAAAGAAAACAATTTTCCTTTTTTTATTTTAACAAACATTCAGTCGTGCTTAAGCCTTCAAAATAAGAAAATTCGACAGCCCCGCCAAACCTGTAATATTATTTCAGTAGACGACGGCTGAAGAAAATGGGTGAGACGAAGGAAGACGCGAACATCAATGGCGAAATTTGGCGTTCGTCTGAGCAAGTTTTAGCCAGGTACGATAAAAACGAAGACGGTGGGTTGGACCTCGAAGAATTCAAAGAACTTTGTCTCGAACTCTTTGGTGAAGAAGAAGTCGGACAGCACGAAGAAAAGGTTGCGGAAGTATTCGAAGCCCTCGATATAGACGGTGATGGTACACTGCAAGATGATGAGTGGCAAAAGTTAGTATTTCAATCAACCCTATTTCTCGCATAAAAAAAAATATGTACTGTTTTAAAAATCACTCAGAGTATCAGTTTCAAAAGCGAATTGAACATTTTTAACGATTGAAATAATGTCACTTCAATTTTAAATAATAATAATGTTAAACAAAATTTCATGATTTCAGCTGTTTCGATAAATGGATAAGAGTGGTTTTGAATCCGGTGAAAATATTTTTAGTGGTCGACGTGCAAAACGATTTTATAGAGGGCAGTTTGGCGCTTAAAGATATTGGCTTAGGAGAAGACGGTGTAGAAGTCATAGAGCCAATTAATGATTTAATTAAGCAATGTCCCTGGGACAAAATAATTTATACTCTCGATTGGCATCCGTCTAATCACATCAGTTTTTACGACAACCTACACTTGAGAGAACTTCATCCTGACTCTAAGGTACGACGTTTTTTTCCATTAAATTATTTAACTCGTCGTTAATATTAAAAATTGTAAATATTTAAAATGCTATTTTCATTAATTTTAAAAGACCGCGAGTGTATACGTCTAAGTCTAGAAGAATGGATAATTTGTATGAATTTACAGTTCTGCTCTATTTTATTTATTCCGACCATATTTTTAAACAATACAAAATTTTAAATAATAAATCAATGTCATCGTCGTAGATTCAAAAAGAAGAGGCAAAGGAACTCGATACGGTTCTGTTTCTGCAACCCAAGATCGAGCAAAGGCTGTGGCCGGTCCACTGCGTATTTGATTCCTGGGGAGCGCAGTTACATAAAGATCTCTTTATTGCACCGGATTCTCTTCAGGTATGCAACGAGAAAATATCTATGATACATTGCCAGTCGTTAATTATAATTCGTTATTTTTCAACATTAAGTTATTAAAATTGCTTTATAGGTAAAAACTACGTATATTATTCCAGAAGTTACATTGATACTTTATTTAAATTGTTCAGTTCTCGTAAATAAAAAATTGATAAACTTCCACTCTTAAATTTCTCGAATTCGCAGTGAATGGGACCGGTTCGTTGTCGATTACACAATAATTTTACGTCAAACGATATTATTACGATATACGATAGTAAAATCCATTTTATGCAGATATCTCGTTGATGACTGATTATTTATGTTCTTTCTGTCAAGGCTAATCTTCATTATAGTCAAGTGAGATGCGTAAATTATAAAACTGTAAAAAAACAGAGATTTATCGATTTTATGTAAATTTATTTAACGATTTGTTAAAGAAATTATTTTCTGATATTGAAGAATTTCAGAATAATTTACAAAAACTATTAATTACAGACATTTTTAATTTTTTCTAAAAAATAAAAAACAATAACGATCAACCTCTTGTACACAGGTGAAGAAGGGTCAGAACCCCGAGGTGGACAGTTACTCGGCGTTCTTCGACAACAGTGCGGAGAACGCGACGGAGTTGCCGCAAATCCTGGAGGAGCTCGGGGCGACGGACATCTACATGTGCGGATTGGCGTACGATGTGTGCGTCTGCTCGTCGTGTCTGGACGGCCTGCGGCTGGGATACCGCGTGGCTTTCATCGAGAGCTGCTGCCGCGGCGTCAACCCCGCCGAAATGCGCGACGCGCGCCAGAAAATAAGCGATAACGGCGGCTTGGTGCTGCACGCCGAGGATGTGCAGGATTACGTGGAGGGTAAACGCAGAAGCCTGGTAATGGCGCTCCAAGGAGCGAAGGGCCTCGCTAAGAGACGCGTTAACGGCGTCAATGCCAAGGCGAGTCAGGAATGAGGGGGGACTCTATTTACGTTGAATAGAATTTGCAGATATCGGAGGATGCGAAATTGACAGTAAATTCATTACACACTTTAGATGACTTTAATTACTTCTTTGAAAATATTTCTTTGAAGAGAAAAAATTGTATTTTCTAAATCATTTTCTGGTAGAATTGGATAATTGTATATTTAGTAGCTTTAGTCGTTATTGATTTGCTAATAGTGTGTAGTTTCTTGGAGTACGCATAAGCAGAATTTTACAACTCTGTACAATTAACTGCTTTGGTGCAGTAAATCAGTTGCTATATAACTTTGAAATAGTGGATTAATGACTCTAAAATAATTTTTAAAAACAAAAATAAATTTCCTAAAATGTAAAATAGTACAAGAAATGCCTTAAATTTTCGAAAAGTTGTAATTATTACTGTCATCATTTTGTAATCTCGTACTTACGCAAGTATTTTTAAATTAATTTTTGCACGATCTACACTCTGTACAATATTTATATTAAAGATTCACGCAAGTTTTCTGAGAAGAAACTGCGCGGTAATTACACCTGTGATAAGCGTTTTGTACAAAACAAAAGGAGTAACTGTGTTCTCGTGAATCAAGTACGAACGACTCACACGCCTTTTGCACTTACCAATGACTCTATTATTTAGAATGAAACTGATAAAAAGAGCTTGCTTCAAGATGTTAAAGTGTATATATAATACATTTGAGAACAAACGCAGCTTTGAAAGTAATGAAAATTTAGATCTGATATTTATATGATCGAAACATTTGTTAATCATGCACAGAATTGCAACATTAATAAAAGTTACTTAAAATTTTTATTTATTATAGCTTTGTAACGTGATATGTCAAATTACTAAGATTGACAGGTTTGATAGTGCATTCAATATTTAATATCAAAAATTACGACTCTAATTTCTGAAAAAATGTTCATTTGTTTATGCGTATACTTATTTATAAGTAGCAAACAGTATAAAAGCTTAATTTATATTAAACAATGTGGACCATTCTTACTGTAATGAACTTCGGTTAAAAATGTACTTAAGATCACAATTACTATGACAGAAAAGTATTTTATAAAGTCAACACTTATAGACTTGCCATTTTCGTAAGTGTAACTTCTTTTCCATTAATTGATAGTTTAGTTTTTACGTAGTTATAATATCACTGTAATAATAAGTTCTGCAAGATTTTAAGTTATTCCATGATAAAAGTCATAATCTTAACATATCAATGATTAGTAATAAATAAATATCAGTAATTGCAGCAAAATACAATGATTTATTATTATCCTATTCTACAATGCATATTTACAAAATATGTATAAATAGTAAATAAGTTAATTATAAATACGTGATTAACTTAGTGAAATGATGGTAACATGTTTGTTGATTCTTAATAAATAATGCAATTGAAATTATACGTCAGAAAAATAGATTTACATTAAAAAGATCATTCTAATTTTCGATGAGTAAATTTCGAGCTATTCGATCTATCTTATTTGCCGATTCATCGTCTTTCGATAGTTCGCAAATGTATCTCTGCCTAGATCCACAATCTTCTCCTTTATACAAAAATATCCTCGATGCGGGATTATACTCGAGCTTCAAACATCTGAAAAAAAAAAAAGTATTACGTTATTGTCCACAAAAAGAGATAAAGGTACCGAAGCAAATAAAAGAAAAAGCTCAGGCCTATTGAAAAAGAAAACACAATTCATTGGTAAAAATCAATGTGTAGTTTTACCTTCCATCACCAATGACGTTTTGTTTCGTGTCATGGTGAACGGGTCTAGCACTAGCGGCCCAGATCCAAAGGAGTCCAGGGTTGAGGCCGCCCGTCCAGTAACTTTTGTTTTTCGCTTTCTTGTCGCTTTGGAGGAACGCCACGACATCCTGGTTCTCCTCTACCGTCTCGAACTCCACCAGATTACCACCCATACCACGGCACAAACTCGCCGACGACTTCCAGTCATACTCGCGTGTACTGAAGTGGTAGCAAAACTGACCCACTCGCGTGTAATTCTCCGGGCATGGTTCTGTTGAATAATATAAAAAATTAAACAATTAGTAGTTTGTCGTGCAATTCATTTAAATAATCTTTATAGTTCAATGTATAGATTAACTTCGATATTTATGGCACGAAAAAATCTTGATACTACTGACCTTTCGATTTGTTATTCCCTGCTATTACGTAGTACAGAAGCTCTTCTGCTCGTTTTAGACGCTTCTCCATGAAGTCTACTCTATAAACTAATTTTTCGATCGCACCTTTCATGAGTAAAAGAAAAAAATGCGTATGTTTAATTAATGTTAATAAATTAATCAATTTTTCGTTAGCTAGTAGATTAATTATTATTTACGAAGAAAAAAGTGTATCGATTAAGTAAGTTATTTTCCGGATCTGTACCCTTTTTTTGTTGACATGAAAAAAGTTTAAGATGAAAGAGAAATTGACTCTCACCAAGTAAATAAAGATCAGTCTCGGAGACGTCACGCTTATTCGGTGGCGAGACTTTGTTTGCCGTCACTTTCAATGTGGTATCCCCAAGTTTCATCACGCGCGAGTTCCTCGAACTTAGATTTTCATCTTTGGTAGTGACCCAGTCCTCGAGAAGTTCGCTCCAGGGGCCAATGCTGTTTCCTCTTGACAGATTTTCACTATCATTAAATATCGTTTCATTCCACGATTTTGATGCTGTAAAATTAATAATAAGTTTTTAATTAATAATAATTTTTAATTAATAATAATATTAAGTTATTAATAACAAGTTTTTCAAATTTATACTTTTTCTATATTTGTCCATGCATAAGTATAGCCTATATTTCCATAATAGTACAGATAATCACTGTAATTAAAAATTTCACATAGATATCGTATCTGTATAAGTACACCCTATTAAATTAATTAAGATCGAGTACTTGCTCTTTAATTTAACTTCTTTCAAAAGCGCCATAATAATCAAGATAACAAGCAAAAGCTCCACGTTTAAAAATAGATAAATACAATTAATTCAAAATCACATCAACGAAGCAAGTCATATCGCATTAAAAAAATTGTCTGATACGTATTAATCAAAGGAAAAAAAGTACCATGTCGTCCGGCAGTAGCAGCGACGATCGCCATCAGGATCACCGCGGCGAGGACCTTTGGCATCGTGATAATTAAGCTTGACTCCTGAAACAAACAAAAAGCGAAGTTGAAGAAAAGTAGTCCAGGCGGGTCTCGATTCGACTGTGCCGGCCGCAGGAGCGCGCGCTAATGTGCCGCGAAGGGGGACCAACGTGGAAATTTGCATCACGCGAAAGGTCCCGGCCTCGGCGCGGGTGATCCCCTCCGACTTTCTCCCGCCGGGAATTCCGCGCTAAGTCCAATGTGCCGTGTCGCTCGTGCGCATCTATTTTCGAGAAATCCTCGCCGGCCGCACTACTGGCCTTTTTTACGGCCGCCGGGAAAAAGTTAATAAAACTGCCTGTAAATCACGCGCTCTATGAGCTTGGCGCTTATTAGGATGTTTAGTGCTGGTTGAATGAGGATAATGTGACTTTATTGCGAGTATAGCTAATTCGGCTGCGCTTGAATGATGTGTCGATTGATGTATATATATATATTTGTGCGTTTTTTTTACTAGGATGGATTTAATTTATTTTTTTTAAATTATAGTCGGGCAATCCTGAGGTGAAAGGGGTGGGTAAGCAAATGATAAAAAGCGAAAGTTTGCGGTTAAACGGTTTCCTTATGTTTATATTTCTTTCAGCGTATTAATTTAATGATTTAAAATTATGATTCTGCTGAAACAATTTTCTTTTTAATTAATTATATATGAGAGTCGAATGCCTACTCTAAAAATATGATAATATTTGCCGGATTTGATTGATATTTTTTTTTAAATAATATACACAGAAAAATATCAAATAATGCCGCGTCATTAAATATGCTACTTGTATTTTTATGTCACGCCCGCATATTTCAAGAAATTCTCTAATTTTCTGTTTTTAACGAAACTTTCACTTACATAAATAAATGTGAGTACATACGAGTAAAGTCCGTTACTTTTTTCGAAGTTCACAATGATATTTTCATTTTTGCCACAGGACAGTCTATTTAAACTTGTAAGATGAGAAATTCATTGTCTTAACTGTAACTTCAAAATTATCTAAAAAAATTATAAATAACAATATTAAATTTACTCCTTTAAGAGAAAAGATAAGAAAAAGCAAAAATAATCTAGGGATTTAATTGAAAAAAAAAACACTCATCAATGCACCTTTATACCTCAACGGATTCTAAAGCAACTCTAAAAAAAAGTGATTACGGCAAACTGCATTTAAAATACCCGCATTCGTCGCACTAATCACCCCTTTAAAAGCCTGTTTATTCGCCGCCAGCGAAGCAACAATACACCATAGTACAAACGATCATCAACGTACCGTGAAGACTAAAACAAAAATCCCTCAATCAGTCCATTGACGATTTCACAGTGGTGGAGGCGGGCGCGTGGACAACCGGCGGAAATACGCGAATCGCATGGCAATCAAGGGGACACGCGGCGCGATAAGGAGGAAGGGTATATCGAATAGGTCCACGGTGCGCGCGACTCGCGGGCCGGGCGTCGCGGTACTGAAGTCGCCCGAAAGCGGCCGCCTCGCGGCTGGGGGCCACTTTCTCTCCCACCCGCGGGACACTTTCTTCTGGCGTGCGTAAGCGCGCCGACGACGAATATATTTCGACGAGGCGCGCGTCGCACTGTGGGCTCGCCGAAGACGGATGCGTGAACGGGTCCAGAGCGACGCCCCCCTTCGGAGAAATTTCGCGGGAGGTGCTGCTGACGGCCTTTTGTTGCGTGGAATTAATTAGCCGAGTGATCAGCGCTCGACCTTTTTTTGTCGTTCCTTCTTTTTTTTTCTTTTTTTTTGGAGGATGGAGTTTTTTTGCTGCTTTCTCCCGGGTCTGTTCGCGGAAGGATAATGACTTCGGTTTCGGTTTTGACACTGGGGAAGGAGCCGTGGGGAGCCAGTGAGGTGTGAGATACTTTGTATAGATGGGGAACACTTTGGAGAGATGGGCGCGTGGACAGGATCTCGAGCGAAGAGGCTGTGGTTTTTGGCTTCGCTCGAGTAGAACTGAATTATTTTTTTGTTGAGAAATTTAATGATAAAATATACGGATGAGCTTTAGGAATTTGTATTAATGTTCGAGGAGCGTCAATGATATTGTTGGAATTTCCATCGTTGATTTGGAAAATAGGCTGTGATGATAACATCACGATATATAACAGCTCATTAGCCTTGTCATTTATTTCTAATTCCGTAAGCGAGTGGCATTTCGTTAAATTATTGCAGCATATTAACAACAGGTGCATATAAAAGACAATTTATCGTATATACACTGAGAAAAAAGTTTAGTAATCACAATTAACCATTACTTGCTTTAATTAATATTTACTTGTTTCAACCAAAATTTATTTGTTTCAATCAAATTTTAATTGAAACAACTAACCATTGATTTCGATTACTTACTTTTTTTTCAGTGTAAAAAAAATTTCAAATTACAAGGTAACAATATGGTATGTTTAATAAGTGTTCAATTTTTAACTTATTTAATATCCTTGTATAGAATTTATATTTCAAAATTTAATTAAAGTGCATTATTCCCTCTTTTTCTAATACCAAAAATAAGTGTAATGATAATGGAGAAGTATTTACAATTTTGCTTTATTTATTATTATATTTATGTTAGTAAATACAAAAGAGGCGAAGTGGCCACTTACGATATAAAAAGGAGTTCGAAGTAAGGTTGCGCAACTGAGAGTGATGTACGAAACCTTGCCCGGTCGAAACGCGCAGCCTTGTCGTAATGGAAAAAGAAATGGAAGACTTTCCTTCGTCTGTAAACGTTTGGCAACGGGAATTTCCGTGCGGGTACAATTGCGAAACCGTTAAAATAATGGCCGCTCTTATGATTTTCTTCGAAACGTATATTACTTGGTGAAAAGCAATACGCATCGCCTTGGTTGGCCAAGTTTCGTGTATGCTCTGCAAAAGTCGACCTAGTGCGAAGAAACTTTTGTTTAAGGATCTGAACGACTTGTAATCGTTTTGTTTGTTTTACGATTTTTAACTGTCATTGTATAATCATGTAAATATTTGAATGTTTATTACAATTAAAATTAAGCTGTTAATTAAGCTTCTTTGTACTTCTCACAATTGCTTTTGATTGTTATCTATTTAAGAGTTTAAAACTCTTAAAATATGTATATAATTTATTCTCTTATAATTACATGCTTGAAATATAATGAATAATAATTATGATGAATGTCGCTTATAACATCACTGAAAAAAAAACTATAAACATTGACATATTAACTTTACGACATAATATCTTAAAAACGCTTTACTTGAGTGAAAAATAAAGATTAATTTTAAACTCTTTCAGGTGATTAGAGCAAATTGAATAATTTTATAATAGCAGTTTATAAACACCGAACAACATTTAGTTATGTAAATATACACTGCATTGCAAACACGTAAAAAATAAAAAAAAAAACGTATAAGCAGCTCAAACGAGGTGAATATTTCCGCGTCAAAAGATATACACCCGCGTCGATTAACCTACTAGCCTTGTTGCGTGTGGATAAAATAGATCCGAGAGAATTGCTCCTGCCTACAGCACAATCCTGTCGGTCTTAAGTTTCTATATCGCTTTTCTCTCTTCTCCTATTCTAATCCAAAAAATTTTTAAAAATTATCAACGGCCTTAATAGCTTCTCTGATCGGAGCTCCTATAGCTAGCTAACTGTTCTATTGGACTTTTAAACGCATGGCCATTTTGCATTATGCCCAGTAATTAATGGGCCGTTATAAAAGTAGACATTATGTATCGTAACGAGGTAACAAGGTGTAAAAGTTCTGATGCTCACATTGTACTCGCATTTCTACTTATATACTTGTAGGTCACTAATGCCTGTCATTACCTTTTCAAACAGAGAAAATTTTGAAAAATTTCAAGGTATGTTTTACCGAAGTATTAATTTTCATGATTCTAAAATTGTTAGTTATGTAAAATAATAAATTATACACATCGTATTACTTATTTTTCGTTTCTTTAAATTTTTCTTTCTTTGTAAAGATTTTTAAACTGACGCGTTGAAAATAATTATACCTAAAAAACAGGATGAGTGAATGCAAATAGAGGAACATTTTATGTAGATAATTTTTTTTATTAAACAAATTATATTTAAGGTACATACAACGTAGTCTCACCGCTGTAAATAACAGCAGCGACGCAAAATTCTGTACAATTTAAGAGACAAGGAATATTATCTCTTGATTGGAAGCTCAGAAGTACACTGTCAAATTAAGTTGTTCGTTATTCGCGTGGCTGGTGCTAGCTCGAGCTTCGGCAGCTATTTCCACGCTGTCCACAGTCTGCCAAGAAAAAGCAGCAAATTAACAATATCGTTTTTTATTTTTTTATCTTAAGAAAAAAGTATGAAAAATATCGTGCGTGTCGTCATAGTACGAGAAAATAATTTAAATAATTCTTTAAACACATGTGTACCTATTGTTTTTTTTCGAACTTTCAATTTCTATTAAAATAATAACATGTCCTGGAAACGCACCCTGTCGTCGTCGTCCCAAGAAAGCTTCTTCACTCTTCTGGACATGGATTCAGCTGGCCAGGTAGGGGCGAGCGAATCCGGTGGATCCCCCGAAAAATTAGATGAGTTCTGAGAGCCGGTCTCCACGTTGTTGATGTTGCTGCGGGCGCTCAGATCGTTCATGTTCTGCACGAGGCCACCGATGTTCGGTATGTTCGAGGTGGCCGAAAGCACCGGTGGGTTCGGGGCTGGCGCTACTTTATGCCTCGAGTATAGCGACATTTGACGATTCGATATGACACCTGTAAATTTTCGCTTTTATTAATTTAACTCACTTTTAAAGTACAATTTTTGTAATTTTTGAAAATTTGCAACCGTCAGATTTTATAGATTTTGGGTATTACTGGGTGCAATGGGAATTTAAAGATTTTTCACATTTCCTTGTTCTGGTAATTTATACCAGGGAGTATTACTATACTGAGAAAAAAGTCAAAAGTAAATTTAACTATACACCCTAGTAAACCGGAATATACTTAATTTTACCAGAATTATGGTGCCTATTATTATTTTTTTAGTAACAGTTTCTAGAGTGAATAGTTGAAAGTACTTGAAAGTTATGGAAAGTTTCTTATA
>JAWWEN010000048.1:12724949-12736557 GCA_035582955.1 Sycophila texana | reverse complement strand
GAGACATTTTGCTCTCCGTAGACACATTTTATACTGCGAAGACACATTTTAGCTTCCGCAGACACATTTTAACTTTGGAGACATATTTTAGCTTTCACAGACATATTTTAGCTTTCGTATAGACAGATTTTAGCTTCAATTCGACTTATCAATTTGAATTGTTGTCAAATAAAGTAGACTTATAAATGATTAGGGTGACAAATTTTATATGCACCTCGGGAGTAATAATATGTGATATTCCCTTAGGTGAATTACTGCCCTCGCTAAAGCTCGGGCAGCAAACTGCGCCCGCGGGAATAATTGCCTATTTTACTCCCTTGGTGCATAAATAACTATTTTGCCCGCAAAAAAGTTTTTTCCGCATTTAGCGGACTCATGTTCATTATTTTCGATTAAAGAGTCATTTTCAAAACTTTCAAAAATAATTTATGACCCGGAGGATGTACAGCCTCTTAATCAGTTAAATTTCAACAAAAGTTTATACGTCGTACTTAGAGGTTCGATAACAATTGTTTATAATTTTCCACTCTTCATCGTCCCTCGGTGGATTCCAATTTTGCGTCAAGCAAGATTCAATCAGTTGCTGTATTTTATTACGTCTTCCATGGAAGATGAACATCTTTGCAGCGGCATTCACATCCGTGATAGCGATGTATACGTATTCTTGCAATGTAGCAAATTTATCTTCGGCAAACACGACGTTTAGTATTTCACCGACCGCTGACAGTGCACATCCGTATATTATAAATGAAGAATATATCTTGTAAAGTATAGCGGACAAACGGGAACAATTTGTTGGTTCTCTTAAACCACCTAGTCTTAGATATATAAGAACAGTTGGTAAAATATCCTCATACTGTAGGCTTTTCATTTTTTTTTGTTATTCTAAAATAATAATTGATTGATTAACTTATTTGTGTTATTTCAAATAAATAATAAATATAATAATAAAACTTATCGGCATCGAATTAACGTAAAATAAGTACATTATAAACTATCTAAAAAGAATTTTATTTTCATTGAAAGAAACTTAATTGAAAGGAACTGCTTATAACAATCTAAACTCGAATGAACCTTGTGCCTTTATTGAAGGCTGCTTATATATATCCTTATCTTAATAAAAAAAGGTGCCGAACGTTGAGAAACTAAAAAAGATCTAAAGGTGCCAAAATCGACATAAGATTTCTACATAATCGCTTATATTAAGAAAATAATTTGTTACATAGATTTTATTAAATAAACTTCATGCGCGAACAATATATATTTAAATAAATAGTAAAACAATATATATTTAAATATAGTAAAACAGACGAAAAGAAACATTATATAAAAAAACACTTCCTCGCACACCTACGCTCTTGCAGTCAATGTGTTTTTCTATAATTTGGATATATTTTGATTCTTTTCAAGACTTTAAGTTTTAATTTTAGCTATTTAATTTAAATACAACATGAACCTCATAATAAAATATATTTAAATGAATTGCACAGTTTCTACGAACATACGAAGTGTTCCTACTACTGATCTAAATGCCTTTGAATATCCTTGGATATACAGAGGAATCGTAGCTGAATGCCTAACGATGATTAGTAATTATTCATCCAGAAGCTACGCAACGGAAACAGAAAGCGGGGAAAACATGCAACAATATTCGTATTTTCGTACGACAGGGGTATAAAGTAAAATAATAATATAATTGCTGGGTATAATAGCGTAAGTTTTGCGGAGCTGTCACGTATCAAGAGCTTTATCGACCATTCTCCGCGCGCTTTTTAAACGCAGTTAGGTAGTTCCCTCCGTCGACGAAAAGTTTTGTAAGGCTCGCTCATCTTGTTGCATGTTTTACTCAATTTTTTAACAAATTTTTTACATTCGCATTAGATTGTTCAGGTGACAGATGTTTGGTACTTCTGATTAAATCAATCTTGCTGCAAGGATTTTGCAGTCCCTTGTATGAAGGTACAACTAAATTTATATAACATTTAATATAATTTATATATTATGCATATGTGGCGACACAAAAAAGGTCATGTAATGGTTAATAAAAGACGGCACATGACCGTTATTAAAACGTTTTAAAAAAGTTTTTTGTTTTCGAAGTCCCATAAGACGTTTTAAATGCTTTTGAAAAGTCATTCTGACCCTTTTTCGTCTTGAAGTTTTATGCTATTATAATTTATTATAATCTAATAAATTATTTTATCTACCGACTAGTGCATGCCTATTTTTATTTAAACGCGAAGAAAAAAGTATATAAGAATAGTATGTATAAAAATTATGTGATCGCCACCAGAGGTTTTAAATTTTAATTAAGGGAATACGATTGTGTAGCAATTACAGTGGGATAGTTAATGGCAGGCTACATTTTTTAATTTCTCCCTCGAGAAACATCATTTTATATATGAAATTCTAGAATATGTATCGCAGTTCTTCGGTGCTCATATTTTCACGTCTATTAATCAACTTCAATTTTCCCTCCCTGCGTAATATCGTGAATATTCTAAACGCTACAATTTTATGCAATACGCGAAGGTACACTATAGATAAAATAATTTTAATTGCTCGGATATAACAAAATACGTGGTATAGATCAGCAGTTCCCGAAGTAGTGAACGCCACGTCAGTTGATCGGCCTGCTTAAAATAAGTTTTACCAAGTCCAGCCTTTCTAACGCAATTAAAAAAAAAGTCTTATAAAAATTCAATTCCTTAATAATAATCTTTTCAGTGCCAAATTATTCAAAAATTTGTTGCGGCAAGTGACTGCTGTATTCCATTTTCAAGTTTTAAAACTTTCTAACGAGTTTATATCAACCAAATATTATAACGCTAATCCTACTGCACTGCAGAAAATAACAATTCTATTGCATCCAATAAAATGTACCAATTTTTCTGTACGCAGGGGCCCAAAGTAAATCTTTTCAAACCGAGCTCTGACTACAAAAACAATATAATAAATTACTGCAAACTTCTCTTCAAAAAAAAAAGTTTAGTAAACAAAGAAAGCTACTATCGCCTTAAAAAAAAAAACAAGCACCCACGAAAAAGCTAATCCAGCCGAATCATCTCGAACTTCGCGGAGCGATCAGAAATCACGATGCACCCGAGTAAGGAGAAGTATATATTCCGCGGCGCGCGGCGTCTCGCAGGTGAAAACACGAGGATCTTACGTATGCGGGGCCCGTCGCGCGCTCCTCGGTGAGGACAAAGGAGGATAGCCTCCCGGGGCCGCGCTCCTACGTCACATCCGGACCATTCGAAGGCCGAACACGTGCGCGACGAGCCGACGCCCCGCGCTCGGGCGCATACCGCTGCCTGCGCGCGCTCAAATTAGAGGTCCGTCGCGAGAAATTTTTCGCGCCCGCAATCATCCGGCCAAGCCCGGCCGCGGCATCCCATCCTCGACCGGGCGCTTTTGTTTTCGAAAGGTGGAGAGATTTTTTCTTCTCTCGCCTCGTTTGAGAACGAAGCTTTGCTTTCTTCTTTTTTTTTTTAAAGAATGCGGAGGTGTTTGTCGCTCGCGACGAGAATGACAATTGCTCGATTTGTTCGGTGATTGCATATAGGTCTCGGTGTGTGTCGCTGTATGGATAACAAATAAGACTTGTTTACAAACTGCTTGGATAAAGTTTGGATTTTTAAATGTTGGAGTATAAATCAGTTTATATTAATATGAGTAGTTTTTTTTATAAGCTATTTATTAAACTTATTTGAGTTTCTAATCGTTATAAATATATTAATAATAAAAATATGTTATTTCTACGCTGTGAAAAAAGTATTTTAAGAATTACTTTTTGACCGAAAAATTGTACCATAGAGTACTTTACAGTAAATTTTGCTATATGATTATTTCCAATATCGTCCAGTAAAATTTACTATATTTCTGACAAATTAATTTACTGTATAGTATGGACATTTTTATTTGAGAATCCAGTTGGCGATCGCGTTACGTACGCAGATAGTAGTAATTTTATTTTATCAATTTAAAAATGGCGTTATCTTACTAAGTTGATTGCATAAAATGAAATTCCACGAAAACTCAATAAAATTGTTTACTACTAAATAATCGATTTTTTTGCTGAGGGCGAAGGAACAAGCACCACGTAGTCTCGTTCCAGCCGGTTTCTGAGGAGGGGGTAGCTTTAACAACTATTAGTAGTAAGCACGCCCCCTCCTCACCTTAAGTATATCTCGCCCCCATTGAGGCATAGGCTCGTAGTTTCCCCTGAAACCGTATAAGACACTGATGTAGATTTCTTAGTCCGAGTCTTATCAGCAATCGAGAAGGTTATTTTTTACGAGGAGAAAGAAATAAAAAAAGTAAAGTCCTTTGAATACAAAATTATAGATCTTTTTAATGGTCTTTCAAGATACTCACCGGTCGCGGATTAAAATGGGCATCGGTGTCTCCTGGACACGTTCCGGAAGGCTCCATATCGCCGCTGGTTACCAACGAGGCAGACTAAAATATTACGTGGCTGGAGTTAAACACGAGGGTCCGTTCATCTTAAACTGGCGTCGATTCGCCAGAAGTTCCATTTGTATCTTTATTTATAATTTAAATAATCTAATTTTACGACAATTTAGTTTCTTTATTTTCGTTTGCAGAGAAAATAAAAGAGAACGTCAATTATTTACGGTGATTTTTATTAAGTAAAATAACTGCGGATTACCTGCTTGAAATGCAGAAGGTACTTGTACTTTTTTTCTTACACTGAATGAAAATTGATGCCAGCGAGCACGCAGATATGATCACGCAGTGTCGGTAGCAATCACGTCTGTCTTGTATCAGCGGCCGTCATTATATAAAACGTAACTATATATAAATAAATATTTTAATATAATATTTTTCACATACTGCTGTAACAGTCTATTACAGAACTCAGCAGCAGTATATATATTATAATTTTAAGCAATGCTAAACCTTTAAAAATGTATATTAAATATTTTCATACAGAGTTTTATCTGAATTAACGAAATTGCGATTACACTAATTTCATGTCAATATAATGACCTATTTTATATACATCGATTTCCCTAATTCAGATGTATACGCAGTTCAGATCCAAAGCATCCCATATCTCTGAAACACAAATTACGTTATCCTAATAAAAAAAAGGGATTCAGAATTGTTTACTTAAAAAAAAAAAACAATATTACGTTATCCCAATAAAAAAAAGATAGTCCAGAATGTTCTCTTGAAAAACCAATTACGTTGTCCAACAATAAAGCAGAAGAATCCAAAATAAAAGAAGAAGGAACCAGAATGTTGATCGTTGAGTTTTGGGCGTTTGGCTGGCTGGATGTGACACAGCCGAATTTTGAAAAACATCAGCTATGCCGACATCTTGCCTCCTACGCGCCCACACATGGGCGGATGATCGTCGGTGGGGAGGGAACGAAATCGCACGCGGCCTCTGCGCTCGATCGGTATCAGGTTCTCGTAACGATAGACCTCGCCTTATCGCGCGACACCTTCGCGGCTATCCCGCGCCTTGATAAATCGATCGCTTATACTATCAGTCAGCTCGGTGCAGTGCCACGCGAGCCGCGCTTTTGTCATCTTCCGTTGCGCCTTGCCTTATTCCGAAACTTGGAAAGCACTTGGCACGATGACTCTCCGCGATGTAATGTTATATCCCTTTGTGCGCTGAAAATCGGTGGCGGCTAATTATTTCGTGTACAAAATGATGATCAATTGATATTGAAATTTTGTCAAAACGTTTAAAATTATTTTTAATGATTGCGAATTGTTTGTTATTTATTAATTTTGATGCAAAATCGTTTGGTTCGAACATTGCGAGGGTATAAATGTTTATAAGAATTGCATTAACGTAGAGATAAAAGAAATGTGAAATTATTTGGGGTTCAATGGTAATTTTTTTATTCTAATAATAATACAATGGCTAATGATGACAAGTGCGTTTGTTGATCATACGTTTTTTAACACTTTTCGCGGAAAATCACGCGGAGATGTTAACGCACGCATATAACTGCAGTTTATAAACATCATTCTGCACTTTGCTGATTCTAAGAAATTTTTTCTTTAAAAATAGATTATTCATGCTTTCGTTTGTGCAAATAAGATAATTATACATTAAAAAATAAGATCATTAAAAATGGAAATTATCTTTTAATTTTTCATAATGAATTCTAATGATAGACTAACTGAAAATGATTGTAATTTTTGAAACTGTGTCATGTGGTTACTTATTATTTTTTTAATTCATTAACAAGAACAATAATTATTTAATAAGAATTACATTATGCAAAAATCTCCCTTAATCTTCGTAAATAAGAGTGATCCTACGAATATTAAAAAAATACACAATATGATCAAAAAAAACTCAAATGTATGCTCTGCCTTCATTAAATATGGATCATGTAAATTATTATTATTTTATATTTTTATTCTAAACGTATTCAATTTATTACTATAAAATTAATATAAATTTAGTTTTACTTAATATTTTTTAATGCAACAATAATGTGTTTTAATTTATGATATTGAACATGTTAAAGTGGCAATGAAAATCCGGAAATATAAAAATATAATAAATTAACTTTCAACATATTTCACCGTGTGTATTAATTGTCACATATTTAATTAAATCTCTTGTGGATGATATACCAATATAATAACTATTAATCTGAACTTTAAATCTCTTTAATTTTGGACGTTATATACAATTCAATATTTTAATTACACAATGTATAAACATACTTACAACTCTTAACCACTATCCTTAGCTTTCTTATATGAAATTCGTTACCTCAAAAATTAATTCTCCTCCGATTTCTCTTCCTCAAAAGTACTCACTGAATCCCTCCTCTTATTCTCGCTACTGGAAATCCTCTCGATTCCTCCCACGAAGGAGCGCTTTTTCGAATATTTTTCCCACTTGTTTTAACATTCTTTTCAATCCGATGACGACGAAAAATATCCGGAAAAGCGTTCCACGTCGAATAAGCACCCAAAAATTTCCAGCAGCATAAAACCCTTTATTTCCCATAAGGCTAGAAGTGTCGAATCTCCCATCCCGGTATGGGGTGGCCCACAATGTGCTCCAAATCTGCCGCTGAGCGGAAATGTCACCGGCGAACGGGCGATCGAGAGGCGAGGTCGAATTCGGCCGGAGGCGCGCGAGCGGACTGACTGCGTGGGCGCGCCGCGCCGGCGAAGACACCGCACGCGGTAAAAAGGGACCGTCGCCGAAGTGGGGGATGAAGTCCCCCGAGCTCCGATCGGCCCCACTCCCATAGCGCGCCACTTAGCGTAGAAAAGGCAACGATGCGGCTTAGTGCCGCCGCCTTCATAATTGGCCGCGATGCGCCCTACGATCGCCTCGCTAACTGAGTTAGGCTGCGCTAAGTTCTGTTGCTGGAATAAAGTGAGATGAGAGAAGTGCTGGTTTTGAAGGGAGGGAGACTTAAGCTTCTCCCGGGCGTACATTGGACGGTGCGGTCTGACTTGGTTACGAATTATTAAAAAAAAAAACTTTTTTTGTTTATAATTAGTTATTTTCGATACTAGTGCGTTATAAGTGATTTTTTAGGCCCGTGTGTGAGTCAATTCACGCGAGTCCAAAAATCACGTATGACGCGAGTATCGAACAAAATTTTATAATACGAGGGGAAAACGTCGTTTTATGGCACGCTTGTGTACCATAAGTTTATACGTACTAGTGTTATGCAAAATATTATGAAAATAAAGAACAACGTTATAACTATTTTAATTTTTAAGCAATAGAGTAAGTCCCACTTTTTCAAATGATCCAATCTACCTGATTTATCAGGTTCTGGAAGAATTTACATTTTCTTTTAATTCATTGGAGGCGACGGTATTTACATCTGAGTACACGTCATTTTTATTATCCATTATGAAAAGAGCCATAAATCATTACTAATTTTTTCTATGAAAAGTGACATTTCATACCTTAATTTGCCACAGATAAATTATATTCCTGTCACATTCATATTACGTACATGTTTTAGTAAAAAATAACATTTATATAACAAATTCATATTAGCGTGTATTATGGTTATTTAATATCATTCAATAAATTACTGTATTATGGCTATTCGAAATACGTTTATTAATCACAGATTATCAAATAATTAAATATAAAAACTGACGTTTCAGTATAACGTTTTTTTTTTTATTCACTAACTAAATGTCCAAAGAACCAAAATCGTCGTCCATAATTTTATAATAATCGAAAATTATTGAAAATCTATCTATAGGAAAATTTCTATTCAAGAATTCAAGTAATGGAAGCACGGTAGCTGGCGACTCGTCGTCAAGAGGACATAATCGGTATTTTATACGTTCTTGGCTCATCGTGATTCGCATGCGCCTCTGGTCACCTCGGCAGTTCCTTACCATATCCGGCCAGCAGCGATCGGCCGGAAGTCACGGACGCCGAGGAAGTATCCACGTTTTCTCAGGAACGCCACTTACGATCGCCGATAGGTTGGATTTATATAGGTATATACATATGTATACCTGTTTTCACATTACGTCTAGTGAAGGTACTTGATCGTTGCCTGAAGTATGCCATGTGGTTGAATAAATGCATGGTTAATATTTTGTTATTTTGCAAGTGCATTGAATTGGAGTAAAGTCATCCGGATTCCCTTACAGCCCCTACACCTTGGAATACAAAGGAATTAATTGGTATTGCTTGCGGAAGTTTTCCGATTCACATACAAATTTGGAAGAGTTGGCCAAATGAAATAAGGTGCAAACTTTGCAATAAATTTTTCGTTCATTTTAATTGATTTTTAAAATAAAATTTACCCTTAAAACTGCATTTATTTACTAAAGAACCACTATATTGATTATGAGATGCTGTCGTGTCTATCTGTTGAGTGACTTAAGGACGGTAATATTTCATTAAGGTTGAATAAATAATTCATTCAGCTACTGACGATTTAAATGTTAATATTAAGTACTATCATCATATGGATAATAAAAAAAGTGTCGTTTCGTCAAGTATTCTCGTTAACATGTGTTTCAAATATAGATCGTCGAATTCTAAAAAAAATCGATTGTTAAAGCGTGATTGAAAAAATGTATCTACTTTTTAAATTAAATATTACCTTTATTTAAAAACTCCCTGTTTCTTTCATTTAATTATAATAATTTGTTTATCTCAATGATTATAATTGAAATAATATCCGTTTAACATATGAAGATAATAATCATTTGAACTTTTCAGTGATAATCCAGAATACAAAAGATCCATCCAGACGATTAAACAGCGCATTGCAATACATTATCCTGAAATTCAAAAGTTATTCGATTCGAATGTAATTGAAGAACTTCCAGTGTGTTTTTCTCGGGAACCAAAGAAGCTACCGAAAGATTTCAAGCTTAACCGTCATTTATCGTTTCGCCTTTGATAGTAAGTATTTCAAAGGCAGGACAATGACTTAAAAGGAAAAGAATAGCTTTTTAATATTCCGATCAGAACTTACAGCGAGGCACCTCGCAGCCGCAAAAAGGAACGCTTAATTCCCATCTCCCATCTACGAATTAAGAAATTGTTGTTCATCCTATGATACTTCCGAAACTACAATCCGCACTGAAATCGTTACTTACAGAAATCATCAGATTATAAAATTACAAAGGAGTACCTAATAATCCATTTACCACAAAATTAATTTAAAAAGAATTTGATTAAGTCTACATGTTCTTCCTTCGATATGATATTTGAAACGAGAGTTAAACAGAGATTGGACGAAGCTTTTAATGAAACTTTTAACAGGTGGATCAGACACTTATCATAGATCTCTATTACAGGTGAATCAAGAAAAAATATATACGAGCCCGAGAGCGCTATCGGAGAATAATAAAAGGTATCGGTAAGCTGATCACGTGCGAAATATGCATATGAAGCGGTAAATACCGGTGGTTTTAACAAACGAATCTCTACGCCTCATCCGGCACACACTCGGGACAGCCGAAACTTTCTTTTCAACTGCACAATACCCTATTTGGCTGTTCATATATTTCATGAGTGTCAAGGGTCTCAAGAAGTTTTGGAATTCTGGGAATTTTTTTATAAATATTGAATATCGTGTCATATTCAGGCTACTAAATGTTTTATATTTTATGCTAAGATTTCTAATATTTTTTTTCAAGAGACATGGACAAGTGAAACACCACTAAACTGAATGAATTACAGTCATCTTATTCTATTGTAGTAAGAAGAACACGTTTAATTGAAAAAAAGTATTTTAAATCACCAATGCTTGGATTGGTTCTTTTTCATTCAGTACTTCTCAAAATTATTGCAAGTTAAAGTTGGGTTAATAAGAAACTACTACAATTAATGAGATATCACTAAAAATTAGTGAAAAGAGCACCACTAATTAGTGATTACAGGAGCAATTTCCACTAACTTCAGTAAATTTTCATGAATTCAATACTTACGAGGGAAGAGCTACTTTGTCCTTTAAAAAAGTTTAGAAAAAAGTCATCCGCTATGTACAAATGCAACGCATTCAGAATAACATTCTTCACAATAAAAATTTTTGACGCGATGCCTGAACGATACATTAAGATTTTCACTGATTGGAAAATTCCGAAAATACGCAGTCGCAGAAGTCAGACAATTGAAATTTTGTCGGCAACGGCGAAACAAGGCACGCGCAGCTCGTTGTCCCGTTACAAGCGTCCCTCTTGTGTCATCGCCGGCGCGAAAAATTCCGCGGGCGCACTCGGCAGACAGGGAAGCGCCTCATAGGATCGGGATGGAGCGGAAAATAAGTGGGTCGCGCAAACGAGGCTGCGTCGACCCTCGGAGCGGGGCGCTAATTGCGCGAACAAACCGCGTGCCGCGAAAATCCGCGTCAGCGCGGCCCGCTGCGAGAAGCCATGAGACTTTTATTGTGCAGATAAGACGGCGAGGCCTTTACTTTTCTTTGCCCATCGAACGCTGGCCGATCGTCGAATGATCGCGAGAATTTTCCGTTCATTCATGCTCTGATGAAATTTTGTTTGACTTTTCAACTTCTTCTAAAGAGACGTTCACCAAGGAGACGATCGAGTATATACATGTACGTTTCGCTTGACGAGAATGCGGAAAAAATGAAAAAAAAAAATTCATAAATGGAAAATCGGTATTGTGATTTTTTTCAAACGTTTGCTGGAGGAAAAATGTTTACGAAGTAGAAAAGATCCATGATAATTGATTGAATTCTCAGTGCATACGGAATCCATATGGATTTATGTTAAATCTTTCAGCTACATTCAGCTGCAATCCATGTGAAATACTGTAGAATACTCTCCTTTAGAGATATTTCCACTGGGCAGACCAAATGATGATAGAAAAAAAATGTTCCTTTGACAACCGTATGTGAATGTCCATATAGAATCCATGTAGAATTCAGCCCACCCATGTATGAGTACCCATGAGTATTTTTTATTGGCTTAGCTATTTACGTTTCATTCAAATTCTCTAAATCTGAATACCTAATATATTCGTTTAGTCGCAACGTTACAAAACGTTCCTTCAGCCTAAATATAGCATTAAATAAGTAAAAATTTTCGCCAGCTTTTTATAACGTTTAAATATATAAGATTCTTAAAATCTCCAAAAGTA
>JAWWEN010000048.1:12688028-12724849 GCA_035582955.1 Sycophila texana | reverse complement strand
TAAGAGTCAGCTAATCATTTAATCGTCCGGTGATAAATGTCATAAATAAGTGGCACTTATTTAATGCAGAATCAGTGTAAAATTAAAATTTATTCTTAAAATCTCCAAAAGTATAAGAGTCAGCTAATCATTTAATCGTCCGGTGATAAATGTCATAAATAAGTGGCACTTATTTAATGCAGAATCAGTGCAAAATTAAAATTTATTCAATAAATGCATTTAACAATATAGTGTACAATAATCTTGTTAAATATGTATTTATTGAATAAATTTGTAATCTACACTATATTGTTAAATGCATTTATCGAATAAATTTGGATTATCTATCAAAATGTGATTCAAAATTGAATAAATTGTTTATTACAGTAGCAGTCAGAAGAATACCTTTTTTCCAATCTCGATCATGCAGCTATCTGCACTTTTACTCAATTCAAAAACGGAACTTTTTTTCGTTTCCAGTGTGAGTGTAACGAGGAAAGAGGAAGTGCTTCTCGTTCACATACTAATGCGCTAAGGAATCGAAGGGGAGCAATTAACTGCAGTTGGAGCATCAGTGGTAACAGGCGGCACCTGTCAGCCCACTCATTTTGCAGTGGCTCGTTAACAGATTTGGGCTTTGATCACTAATACACCGCCACGTTGCTCGAAAAAAATGTTCCCTTCGACTATTTTTAGCACGGTTATTGTTTGTGGCATTACTTTAAAAATAACAATATTTTATTCATTATTTCTTATATTGAACGTATATTAAAAGTACTTCCGAAATGTGGTCTATATTGTCTTCTATTTGAAGTACCTAAAATTTCGTTCTTGTTCGTTCTGATAAGCAAGAAAAACACTGATACTTCTAATAACACAATTTTCACACTACTCTGTCGCACACTTAAAAAACTGATACTTTTTAAAAATAAATAAAAAAAAAATTGTTTTAAAAGAATTCGCGAACAGTTGGAACGAGTGCTGAAAATAAACTGTTAACGCGGAGTGACCTGCTGAAAGTCGCTCGTGACACGATCGCCAATGACGCACTCGTCAAACTGTCCGAGGATGCGTATCTTTCTTCTGACTTTACGGTACTGGGGGGTGTCAATATTGACATATTTCTTATGAAAGCTGAAGCGAGATTGTCGCTTGAATTTTGTCCTGACGCGTGCTACATTTTTTTCAAGAACTTAAAGTCCTAAGGACTGCGGAGACCTTGAAAGAACAAATTACACGAAATGATAATGGTATATTTCGAAATCATTTGATCGAATTGATGATTTCATACGAAATGATATACAAATCTTAAAATGTGAAAGTGTAGAAATTACTTGATTCAAAAAGGACAAGCCACTCTGAACTGAATCTGGTCAAGTTCTTAATTTTTTTAAGTGATAAGTCTATTCAAGTGAATTTTTTCTTGTTCCACGTGTAAAGAGAATTCTGCTGTTAGGGTACCCTTAAAATATATTACGTAAATGAAAAGAATAATGAATAAGCATTCATTTAAATTACAATTTTTATTAAAGATACAAAATATTACACAAGTAAATAACATAACAAAACAAACAGTCAACCAAATAAATATCTATGTGCAATTAAGAGCTTTGGTAATTGCAATGAAGCCACAATAAAATAAAGGACTATAAAAGAAGAATAAACGAATAATTAAAAATTATCACAAAAAATCACAACTAAATTTCAACGAGGTCTTTTAATTTCAAAAACGATAATTTCATTTTATAGAGTTTTTTAATTTTAACAATGCAGTGTTAATCTAAATTTTAAACTACTTTAAAATGTTTTCTGACGATACGATTGGAGAAAAATTACTCATCAAGTGCTATAAATTACACTAAACTATTACGTGTTCATCAATCAATTAATACTTCTTTAAAAAAATTTGAAAAAAAAATTATCTCGAGCAACAGGTTGAACATTGGTTGATTCATTTTAAACTTTTAATTAGCACTGTATTCAATTAACTCTTGAAAATATATATATCGCAATACAACCTCCGGCAAAACTTGTCAAATATATAATATATTTTTTCCGTATAAAATGCGTTATGCCTTGTATCGAACTGGTAGATTGCAAAAGCAATCTGAGGTACACATAAAATACACGTAAAGCGGTGTTCAATAAGCAAACGTTTTTTTTCAAACTCAAAAGTTTAATAATGATAACAATAATGTAATTTCAGTTTCTACTTAAAGTATAACTGATAAATTTTACTAGAAAAATTTCGGCATTCGTAACAAATGTGTACAATTTAGTTAATTTTATGTAAAAAAAAAAACAAACAAAAATTTTATTAGACGACAAAAGAAAAATTCTTATGCTTTATTTACCTACGTAGTGTATTTAAATAATCGCATGCAAAGCGCCTACATGAATTATTTGTTCTCTATATTCTCCCACTTTTTATCACAAGCTTTTCGCACAGAAAGCGATTTTATCGCTAAATGCTAAGGGTATAAATATGTCGAATAGACAAAGTTTTCTAGGCCTCTCGATGATAATTTTTTTGGTTTTGTAAATTTAATCGATTTAAGCTTCGTTCACTTTCGTTAATATATCGCATATAAAAATCATCCATCCAATCATGGATTTGCAAACTCGATTGTTACTCCGTATCATTATTATGATATCTTTTTTATTATGGTTGATTTATATTATGTAATAAATTTTTTTATTTTTTCACTAAGATCTCCCTTTTCATAATTTTATTTTATTGCAAGTATTAATTCTATATAATCAGGTAGAAAAATTCAAATGTTAATATAAGTATGCATTGTTATTTTTACGTGTTATTTTCTATTACTTCCCTAGAATCAACGTGTAGAGTTTAAAACTTATTAGAATAACTTCTTTATCTTTATAAGTATTTACTATTTAGTCATTTACTTATCTAGAAAATTTTCTACGTAAACTTTGCTATTTTGGAGGCGTTAATTTAAAACAATTGAGAGATCATTTGGTGTATAAGTTACATTGTTGTAGTCAACTTTTGTAATTTGAACTCTCTTTTTTATAATTTTTATATTATTTTATTTACTAGTTTGTTTCATTTGAAAAAGAAAAAAATTCTACTTATTTCCTCTTAAGTTATTCATAATGGCACTGTTATTTTACGATAATAATTGATTTTACTATTATTTTTATTTTATTAGTTTTCTATGTTCAAATAGTCTATTTAATTGAATAAGAATTTTGCCTGATAAATCAAAATTATTTAAAACGTTTCGTGTAACCGATGAATATATTTTATAATTTCTCTTTGTTTTTCATATAAAATAAATAAATTTTGCATTCTAATATTTGAAATTAAAATGTAAAATAACTTTTATCGAACAACCCAATAATTTAAATAATATTAATAATTGCATTTGAATTAATTATTGGCATTGATGGTTTATGGTTTTCCGTTATAGAATGTATTTATGTTTAATTATGTAATAACTCATTACCATATAATATTCCTTATTTTATTCCTATTATCCCTTATTATTCCTCTATGTAATATATGGCGTTCAAAATTTCCTAACAAATTTTTTGAAGATACACAAAAGTATCTTAAGTAACGATTTAATTAGGTATAAAACCCATTTAATACCCTTATCCTTGCCTTATCTTGGAACTTATTTTATACCACGTATTATGCCAAACCCCTTGAATTACCCTAATAACATTTGTTCTATAAAAATTCTTTTTTTTGTATAAAGCTCTTCTTATGATATAACTTATTTTTCTAAAGCGCGATTAGAATGTACAATATATTAATGTGGATACAGTGTACAAAATGACTTTTATCAATTTGATCGTTGCGGTTTGTTACTGAATTAAGTATTATTAGGAATTCTTTGAATTATGCCAAGTAGCAAATAGAGAGCTATTTAAAACTGCCATGATGTGTATGTTGCAGTCCATGGAGTCACCACTGACCAGGATGGAAATTGTGATAAGAAATTCTGAAATCTCAGCGATCGTTGATTTACGCCGTGTAAAAAGTGTCCGGCTAAAGCAATGGATAAACTCGGCCCTTGATGATTTTTGGGAGTCTGAAAAATTAATTTCAATTACGACAATATCTTTAAATACAAAAATGTAAAATTAAACTTACTTCTAAAGTTAAAGAAAATTGAAAAGGTTCACAATCTTTAACACAAGAATAATATACGAAATAAGTTTCTCGTTCGTTCCATGTAGGACCTCGCAAAGGCTTTTCATCTAATATGCTCCATTTTTTCAATGTTAATCCTTTGTAAGGTGATAACATTATACCAATATGATCTGGACCTAGAAAAATTACATACCCAATAAATACAGACTTTCAATCAACTTATATTTGTCGACATAATGAATGAATAAATTCTATACCTGTTACATTAAAAGAGAATGACATTATATTCGCTTTTATTGATTTTCCAATCAATTCCAATGTAGTCGGAATAGAGATTAATGGAGGAGGTCCTGGGATCCAACTTGTTTTCCTACAATTTTAGTATAGTAATTTAAATAATCTCGACTAACTTAATATGTCCATCTTTTTATAAATAGCTTTAAATTTATATTTACCATAGGAAAGTAGTTACTGGGACCAAATATGGCAATCCGCAGTATAATTCGTTTTTACAATCTTCCACAGTTGACACTGCTGCACCTACTTCAGGTACCATAGCTGCCACACTATGAGGACTGTTCATGTCTAAATTAACTATCCAATATCCAGTACCAGAATAACGTAAAGTACCATCTTGATTATAATATTGTCTTTGCGTGTGCTGAGTTTTTTAAATAATCAATCTTAAAATTTTTGTTTTAAAAGAACATAAAAAATTATGTTTTATACAGATACTTTACCGCAATCATAAATCTTTCTGGAGCTGGAGAAGCAGGATCTCCACTGTATGGAAAACCAAGAGGTGTCAAAATGAGAATAGCAGTGGCTATAAAGAATATTCCAATTAATACACTGATAACTCTTCCTGCATTTTTTACAAGGACGACGAGAGGCATCTAAAAGGTAAGTTTTTTGTTTTATAAATTAGAAATATAATACTAATATTACATTAAAACAATTTAGAGCAAAGAACAAGTCAAAGTTAATTTACTTTTTTTATGATAAAAATAGTAGTTACACTTTAAACACATGCATTTTAATTCATTCTATATTCTAAATCGTAAAAGGTACATATAAGAATTAATCTATGGATGGATTACCGTAAAGCTGAAGAGAAGACAAAATAGAATTGATAACATATTTGCTACAACAATTTCAGAGTTGAGGCTAGCACCTGCTCGACCCATTAAGGGAATGAACAGGTAAAGAGCACCAATAGATAAATAAAATGACTGAATGTAAGGTAGACTTAAGGTACCCAAGAGGTAACACAGCCATTTCCAATCTGAAAGTCCAACAATGTTTATTTACTTTTAAACTTCATAATTTTAAACAAAAATTCTCCCAAATCTCCCACCTTGAACAATTCTTTAAACAAAAACAAATTACCTCTCCATTTACTGAAGAAATTTTGACGGACAATGTTACCAATCGAGAGAAATAGAACCCAATGTAAAGGTATAAAACCTGATCGAATGTTTAATAAAATACACAAAAATAAAACTGACATCCAAAAGAGGCTATAGGCATCAAAGTATAATTGATACAAAATCCAGGAAGAATGGACCTCCTATTAAAAATGAAAATTTTAATGAAATTTCAAAAGTTAATAGAATTTAAACTGTAAAATACAAAAAAAATTGTTGGCTTAATAATTTTGCATTCTTTTGCTCATCACAACTTTTTTGTATTTTGTTCAGTTACAGGGAATAAAACTATTGACGAAATTGTTGCTACATATAGAGTTTACACAGACCTTTTTTTGACGGACACCCATGGAAAGAAAGAAAGTCATAGAGATAGCCACAGTTGGACATACGTAAAGGAAAAATAGCCATGCTGGTCGAGCATACCAACTCATCACTTTACCCAATTTAGTAAGCAGTAGAGCTATTACAGAAACACATATCATTGATATGATCCAAGAAAATATCACAGTCACAATGCATATCATCAGTTGCTTAATGTATGTTGTTTTTTTAATTTCTGAAAAATAAGTATCCAAATATTAATAAATAATTAAATAAATGTTTAAATATTTAATTAATTTCACCATTAAAAATTTAAATGTCTTACCTCTTCGCGCATTGTGCATGTTCAAATAAATAGAATAGCACCCAATACCCATTCCAATAATATTAACAAATTTAGCCATATATTCAGGCCATCTTATAACAAATGCACCCAAAAAGTCAAAGAAAACGAGTGAGCCTTCTGAAGTTTGAAGTGTCACATCTGCTAGATAAGGACCTGTTACTATTCCAAGAGATAATGCTAAAATATTATCTCCAGTCCTTTGAAGAGAACCTAAAGGTATTTGTTGCATTGTATCAAATTTTGTGTGATAGACATAACCATTGGTTGACCAAGCAAAATCCAGTCCTAAAATTTTTAATGAAGTATGTTAAATAAACTTATTGATCTTAACAAGATATTTTATAAATACACCTTACCAGATACTTTTCCAAAATCCCTAAATATGCGGAAATCTGTTTCACCTGGTACAATGCCACTTTGAAATATTTCTTGAGCTAATGATGAAGCGTAAGGATAAGGTACTGATTTTGCATATGCCTATAAATTAAAATGATTTTTGTACACGAAAGCTATTAAATTAATTCTGATTTTCTTAAAAATAATACCTCCAAGATCCAAGGACTTCCTGGACCTGCTTGAAATAATAATTCACGTCCACCAGCTCCACAAGCTTCTAAATTTATAAAAGCTTTAACTTCTTTGGCCCATGGATGTTGTGTTATGAATCCATGTGAAGCCTGAAATAATTTCATGTAAAATTTGATTCCTTATGTTTGTTTAAAAAAAAAAGTCTTTTCAGTTATTTATTACTTACTTGTAATATATTTTCTTCTGCACCATTAAATAAAAATATTATATTATGTTTTAAGTATTTGGTAGTCTTTGAAATTACCCTAAGAACTTCTAACATTACTGCACAGCCTGCTGCATCGTCTGAACCACCTACAATGACAATAAAAATCTTAATATTTCTTTAAACCATGACACTAAATTGTTTAAAAATTTATCTTACCTGGACTTTCAACAAAACTATCAAAATGACAGTTCAGCAAAAGACTATGTCTTGATACTCTATGAGGTCCTATCTTAACTATTACATTTTGAACATTTTTATAGACATGTGTCATGCCATCAAGAAATGTCAAAGGAAAGCTTCCACTATGTCTTGTAATATCAACTAAAATTTTATGATTTGGATTAGCATCTTTCACAATTTTTTTTATTGTGTCAGACAAAATTTTAACAGCCAAAACTTCATTTTCATAACTCCCTGCTACTCTGGGGCCTAGAGAAGTTAAATTAAAGACGTGAGCTCTTGCTCGCTCAGCCACAAATCTATCTGGATAAAACCTTTCAGTATCTATTAATTGTGGCTCTGGCAATATTTTTTCCAAAACAATGACTGTCAATGATACTGACAGTATAAATGTGAGTGCAAATAGCAAATGTTGCGTTCCACTCTGTGGATCAATTTTTGGTTTTAAAATAACTCGGGATTTAAAAAATGGCTCTTCTGTTGGCCTGTGGGTCAGGTGGTGCCTGAATCTTACTCCGTCGCTCTGTAAAAAAAGAAAATTTAAGTTTCATGGTAAAGTAGTAGAATTTAGATCAATAGATTTACATTTACCATTTTCACAGTATTTTCAACAAATTAAGCAGCAAAGATGACAAGGCACTTTGAGGAATACAACTGCATTCAAAAACTCCATTCAGCGATTAGATAAAACTGGAATAGAAACCAGTTTTGGGGTTACACAAAGTACATTGTTAAAATTATCATGACACTACTCCAAAATGGCTAATACTGCCAAGCCCACTTCCAAAATTATCATTCAATCGTCGAATTAAATTGAAACTCCTTTAATTGCCGTTTTTCAATTTAAAGTCAAATAGACACTTCACCGGACAGTTAAAGTGGAGTCATGTAATACCTGCAAAGAGAATCAATGAAAAAATCACGAACGTGAGTTCAAAGTACTTCCTAACATATAATAATAACTAATTGTTCTTACAATTATCGTGCATTACACCCATTTTGAGTAAACATATATTGACCGTCACTCGACATTTTTTTCACGCGAATGTAAAATGTTTTCCTTCGCATATTTTACTATCTCGTATCTTTATCTGGTCTAATGTCATCTCTACGATTTCTGAGTACACCTGTACTCAAGAGTCAAAGTAGACGCTCAATAAAGTTCACCTACACTGTGCAGGTCTTTTTGTCACAGAGTTTGAACTGCCGTATTATTATCTGGATCTAGATTGCTTGGATTTTTTTACGCTATTACACGTCTGTTATATACCCTGCACATTATCTTGAAGGTTAACTCTGTTAGAGATTAAAGATAACGTTCAACTTTGTGCTGACATCTACTTACCTCCTTCGTGTAAAGTCGTAAAGATTTATTATTAATATATATTATTATTTACTACCGCCAGAGAAAAGTGTATAGATATTAAGGGTAAGGGTTGCCAAAAATAGCACATATATAGTTATGTAGCCAATTAGCCATAGCCGCACAGGCTACCACTACACTTGGTCACTCGCACACATCAGACGCACAGGCGCGATTCTATCCTCGTGCGTCAACGAAAGAAAGACAAAGATAGAAGAGAGAAAGAGAGAGAAAGAGGCGGGAGGAGGGAGAGAGAGAGAGAGTGCGGCAGCACCGCAGCAGGCATCTCCCTTCGCGAGAGAGCGCGAGTAGTGTCAGTGTGGTGTGCGCGCGCGGCCAATAATTCGCAGGAATTGCGTTATAGCGCAGAGAATCAGAGATTAGCGTACGAGTAGGTAGTAGGGCACTAGAGTGGCAGGCGCCCAATCTACTGGCCTCGTCCCCGTCGCCGTGGAGTCTCGCACTGATGGCCCAGGCAAGCAGCTGTGCGACATCAACAGTCAAGACATCATCTCCACGTTCGTCTGAGACACCAGTAGCAGTGCTCCAGCCCTGCGGCAGTTCCTGGATCGTGGGTCCACATCTTAGTGTGTAAGTGTGCAGTGTAAGTGTGAGAGTGAGCGAGGGCTTAGCTGCTCTCGATTCATTATAGTGGGTCGGGCCGTCGGGAGCCAAATTCACTGTAAAAAACTCCAAATGAAACTTACAAGTGGGTTAGCGATTTTACGTCACTATTCGTTATTTTCAGCAGGGAATTACAACGTTGATTGACGTTAAATTCTCATTGTGGTACGTAAAATGGTCATGTTGCTAGTAATTTTACCTTGTTCATAGCGATTTTCAATTGTAAATTTACAAACTTAACGCTAAATTCACTAAAGTCAGTATTAGGCCGTGTTTTTGTATTCACAGTGATATTGTTATTTTACAATGGTAAAAGTGCAATAATAATTGTAAATGTCCTCTGAAAGAAAATATCTGACATCTGTTAATACAGTACAGACGACAGATACTTCGAGAGCCAATAAAATTAAATGAAAGTGAGACCAATTCACCAATGAGACTAAAGATATAGGTATAGTGTAGAGATTATAGCTCCATCAAATTATTGTTATTATTAAATGTTGGTATTGTACAAAGTTGTTATTGTAAAAGGGCTAATTTCTTTTAGCCATTTAAATTCATTTTTTTATAATGTAAAATAGCGCGAGAAGTCATTGCAATATGAAAAAATTTGTTTTTTTATAATATTCACTACTGTAATACAAGGTATACGAATGTTGTACATTTAATTTCCAGAATCTTCAAGGGTTGCTCTTCAACAGACAAATGAAAAATTTTGTCCAGTAGTAGTAGCAACAAACACAAGAAGAACGGCATTTTTGTAATTTAATTTTACAATTTACATGTCTAGTATAATTGAAATCCTATAGTATGATCATGTGGGTTGTGTTTAATACATTTTTTTCAATATAACTCGCATCAGAGGTAGTAATTTTACGACAGTTTTCTTTTCTTTTTTACAGTGAACACTGAACGGTGTTGTGTCGTGCGGCGCGCACGCGCTCGACCTCCTTTCCCCCTTGCCCCCGTGGTTGGCGCGTCGCCTACCGACGAGGGCGAGCGGCCCGACGGCGACGACGACGTCGAGGAGGAGCAGTGCGTGGCACTCGCTGCAGCCGAGGCCCCCTCCGCTCTTCCCCGTTTCTAAAGCGCGCCAGCGTCGCGGACGCCAATAGCAATAGCAAAAGCAGCGGCAGCAACAGCACCAGTAGTAGCGGAGGCACCATAAACGCCAGCAGCCATGTCGATCATGGGGATCATCAACAAGACCGAGTTCATTGTCGGGGGCAAGTACAGGCTGATGCGGAAGATCGGCTCTGGCTCCTTCGGCGACATTTACCTCGGCATCAACGTCTCCAATGGCGAGGTGAGAAGCCCTGATCTTTTTCTTTCTATAATCTATCTCTATCTCTCTCGTTGGGTGGCCTGGTGTGTGCACGGGTCTTTCTCGGTCTGCTGTTTTCTATATATATACTTATATATAGCTGCTTTTTGAGTTTCACCTCGGACTCGCTCGCGCTTTCTTTTTGCTTCTCATTCTTTTCGATTATCACACAGTATCGTATTCTCTCTCTCTCCGTTCCTCACGAACGCCGAGCCGTTTTTCCTTCTGCTCCAAAACGGCGCTTCTTTTTCTCTATCTTATTCGCCAAGTTAACGGGCCAACGGCGCTTAGCCATGACGCCTGAGCCTCTCTCGCAACACCGTTGTGGATTTCTTTCTTTTTCTTTTAAATTCCTCCTCAGTGTGGTTACGAAATCCAACTCGCGAGGCGGTCGAGAAATCCATGGCGAGCGAATCCGGCAAAGTACGTCTGTACGTGCCTGAATCGCGCTGGGGACACAAGCGACGTGCACCTTCCTCGAGGCGCGGCACCTGTTCCAGCACTCCTCGCGACGCAGGTGCCTCGCCTTCGTGGCCTCTTTTCGTAAACGATGTGGCGACAAGTCATGGTCTCTGCTCATTCTAGGAGTCTGCAGGGCTATTCAGCGATGGAGCTAATTCATGGCAAAGGCATTTTATCAGTTGATTATCTCGGTTTTTTTTTCACCCATGCGCGCTACGGCAATGAGCTTGAGAATGAGTCAAAGTAGGAAGAGAGTATGTTTCTTTTGTAATGTATAGTCTGCAGTAATGACATTGAAATGTACATACTGCCAGCCCGACTTGCTAGAAAGTAACTGTCCCTTATCCTAACAACTGCTTTATTATCGGCAAGGAAAAATAATTGTAGTTTCTGTAAAGGAAAGGAAGGTTTTTTTTTATCTAGAGGCATTGTTCAGCAACTGCAGGGAAAACATGAGTTTGATTATTTTTAGTCCAAGAGTGTAGAATTTAGAAGCAGATTTTTATTTTAATCCCATTGAGTAAATTGTATTAAAACAGTTCAGTGAAAACTAAGAATTATTTAAACTGGCTTTAAATTTAAGATTCAACAGTGACACGTGCTTCAAAATCACATGGACTAGTAGCTATAACAAAAGATTAAAAATTAATTCATTAAAAATGTATATTAGTAAAACTTAATCGTCTATTCATTTTAGTTATTCAAAATATGTAATCGATACTAAATAATTTATGAAAAGTTTGGTAAATTAATGTCATTAGTATTAGAATTAAATATACAACTTAATATAATTTTAGGAAAATTCTTTTGAAGATATTTAAAGTCAATACTTACTCATTATTCAACAGCAGCTCCTTAAGCAATCATTTAACTTTTTAGCAAAACATGTTTTGACGTGACAATTCAGATTTAATAGATTTAAAGACAATAGTTTTATTACCTAAATTGTGCCTCTATCACGATTGTTGATTTTGTTTGTGTATTATATCCTTGAATGAAATTAATTAGTGCATTATATTGTGTAATCTATATAACTAATTTATATTACTATTTGGTTTTTAAAGGAAGTGGCAATTAAATTGGAGAACATGAGAGCACGCCATCCACAGTTACTGTACGAGTCCAAATTATACAAGATATTAAATGGTGGTGTAGGAATACCTCATATACGCTGGTAAGATATTTTATTTTAATTATGTTAGTACAAATCATGTTAAATTAATGATTATTGAGCTTCTCAAAATTCTTTCTATAATGAGACTTGTGTCATCTGTGAAAATATATAAGTATATGCAACTTCCCTTTTATTACCAAATAAGTATGTTTTACATATTTATTCTTTTTTTTTATACATACATACAATCTATTATGTTTTTCTAAGCACTATTGATATTTCATACCACATTTTTGTTATTCAAAAGTTCGATTAATTAAAAAAAAAAAATTTTTCAGGTATGGACAAGAAAGGGATTATAACATCTTAGTTATGGACCTACTAGGGCCTTCACTTGAAGATTTGTTTACTTTTTGTTCTCGAAAATTTACAATTAAGACAGTTTTAATGCTTGCTGATCAGATGATAGGTAGGATTGAATTTGTCCACTGCAAACACTTTATTCATAGAGACATTAAGCCAGATAACTTCTTAATGGGTATTGGCCGTCACTGCAATAAGGTAAATAATTTTCTTAAACTGTTTTATAAAATTTAGTGCTATTGAATAACTAAGCTAACGATTGTAAATTTTCTGCAGTTGTTCCTCATCGACTTTGGACTTGCCAAGAAATACCGTGATAACCGCACCCGATTACACATTGCATACCGTGAAGACAAGAACTTAACCGGCACCGCGAGGTACGCTTCTATCAATGCTCACCTTGGTATCGAGCAGAGTCGACGAGATGATTTGGAGTCACTCGGCTATGTACTCATGTACTTCAACAGGGGGTCACTGCCTTGGCAAGGCCTTAAGGCTGCAACGAAGAAGCAAAAATACGAAAAAATCAGTGAAAAGAAAATGTCCACTCCTGTTGAGGTTTTATGTAAGGTAAGCTACATCAAAAGTGGCTGAAACTTTTTCAAACTTCCAAAATGCTGATGATTCTTCGTCAAGATATTCATCGTGATAAAATAACGTTCTTGAGCACTATGAGCTTTGGAAACAGAAAGGCAAGAATTGCAATATGTTCAAGTTTATTTTTTTTTACAGGGCTTCCCAGCTGAATTCGCCATGTACCTAAACTACTGTCGGGGCTTGCGTTTCGAGGAAGGCCCGGACTACATGTATTTGCGCCAATTGTTCCGTATCCTCTTCCGCACGCTCAACTACCAATACGACTATACGTTTGACTGGACGATGCTCAAGCAGAAGGTCAATCTTAACGGTGGGCTGGCGACGACACCTGGCCCCGGACAATCACAGCTTGCGCAAGGCCAAGGAGCCAGTCAGATTCCAACGTCAGCCCAAGCCACCAATCAATCAGGTGCAATAGCTGAGGACAATTGGCATAGAGTTCGTTTAGAAAATGACAGAAGTTCGGCAAAGACCTAACAACTGACATTTCTGTATTTTACTCTATCGATTCAGCACATGAGAATAAATACAAAAAGTATGCTTGCGTGTATGAATGTACTAAAGGTTCGTGAAGTCATGCATTCGCCCTTTGGTGTAGAATTAAATATTGTATTGTAACAAGAAAAGGGCGTGAGGATGAAAAAGATTTGTAAGACAAAAATAATTAAACTTGATTTTGAAGCATTATAAGGTTAAGGTGCGTACTGTCTAAATGAGAAATGAGTGATGACTCTATTTTACAGAGTCTCACTCTTCTTAAAATAAAGCGCGAATGACTCGGTATACGTTGAACGAATAAACTGTTAATAATATTGACTTAGTATTAATTTTTATTGTATGAAAGAACAGGTAAAACAAAGTATATCGACGTCGCATACAATGATTCATTCACTAATTTTCTTTTTAGTGTCTCTCTTTATTTCTAGAGTCTGCAAGCAAAATTAACGTAATAACGAATTGTGAACTTTCTTATGATTAAGTCCCTTTTTTATAATTAGATATAGGTATATTTTTTATTTGAACATATATTACTTTAACAATACATCTCTAAATAAAAATCTTTTAGAAAAATTTCAATGATGCAGTGTTTATTTAAAATAACATTTTTTAACCACTGAGCAACGTTTTTATTGTAACCGAAAAAATGATTGATGTATCATTGAAATTTTTTTATATTAAAGTTCAAAAAGTTTGTAAAATACTGTAAACTTGTTTAAATGAAAATACGTCTTTTTGCGATAATCTTGCTTGAAGTCTTTGTATTGAGTCTACAAATAATTAAAATATAAAGAGTGGCGTTTCAAATAGTGTATTTATTTACAGAATATTAAAAGAAGAGTCACTAAATTATAAATTATGTAAACTTGCTTATTTCATTCTTCATGCTTCCATATTATTTTTCGTATAAAAAAGGATATTAATTCTAAACATTTACATTAAAAAAAAGGAGACGATATCTAGAGAAATTACTGAATTCTATTCTATTACGAGAGAGAGAGAGAGATCTTTTTTTTTATTTATTTTTAAAAATAAGATCATATGCTTTTTACAAAATTCTCACACTATTTAAGTATAAGGGTTTAAAAAGCAGTAGTATGAATTTTTTTTTTTTTTTAAAGATATTGTATTTGAAAATAAAGAAATTTCATCTCTTGAGAATTGTAGTCACAAATGTGTCCTAATAATTATTGTTCTTGATGTCACGTGCTGTAAGAAAAATATGAATTTTTGAAGACAATCTGTGAATATTATTCAGTTCAAAAAAATGATTACATTGAAGCACTGGCACAGGAGCACAGGACTCTTTAAGAAGATTCATCGCTAATTGAAATATAATTTTCATATAGAGAAAACTGTAAATTCTTTGAAACAAATGGAATTATGTAAGCTGCTGCTGTAAACATTAACACTATATTTTATACACTCACAAATATCTAAGAGTTCATACTGATTATGTACTTTTAGTTTAAATTTTAATTTGATTGCAGTCTGTAAAATTAAATTTAGTTATGGGAAATATACTGATTTAAGTAAACATATGTAAAAAATTAAAACAGTTACACATGATTGTATTCAATAAAAGATTAAATGAAATATAAATAAATAAGTACTAAATTTGCATACAACGTTTCAACCAACTCAAAAACTTAATTACAATACAGCGTTCTTTTTTCTTTCTTTTTTTTATTGAAAATGTAGTAACAATAAAGAAACTAGTAACACATTTTTATTAAAATTATTTTTCTAATTCTTGAGTTGAGAAAAGCTTAGAAGCGTTTATTTAAATTTTAAATATTAAAGTTTTATTAATAATTTATTAATCTGTAACTGGAGTCATATTCTGTATGTAATGTTCTTCTATTGACCAACTTAAAAACATAGACGTATGTACAATTCAATTATTATAAGTGCTAACTAATAGTAATGTATGATATTAAAAACTAAAGAAAAAAATGTTCCTTTCATTTTTGCAGCAGAAACATAAAATAAATTTAACTTTTAAAAAAAAATTTATTTAAGACATATTTTATCAGTAAACTTTAGGTATTTAAATTTTAAATAAATTTCGGCTTTCAGGCGCATTTTAAAAGAAAAATAAGCTTTATTGTTATTTTTTTTTATTTCGTCTAAAATATTAAACAACAGATTTGAATAACAACATTTATTAAAATCTTCCTTTCCGAAATTACTTAATAAACTCAAAGTTTTTAAACACCATATCCATCCCGCGATCGCGACAATTATTTTTCCTCAACACGTGCCTATAATAAATCTGATTAGTGACGATCAGTCAAACTTCGAACTTCGATGCCTCGAAACTAATTTGTAATTTATATTTGAACGACTCAATTGATCAGCGCAGTGCTACCAACGAAGATAGATAAAAGTGTAGATTCCACTCAATTTCCAGTCTATATATACCTATATCAAATTGAAATTGGCAGGGATCAAGAAAAGATAGTACACATACATATCCATATGACAGAACGCACATGTGCATTCAATCACATCCGCTTCAAGCTCCAAAGAAGCAGCTCTTCTGCTATATAACTTTATCTTCTCCGTCCAAAAAGCTGTCCTCCTCTCTCTAATGAACCATACATACACGGCCGTCAATCAGATTGCCAGAAGTATATCACTTTCCAGCGCTACAAGTTGAACACTCGCACACACGCAACTCGACCGCGTGCGCCAGCGAAAGAAAGAGAAAAAAGGAAAGAAAGAGAGAGAGGAAAACAGCGCGGCGCTGCTGTTACTTCTTCCTTCTCGCGGTTGAGCGTTGAGCGAGAGAGCGAGTTTGGCGCGCGCGAGCGCGGCTGATAATTCGCACGAATTATATACAGGTATCTACGAACTCACAGCGGGGCTCGACTCGCGGGAAGAATAGATAATAGTAGGGCCCGAGAGTGGCAGCCGCGCAACATCCTGGCCGTCTGCTTCGCCGCAGTGTGTTGCACCGAGGGCCCAGACAAGCAGCTGCGCGCCACATTACCACCCTCCCCGCCAGCAACAACAGTACCCCCCCCCCCTCTGGTCGCTTCAGGGACCCTATCTGTACAAAGTGTGAGTGCACGGCGCGAGTGAGAGCGAGCGGCGCTGCGCCTACAGCTGCCCTCGGCTCGAGAGTCGAGAGTTGCGGCCGAGAGAGCAGCCGTGAGCGGATCGGCCCGTCGGGAGCCAACGGTGTTGTGTGCGGCGAGCGCGCGCTCGACCTCCTTTCCCCCTTGCCCCCGTGGTTGAATTGACACCTGCCGACGAGGACGAGCGGCCCAACGACGACGACGTCGTCGAAGAAGACTACGGCTACGAGGAGGAGGAGGAGGAGGAGTAGTGCGTGGCACTGGCTGCAGCCGAGGTTCCCCCGCTCTTCCCCGCCTGCGTCGCGCGTCAGCGGCACGGACGCCAGTAGCAGCAGCAACAGCAGCGGCACCGTCGACGCCATCAGCAGCCATGTCGATCATGGGGATCATCAACAAGTCTGAGTTCATCGTCGGGAGCAAGTACAGGCTGATGCGGAAGATCGGCTCGGGCTCCTTCGGTGACATTTACCTCGGCATCAACGTCTCCAATGGCGAGGTGAGCAGTCCAATGCAGACACCTCTTTTTTGCTGCTTTTGTGCTCCGAAAACGACTCCGAAAATCCTGGACCGCGTTCTAGTGTGAGTGAACGCTGGTTCGTACGTGCGAGTGCCCGCGTCTGCACTCTTATATATAGGTAGCTGCTTTTTTGAGTTTCTCTCGGCTGTCGCTCGCGCTATCTTTCTCCCTCTCGTTCTCTTTCCTTTGACCACACGGTATCTCCTTCTCTCTCTATTCCGCGCGCGCCTGTTTGGACACGCACGCCGAGATGTAGCGTTTTTCTTTGGCTCCGAAACGACACCTCCTTTTTCTCTTTCTTTTTCGCCAAGTTCACGGACCAACGGTGCTCGCCATGGCGCCCGAGCCTCTCTCGTGGCTCCGTTACGGTTATCTCTCTTTTTTTTTTTTAAATACCCCTCGGCATGGTTACGAAATCCTACTCGAGAGGCGGACGTAAAACCCTAACATGGCAAGCAAGTCCCTCGAACAAAGCGCAATTACCTACGGGCCCGAGTCGCGCTGGAGACACGGGCGACCTGCACCTTCTCCAAGACGCAAGACGCGGCACCTGTCCCAGCACTCCTCGCGGTGCAGGTGCCTCGCCTCCGTGGCCTCGTTTCGGAAACGATGTGGCGATCATGGCTGGCCAGCGAGCCGTGGTCTCTGCTCGCTCTAGGGCTTTGCAGGGTTGTCGCGCGATTGAGCAAATCCAGGGGGACAAAGGCATTTCAACAGCTGATTGTGTCGATATTTTTTTTTTTTCACCGATGCGCGCTAAGACAATGAGCTTGAGAATGAGTCAAAGTAGGAAGAGTATGTTTCTTTTGTAATCGAGTCTGCAGTGATGGCATTGAAATGTGCTCCAAAATGACTAGGTTGAGAAATTATCCCAGCAACTGTTTTATTATCAGCTAATTACAGCTTTTATATGTAAAAGGAAGGTTTTTTTGGGTAAACGAACTAATAGGAAAACGTTGAGTTTCAATAGCCTAAGAATAGTATAATTTTGAAGCAGAATTTTTATTTTAATCCCTTCAAGTAAATTAAATTTGGAACATCTCAGTTCAGAAAACTGTGAATTAATTAAATTGGCTTTAAATTTAAAATTTGATTGTGGCACGTGTTTCAAAATCACATTGACTTCTACAAGTTATAGCTACTTATAACAACAAGATAATGAAAGATTATAAAAAGATGAATAATTAATTATAAGTATAAATTTAATAAAAAAAATTTATTTTCTACTAATAGCAATTACTTAAAATGAGTCATCAATAAATCAATAATGATCAATAGTCTCGCAATACAGTTTAGCACAAATAATTTTTTGAATATAATTTTAGTAAAATTTTCTTAAAAGTATATTTAAAGTCAATAATCATGATGCAGGTACAGCTCTCTAAAGCCATCATTTTATTCTTCAGCAAAATATATTTTGATGTGAAAAAGAATTTACATTTTCTTTAATAGATTTAAATACAATTGTTTTACTACTTAAAATAAGTGTCATATTCTTGAATGAAACTAAGTTTGTATTATATATTATTAATTTATATTTGTCTTTATTCTTTAAAGGAAGTGGCAATTAAAATGGAAAACATTAGAGCACGCCATCCACAGTTACTGTACGAGTCCAAATTATACAAGATATTAAACGGTGGTATAGGAATACCACATATACGCTGGTAAGATATTTCATTATTTTAATTTTGATCAGAATATATTCCTAAATTTAGAAATTTTTATTGAAAGCCACAGTAGCATTTGGAAAAATAGATTTTAATGCTATTGTATTAATATAAATCATATTCAATTAGTTCATTAGATTCTCAAAATTCTTTGTGCACTAATTAAACTTTTGATATCATTTATAACTATTAAAATAATATTTTGTAGTTGTATACAATTTTTCTTTTATTATCAAATAAGTACATCTTAGAAGTTTATTTTTAACAGTTATGTTTAATTTATTTATTTATTTTTTTCAGGTATGGTCAAGAAAGGGATTATAATGTTCTAGTTATGGACCTACTAGGTCCTTCACTTGAAGATTTATTTACTTTTTGTTCTCGAAAATTTACAATTAAGACAGTTCTAATGCTTGCTGATCAGATGATTGGCAGGATTGAGTTTGTCCACTGCAAACATTTTATTCATAGAGACCTTAAACCAGATAACTTTTTAATGGGCATTGGCCGCCACTGTAATAAGGTAAATTTATAAGAATATTTTATAAAATTTAGTATCATTTTATTATTGTACAACTAAAATAACAAATGTAATGTTTTGCAGCTGTTCCTCATCGACTTTGGACTCGCCAAGAAATTCCGTGATAGCCGTACCCGATCACACATTCCATACCGTGAAGACAAGAACCTAACCGGCACAGCGAGGTACGCTTCTATCAATGCTCACCTTAGCATAGAGCAGAGCCGGCGAGATGATATGGAGTCACTCGGCTACGTTCTCATGTACTTCAACAGGGGGTCACTGCCCTGGCAAGGCCTTAAGGCCGCAACGAAGAAGCAAAAATACGAAAAAATCAGTGAGAAGAAAATGTCCACTCCCGTTGAGGTTTTGTGCAAGGTAAGCTGCATCAAACGGTGCTGCAACGTTTTAAACATCCAATTTGCTAACAAAATGATTACAGCTGATTTATCTGTAAATTTTATTAGTTACACATTTTTTTCGCGTTTAATATTTACAATGATAAAATAAAGTACTTGAGATGCTACGTTCAAAAAAAATCAGGAAGACAAGCGTTACATGTGGTCCAATATATTAAAGTCTTATTTTGTTTACAGGGTTTCCCAGCCGAATTCGCCATGTACCTAAACTACTGTCGAGGCTTACGTTTCGACGAGGGTCCGGACTACATGTACTTGCGCCAACTGTTCCGTATCCTTTTCCGCACGCTCAACTACCAATACGACTATACGTTTGACTGGACGATGCTCAAGCAGAAGGTCAATCTTAATGGTGGGTTCGCGACGACACCTGGCCCCGGACAATCACAGCTTGCGCAAGGCCAAGGAGCCAGTCAGAATCAAGCGCCAGCCCAAGCCGCCAATCAATCAGGTGCAATAGCTGAGGACAATTGGCATAAAGTTGTTCATTTAGAGTAGAATGCAAATGACCAAAAATCAAGGCCGTAGATACCCGCCATAAATCAATACAGAATATAAAAATTTCACATTTCGTTACATGATTAAAATCTTCTGCCTTGATATTTGAGTAATCACGTAATATTAACCGATATTATTATTTGATTTTTAAATTTTCATCAATGTTAAAGAACTTAACATATTAGCTTATGCACTGTATATAAGTCTATGGGTGGTTTAAAAATAAGCTATAATTGAAAACATACGAGATCATTTTCAGATTCAACTTTTTAAAAAAATTATAATAGTTTTCATTAATGATTGTGGATAAATCAAAAAGAATTAGCTGGAAGTATCCAGGTACCTTCTTGTGCAAAATCAACAATGTTATAAAGAAGTAGAAACATTAGATATAAATTTTAGTGAAATTGTAAATATTACCTTTTTAGATAGATTAGTTATTAAAATTTTGCAATATAAAAAAGTACACTTTGAAAAGAAAGATAAGTAGCTTACAAGTATATATTTTACAAACAAAAATTGAGGTGTAAAGTATAAATGTATGTTTATTTATTGTTTTTGTACTTTGTAATCAGTTTTTTATTCAACAATATCTGGACTGTCATAATTTTACTCATAGCATTCATTTATTTATTATTTATTTTTTTTTTTTTTTTCATTTATTCTACGGGCGAAAACCCTTTAAATAGAAAATAAAAAATTTAAAATAGGTAGATTGAGTATCTAATAAAATTAAAATAATTAAGTTAAAAAGAAATCGTTAAAGAACGCATCTTTATTTAATTGCTGAAACATTTTTTACTTAACATTCAACTCATTTTATAAAACATCACTTTTATTGTAAAGAAATTTTATTTGACACGTTTTTAGTTGAAATTTAATTTCATTTTTTTATTTTTTTAACCTAGATCATAATTATTAATTCACATCGTTTGAAAATCAACATTACATTAATACGTTTTTACGATATTTTTAGCAGAATTTATAATTAATTATTTTATATTTTAATAGCATCACCCGGAAGGGTTAATTTCCCATAAACACAGTACACTAATATATATGTGGTTCATTAATTTATTTATTCTTATTTTGGAATTTTGTAACAAACGAATTTCATTAGAAGTATTGACTCTATCAGTCCCAAGCTTTATGAGTGTTAGACTTTTAAGTTTCTTTTATTTTGTAAGATCAATGATACTTAGAATGATACATAACTTTTTTTTGTTGTATTGTGCACTGTAAAGATTTTTTTATGAACCTTACAAAAGGCTTTGGAATAAACTTAAAACTACACTTCCACTATTTATTTTTATTTTTTTTATTTAGACATTCAATCAACTAATTAATCATTTTGTAATTTATACGAAAATCAAATAGTTGTAATTTTATATCCAAAACTGTTTGAATTCTATCTTCATATTTAAACTATCACATCTTATTTCTATTATTTTCTTATTTTCTTATTAAAGTGTTCGTTGTATCATCAGTGCGGCAACTTCAGGGAAGGATAAATCATTGGATGGAAAAGTCTTCTCCTGGCCAATCGGATGCAACTATCGTGAAATGAAAGAAATAATAGCTGATAGCACTGTTATAATGTCTTTTGATAAATCATTTCACATTTTGCGTTTGAATTTGAAGCAGATCCCTTAATCACATTAAAAATTTATATAAAAAGAATTAGAAAATATTTTCTTGAACAGTTGTATGATTTTATAGTTTGATTTTGTTATTCTTCTCATAAAAAATATTTAAAACGAACAAACTGCAACATACAAGAATGTGATATATAGTTAGCTGATTTTTATTTAATAAACAAACTTCTTACACAGATGTGCCATTATTATCATTCAAGTTTTTAGATAACTTTATTCACTCTTATTCAATGATGCATCAAGCCTTAATCATAATATAACTTCTAATAATAATTAGCTCGTCATTTAAAAAAAAAAGTACCAAGTAGTAAAAACTGATGCAACATGTACATAAATAAATTTTGCTATAGATATTTTAATTTATAATCTTGCATAAGATCAGAACTAATGAAAAAACGTTTTAACAATTATATTTATGATTTAGTGAACATAAACAAATTTTAAATTAAATTAGTTGAGAATATTATAAGGCATAACTGAGTTACAGATTTCAAGATTTCTTTGTTTCACTGTAATGTACAACATATTTTTCAAGTTGCTTTTAATAAATTTAACATATAAAAGTTTGCTTTCTTATTTTCTTGTAAAGGGCTCCCGCCCGTAAAATTATAAATAAATAAATAAATAAATAAATATAGTTAAAATAATTTTTTTTTGTGCTATGTGTAGCATAATGAGAGAAATTTAGAACTAAAATTGTGGTTGACAATATGAAAAAATTATTAAATTTCTTGACTATTACGTTTCTCTTCCAAAAATGGAAAAAATAAAAAAAAAATTTGTACTGCAAAATAATTTATTGAATTATTACTGAATTATAATTGTGAAAATATTATTTTTTTTTAGTTCTGCTCTAAATGCTTTGTACTATTAAATAATAAATAAACGATCTATTATCTAACATTTCAAATTATTATTTTACATTTGTTTCAGGACGCATTAATCAGTAAAATCTCCTGTTTTGTGATAGCATCAAGTCTGAGCGAAAGAAAATAAGCGCGAGAACGTTAATATCGTAAGTATATAAATGAAAACGATAGAACAAATCCAACAAAAAAAAAGAAGTAATAAAAACGGAGAGAAAATCCAGATTACGTGTTCTAAAGAAAAGCCGTGAAGTTCTTTTAGAAAGCGATCATATACGATGAAGCGAGTGTCTCCGTAAAACCGTGTAGAAACGATGATATCGCGAGTGAAAATTGTCCAGAGAAACGTTTAAAGAAAAAAGATGCTGCGTGTCAAAACTTGGAACATCAATTGATTCACCATCCCACTTCATCTTTAATGAAGAAAATCAAGTGTAAAAGTGGCTTTTTTGTCATTTATATTGATTTTGTTATTGATTAATTAATTGCATCGTTAATGGATCGTCATTTAAACCTAAGTTTCAAATGTCCCTGATTAAAGAAAGAAAACAATAAGAGAAAACCAGAGTCTTCAAAATGGTACATACAAATATCACATGTATACGCATATACTGTGTACATACATATACAAATACTGTGTTTTCATCGGAGTCCATTCTGCCAAGTGATTTACGATTTAGATTACAGTAACATAAATATATAAATAAATATATATATATATACATTATATACATAATTTTCATAGAAAGAAAGAGAGACGTTTGAAAAATTTGAATTAGCGCGTCGATACCATTCGGAAAGAAAAAACAATTAATATTAGGATTGTTACAAAAATTCTGTTCCATTTAATTTAATGAAGTTCTTTAATAATAAATGAAAGAGTTAAAAGAATATATGTTAAAAGAAATCTAAAAATATTTGCTAAATTATGAAATATAACGAAAAATTGACAAGAAAAAAGGAAATGTTCACAAACTTACTTTTTATTTATTCAGTAATTCGTATTCAGTTCAAACTTATTGTTTACTTATGCTTAAAGAATTGCATTTAGAAATGACAGAAGTACTGTAAAAACCTAACAAATGATACTTTTGTATTGTACTCTATCAGTTTAGCACATGTGAATAAAAAAATGAAATTGTGCTTGCGTGTATGAGTGTACAGAACGTTTGTAAAGTCATACATTCGCTCTCTGATGTAGAGTTAAATATATTATTGCAACAAGAAAAGGGCAGAGGGACAAAAAAGATTTGTAAGACAAAATTAATTACAGAAGTAAAATTAATTTTGGAGCATCATGTGGTTGAGAATGCACAATGTCTATATGTGAGATAAATAAGGACTCGATTTTACAGAGTCTAACTCATTCTTCTTAAAATAAAGTGTGAATGACTTGCTGTATGTTGAATGAAGAAGCTGTTAATAATATTGACTTAGAATTTGATTTTTATTGTATAAAAGAGAAAATAAAAAAAGTATATCGACAGTCGCATACCATGATTTACTAATTTTCTTTTTAGTGTCTCTCTTTCTCTTTATTCTCAGAGTCTACAAGCAAAATTAACGTAATAACAAATTGTCAAATTTCTTATGACCAACACTATTTTATATAATTAGGTGTAGATGTATTTTCTTTTTAAAGATATGTTATTTCATAATAAATTTTAAAATAAAATTTTTTTAGAAAAATTTCAATGATGCATGAGGGTTTATTTTAAATTTAATTTTTTAACCATGAAGCAATGTTTTTATTGTAACTAAAAAGATGATTGATGTATCATTGGAATTTTTTTATGTGCAAGTTCAAATTGAGAAATTTTGTAAAGTACTGTTTAAATGAAAATATATCTTTTTGCGATAGTCTTGTTTGAAGTTTTTGTATTATTGCTTCTATCAATGATTATAAAACAAAAAGTGGTGTTTCAAATAGTATAATTATTTGCAAGTTGATGTTAATCACCAACAATTTACAGAATATTAAAAGATGAGTCACTAAAGTGTACTGTAAATTTATTGTTTATTTGTTTTATTCTTTTAGCCTATATATTGTTTTTCATTTTTTCAGAAAAAAAGTTATCATTAAAACAAAAACAAAAAAAAAAAAGATGTTATCTATAGACAAATTACTAAATTCTTTATAGTTAGAGAAAAATTTTTTTTTCTTGAAATTAAACCATATGTTATTTACAATATTCTTTCAAACTCGCTTCGAGTATAAGTTAAATATCATCCTCGAATTCATGCGCTGTCAAAAAAAAAAAAAAGATAAGATGAATAATATTGGAATCAGTCTTAGAAAAAAATTAAGTTCACAAAAGTGAGTGCAGTGAAACACTGAGGAGATATAGGCTTTGACATGGACAGAAGATTCATCACTAATTGAAATATGATTTCCATATAGTGGAAACTTTAATTTCATTGAAACGGAAATGCAATGATGTAAGCTACTACTTAGCAGGGCTGGCTATACCAGCTCAAGTCGGACACTCGGCACACGGTGCCGACCCTCGTCGTGCGCCAGCAAAAGAAAAAGAAAGAAAGAACGAAAAGAGAAAGAGACGGTGAGAAAGGGGCGCTGCGGCAGCTTCTTCCTTCTCTCGGCGAGCGAGAGAGAGCGAGTGTGGCGTGCGCGCGCAGCCGATAATTCGCAGGAATTGCTGGGCTAGCAGCGCGGCTCGTCTCGGCACGAATAGGTAGTAGGGCCCGAGAGTGGCAGGCGCGCACCGTCCCCGTCGCCGTGGTGTGTTGCAGCACCGAGGGCCCAGGCAAGCAGTTGCGCGACACCATCGGCACGTCCGTCCTCCGCGCCAGGGACCCCATTCTCTAAATGATAAGTGAACGATATAAGTGATAAACAGGATTTGAGCCAATAAGAACGCGTTTTTAAATAGAAATGCAGTTGTATCACTCATGCTATCACTAGAGAATAACCCCCAAGCAGCAGCAGAAGCACCCCCCCTCCAGCCGCTCCTGGGGCCCCATCATACAGTGTGTGAGTGCACGGCGCGAGTGAGAGCGAGAGGCGCTGCGCTTAGCTGCCCTCGGCCCGAGAGTTGCGGCCGAGAGAGCGGCCGCGAGCGGATCGGCCCGTCGGGAGCCAAAGGTGTTGTGTGCGGCGCGCGCGCTCGACCTCCTTATCCCCTTGCCCCCGTGGTTGGCGCGACGCCTGCCGACGAGGGCGAGCGGCCCGACGGCGACGACGACGAGGAGGCGTAGTGCGTGGCACTGGCCGCAGCCGAGGCCCCCCTGCTCCTCCCCGCCTCTCACGCGCGCCAGCGGCGCGGACGCCAATAGTAGCAGCGGCACCGTCGGCGCCAGCAGCCATGTCGATCATGGGGATCGTCAACAAGACCGAGTTCATCGTCGGGGGCAAGTACAGGCTGATGCGGAAGATCGGCTCGGGCTCCTTCGGCGACATTTACCTCGGCATCAACGTCTCCAACGGCGAGGTGAGAGAAGCCCCACGCAGGCACCTTTTTTTTTTTTTCTTTTTATCTTTTTTTCTTTCTGTCTCTCTGTCTCTCTCGCTCTTGTTCGACCCCGAGAGCCCCGGGCGGTCTGGTGTTAGTGCGCGGGCACCACACTCTCGGGCCGCCCGTGAGTACGTGTGAGTGCCTTCGTCCGCACTCTATATAGCTGCTTTTTGAGTTTCTCTCCTCGGCTATCGCTCGCGCTCTCTTTCTCCCTCTCGTTCTTTCCCTCGATCACACGGTATCGCCCTCTCTCTCCGTTCCGCGCGCGCCCGTTTCGGACTCGCTCGCGACGCATGCACACGCACGCTCCGAGCCGTTTTTCCTTCTGCCCCGAGACGGTGCCTTTATTTTCTCTTTCTTTTTCGCCAAGTTCACGGGCCAACGGCGCTCGCCATGGCGCCCGAGCCTCTCTCTCTCGGATTCGTCGCGGTTTTCCTCTTTTTTTTCTTTTTTTTTTTTTTTTCTTAAGTTCCCCCTCGGCGTGGTTACGAAATCCAACTCGCGAGGCGGACGGAGAACCCGTAACATGGCGAGCGAGTCCCTCGGACAAAGCGCAGTTACGAGGCTGAGTCGCGCTGGAGGCACGGGCGACGTGCACCTTCCCCGAGGCGCGGCAACTGTCCCAGCGCTCCTCGCGGCGCAGGTGCCTCGCCTCCGTGGCCTCGTTTCGGAAACGATGCGGCGATCATGGCTGGCCAGCGAGCCGTGGTCTCTGCTCGCTTTAGGGCTTTGCAGGGATGTCGCGCGATTGAGCAAATCCAGGGGGACAAAGGCATTTCAACAGCTGATTGTCTCGATATTTTTTTTTTTCACCGATGCGCGCTAAGACAATGAGCTTGAGAATGAGTCAAAGTAGGAAGAGTATGCTTCTTTTGTAACCTAGAGTCTGTAGTGATGGCATTGAAATGTGCTCCAAAACGACTAGGTTGAGAAAGTATCTGTCCCTTATCCCAAGAACTGTTTTATTATCAGCTAATTACAGTTTCTATATGTAAAAGGAAGGGTATTTTTTGCATAAAGGGAACTGATACTGAAAACGTGAGTTTCAATAGTCTAAGAGTATTATAATTTTAAAGCAGATTTTCTATTTTAATCCCTTTAACTAAATTCAATTGAAACAGTGAAAACTGTGAATTACTTAAATTGGCTTTAAATTTAGAATTTGATTTTGACACGTGTTTCAAAATCACATGGACAGTAATGCTCAATAATTAATTTAGAAAATATTATGAACTTAATATAATATTGTTTGCTCCATTATTTTAAGTAATACTGGACAGATAAGATTAATACACTAGATAAATAATAAATATTTTAAAGATATTTGAAGTCAAAAGTCATGATGCAAGAGCAGCTGTCTAATGCAATCTTATACTGTTCAGCAAAACATGTTTTGATGTAACAAAGAATCAACATTTCCTTTAATAGATTTAAATGGAATTGTTCTATTACTTAAAATGATTCTTATCTCTATTACAATTATTGAGTTTTATTTGTATCAGTATGTTATATATTTATGATACTAATTTTATAATACATAAAATACATTTTATAATTAATATGTATTAATATGTATTTTTTATAGGAAGTGGCAATTAAATTGGAAAATATTCGTGCCCGCCATCCACAGTTACTGTACGAGTCCAAATTATACAAGATATTACATGGTGGTGCAGGAATACCCCATATACGCTGGTAAGCTATTTTATCTTTATTTTGTTCAAAACATATTCCTATATTTAGAAACATTCATTGAAAGTAGAATTAAACAAAATAAATCTAAAGCATTTGTGCTAGTGCAAATTATGTTAAATTGATGATTCACAAAATATAGTGTATACAAATTTCCTTTTATTATAACATAAGTTTGTCTTACAATTTTATTCCATTCATTTTTCTAAGAATTATAATATTGCACAATACATTAATTGTTATTTTTTATTTATTTGTTTCAGGTATGGTCAAGAAAGGGATTATAATGTCCTAGTTATGGACCTACTAGGTCCTTCACTTGAAGATTTATTTACTTTTTGTTCTCGAAAATTTACAATTAAGACAGTTCTAATGCTTGCTGATCAGATGATTGGCAGGATTGAGTTTGTTCACTGCAAACACTTTATTCATAGAGACATTAAGCCAGATAACTTCTTAATGGGTATTGGCCGTCACTGCAATAAGGTAAATAATTTTCTTAAACTGTTTTATAAAATTTAGTGCTATTGAATAACTAAGCTAACGATTGTAAATTTTCTGCAGTTGTTCCTCATCGACTTTGGACTTGCCAAGAAATTCCGTGACAGCCGCACTCGATTACACATTACATACCGTGAAGGCAAGAACTTAACCGGCACGGCGAGGTATGCTTCTATCAACGCACATGTTGGTATCGAGCAGAGTCGACGAGATGATATGGAGTCACTCGGCTATGTGCTCATGTACTTCAACAGGGGTTCACTGCCCTGGCAAGGCCTTAAGGCTGCAACGAAGAAGCAGAAATACGAAAAAATTAGTGAGAAGAAAATGTCCACTCCGGTTGAGGTTTTGTGCAAGGTAAGCTGCATCAAATTCTACTGCAACGTTTTTAAATGAAAATTGCTAATGAAATTAACACAATTGATTCACCACGCAAATTTTGTTACTTATAGATTTTTACGCTTTAAGTAGTTACATAGATAAAATTAAGTATTTGACATGGTACAAACTTCAAAAAGAGCAAGACAAACAATGCATGTTATCCAATATGCTAAAGTCTTATTTTGTTTACAGGGCTTCCCAGCTGAATTCGCCATGTACCTAAACTACTGTCGAGGCTTGCGTTTTGAGGAAGGACCAGACTACATGTACTTGCGCCAACTGTTCCGTATCCTCTTCCGCACGCTCAACTACCAATACGACTACACGTTTGACTGGACGATGCTCAAGCAGAAGGTCGCGGTCAATATCAACAATGGCCTGGCGACGACACCCGGTCCAGGTCAATCGCAGCTAGCGCAGGGCCAGGGAGCTGGTCAGAATCAAGCACCAGCCCAAACCGCTAATCAATCAGGTGCAATAGCTGAGGAAAATTGGCATAGAGTCGTTCGTTTACAGTAAAATGCAAGTGACGCAAAAAATCAAGGCCGTAGATACACGACATAAATCAATACAGAATATATAAATTTCAAATTTCGTTATCTGATTAAAATCTTCTGCCTTGATATTTGAGTAAACACGAATTTTATACCGACATACTTATTTGATTTTTTTTTCACCAATTTTTAATGGATGAACATAACATATTAGCTTATGCGCTGTATATAAGTCAATGAGTCGTTTAAAAATAAGCTAGAAGAGATCATTTTTAGATTCAACTTTTTAAAACAATTACAATAACTTTCATTAATGTGGATAAATGAAAAAAATTAGCTGGGAGTATTCAAGTACCTTTTTGTGCAAAATCTAAATAACTTTTTTTCTTTCTACGAATATTATAAAAAAGTAGAAGCATTAGATATAAATTCTAGTGAAATTGTAAATATTATCTTTTTAGATAGATGAGTGGTTAAAATTTTTGCAAAATAAAAAAATACATTTTGTAAGGAAAGAGTAGTAACTTACAAGTGTATCATTTTGCAGACAAAAATTGACTTGCAAAGCAGAATAATATGTTCATCTTTTGTTCATCATGCTTTTTAATCAGTTTTTTGTTTAACAATATTTGGACTGTTATAATTTTGCTCATAGCATTATTTTTACTTAATTTCTGAAACATTGCTTACTAACATGAACTAAATTTATCAAATATTACTTTAATTATAATGAAATTTCATTTTGCACATTTTTAGAAGCTACTCTTAACACCTTTATAATTTTTTCATTGAAATGTAATTATTGAGTCAATGCAGATTTGAAAATCGACATTACATCAATACATTTTCACGATATTTTTAGTCTAATAATTAATTCTTTTATATTTTGATAGCATAAACCTCTCCACTCGTAATAAACACAGTGCACTTAATGTATGTAGTTTAACAATTTAATTATCCATATTTTGTAATTTTGTAACAAAAGAATTTCATTTAGAAGCATTGTCTATAATATTTAGACACATTACAGTTTTTTTGTGTTGTATTATGTACTGTAAACATTTTTATGAGAAAAAAACCTTTCAAAAGGTTTTAGAATAAATCTAAATACAAACTTTCCATTTTTATTTTTATTTTTTATTATTTACACAAATATTTAATTATCTAATCAACATTTAATTGAAATTATATTACTGAATAGGATACCCAAATGAGTCCATCTAAAAAATAATTATTTTTAAAATTTTGTACTATTAATAATTTTAAATTCTGATTTTAAAAAATACGTTACATAATCAGTCCAAAAATTGTATTAATTCAGATTTAAAAACAAATTTTAATGCAGTAATGAAAACTTAATGCAACATTAATAATTTATTGTTTAAGCAACACCATCTGAGATTATCATGAATTGATAAAATTTTCCAAATTACGTTTTTTCGACTACAACAATTTAATTTACTCTTTTTTTCTAATTTATAATTAGAAGAAAAACAACATTCTTCAAGAAAAGTGGTTCAACTAAAAAAAAAAACTATTGATATATAATTTAATTAACGATACTTATTTTGAAATTTATAAAAAAAAAAATCAAATATTAGTAGTTTTATGTTCAACACTGATTTAATTATATTTTCGTCTTTAGATTATCACATCTTATTTTTAATATTTTCTTATTAAAGTGCTCGTTGTATCATCAGTGCGGCAACTTCAGGGAAGGATATATCATTGGATGGAAAAGTCTTCTCCTGGCCCATCGGATGCACCTATCGCGAAATGAAAGAAATAATAGCACATAGCACTGTTATAACGTCTTTTGATAAATCATTTCACATTTTACGTTTGATTTTGAAGCAAATCCCTTAATCACCCCTAAAAATTTATATAAAAAAATCAGAAATTATTTTCATGAACAATTGTATAAATTTATACCTTGTTTTTGTTATTCTTCTCACAAAAATATTTAATACGAACAATCTTCAATATAAAAGAATGTGATATATAGTTAGTTGATTTTTATTTAATAAACAAATTTCTTACACAGATTTGACATTATTATCACTTAAGCTTTTAGATAACTGTTTACGCCCTTATTCAATGATGTATCAAGTCTTAAGCATAATATAACTTCTAATTATAATTAGCACGTCATTAATAAAAAGAAGTACCAAGTACGAACTGATGCAACATGTACAAAAATAAATTTTGCTTTATACATTTTAATTTTTTTTTTAATTTATAATCTTGCATAAGATCAGAACTAATGAAAAAAAGTATTAACAATTATATTTGTTATCTAGTAAACATGCAAAAATTTTAATAGTATATTACGCACCATGTGAGGAAAAATAAAGAATATCGCAGATCGCATGTAATTGTCGCCCGAAGCGACGCCGAAGGCGATAAACATACGATCTGAAGCTTTCTTTGTCTACTCCCATGGTCCTATGGTAAATTCAATTAATTGAGAAGCTATTTAAATTATCATTATAATATACATTCATAAACGTCACATTATGAGTGTAACATAATTATTGAAATTTCAAATTTCTTTATTTCTCTGTAATGTGCAACATATTTTCCAAATTGTTTTTTAAATAAATGTAACATAGTTAAATAAATTTTTTTTTGTACTATGTGTAGCATAATGAGAGAAACTTAGAACTGAAATTGTGGTTGACAATATGAAAAAATTATTGAACTTCTATTACATTTTTGCTTCCGGAAATGGAAAGAATAGAAAAAATTTGTATTACAGAATAAATTATCGAATTATTATTGAATTATAATTGTGAAAATATTGTTTTTTTTTTCTAGTTCTGCTCTTCTTCATGCTTTGTAACATTAAATAATAAATAAACGATCAATTATCTAACGTTTCAAATTATTATTTTACATTTGTTTCAGGACGCGTTAATCAGTAAAAATCTCCTGTTTCGTGATAGCATCAAATCTGAGAGAAAGAAAAAAAGCGCAAAAACGCTAATGTCGTAAGTATATAAACGAAAACAATAGAAAAGTAAAAAAAAAATTAATAAACAAAAACGGAGAGAAAATCCAGATTACATGTTCTAAAAAAAAGAAAGCGGCAAAGTTCTTTTAGAAGGCGATCATATACGATGAAGTGAGTGTCTCCGTAAAATCATGTAGTAACGTATTGTATCGCAAGTGATAATTGTCCAGAGAAACGTTTAAAAAAAAAAAAGATGCTGCGTGTTAAAACTTGGAGCTTCGGTTGATTCACCAACCACTTCATCTTTAAGAAAAAGGATCAAGTATAAAAATGGCTTGTTTGTCATTTAACTTTGGTTATATTGATATTTAATTGCATCTTTAACGGATCGTCATTTAAACCTAAGTTTCAAACGTCCCAGAATAATTAAAAAAAGAAAACCTGAGTCTTCGTAACTTTATATCCAAATATCACACGTACTCATATATACATACACTGTGTTTTCATCGAAGTCCATTCTGCCAAGTGATTTACGATTTAGATTACAGTAACATGAATATATAAATAAATATATATACATTAAATACATAATTTTCATAGAAAGAAAGAGAGACGTTTGAAATATTTGAATTTGCGCGTCGATGTCATACGGACAGAAAAAAGCCAACTAATATTAGGTTTGTTACAAAAATTCTGTTCTATTTTAATGAAGTTCTTTAATAATAAATAAAATAAAAGTTTTTTTACTATATGTTCAAAGAAAAATCCGACATTCTTTGCTGATGTATGAAATATAACGAAAGTATAATATAAAAAAATAAATGTTCAAATTTGTTTTTTTAATTATTTAGTAATTTGTTGTATTCAGTTTAAACTTATTGTTTTACTTATGCTTAAAGAATTGCATTTAGAAAATGGCAGAAGTTCTGCAAAGACCTAACAAATGACACTTTTGTATTGTACTCTATCGATTCAGCACATGCGAATAAATAAAAAAAGTGTGCTTGTGTGCATGAGTGTACTGAAGGTTTGTGAAGTCACGCATTCGCCCTTTGGTGTAGAACTACATATAGAATTGCAGCAAGGAAAGGGCGAAAGGACAAAACCGATTTGTAAGACAAAAATAACTAATAACTAAAAAAATAAAATTGATTTTGGAACATTATAAGGTTGAGAGCGTATTGTCTATATGTGAGATAAGTGACGACTCAATTTTAAAGAGTCTAAATTATCCTTCTTAAATCAAAGCGTGAATGACTTACTGTACGTTGAACGAAGAAGCTGTTAATAATATTGACTTAGTATTGATTTTTATTGTATGAAAGAGAAAGTAAAAAAAGTATATCGACAGTCGCACATGATGATTTACGAATTTTCTTTTTCGTGTCTCTCTTTCTCTTTATTCTTATAGTCTGCAAGCAAAATTAACGTAATAATAAATTGTATCTTTCTTGCTATCAATGCTATTTTTTATAATTATCTCTAGTTACAAATTTTTTAGAAAAATTTCAAAGAGGCAGGGTTTTTTTCTAAATTAATTGTTTAGCCATTGAGCAATGTTTTTATTGTATCGAAATTTTGTAAAGTATTATTAACTTGTTTAAACGAAAGTATATCTTTTTTGCGATAGTCTTGCTTGGAGTCTTTGTATTGATTCTATCAATATTTATAAAAGAAAGTGGCGTTTCAAATAGCGTAATTATTTACGAGTTGATGTTAATTACCAACTTTTTACAGAATATTAAATGAAAAGTCACTAAAACGTTCTTTAAGCTGCTTCTTTTATTATTCGTGCCTGTATATTATTTTTCATTTAAAAAAAAGTATATAAGTTCTAAACAATTTCATTAAAAAAGGGAGATGATATCTAGACAAATTACTAAATTTTATTCTCTTACAATAGAGAGAGAGAGATCTTTATTTTCAAAAATTAGATCACGTGCTATTTACAAAATTCTTTTAGAATAGTTTTAAGTAAAAGGGTTTAAAAAACTCGAATAAAATCTTTTGAGAAGAAGTTATTATATTTGAAAATAAAGAAATCTCATCTCTTGAGAATTTTAGTCACAATTATGTCCTCTTAAAAATTGTCCTTGATGTCATGTGCTGTAAAAAAAAAAAAATAATATGATAATTATAGGAGTCAATCTTTGTGAATTAAATTAAGTTCACAAAAGTGAGTACGGTGAAGCACTGACGCAGGATTTGACTTTGACATGGACAGAAGATTCATCATGTAGTGGAAACTGTAATTTCATTGAAACAGAAATGCAATGATGTAAGCTGCCACTGTAAACATTAACACTATATTTTATACACTCACAAATATATAAGAGTTCATACTGATTATAGTACTTTTAGTTTAAATTTTCTTTGAATTAAAGTCTGTATTGAAGTGAAGAAATAAATTGAATTTAGTTGTGGGAAATATTTTGATTTAAATAACCATATGTAAAAAATTAAAAAAGTTAGACATTATTATATTCAATAAAAGACTAAATGAAATATAACGAAATAAGTACTAAATTTTTATGCAAAGCTTTGACCAACTCTCAAGCTTAAATGGATACTATATATAACTTTTTTTCTTTGAAATGTGTAAGAATACATAAACTAGTAACATATTTCTATTATAATTTTTTTTGAGTTGAGAAAAGTCTGCTAATAAGTGTGTATTTTAATGAATTTTAATTTTGAATATTTAAGTTTTATTAATGATTTATACATCTGTAACTGAAGTACGTTATAGATTATGTATGTCCATCTTCATGGTCATTAAAATTACAAGTCCATAAATTGCGCTTTATGTTCTTGTTAGTTTTTGTCAGATCAAGAATAGACAGCATTGATCTGTTTTCGAGGCTGCAAAGGGATTGAGAAATACTGTGGAAGGACTAGTGAAGTGATAGCCTCGATCAAAACTCATAATCACATTACTTAGAGAAATATATGAAAAGAAAAGAAAAATTATGAAAATAAAAAAAAAAAACAAATAATTTCTAAACTTGTAAAATGATGTGAGAAGAATGGGAGAATAATAATCATGCTTAAGTGTGCTCAACTGATGATAATTATAAATGAAAAAAATTAATAGTGTGAATAAAGATGAGAACGAATGAATTGCGTAATATGAAAGTATTTGCAGGTGGAGTGATAAGTTAATTATTAATAAATTATTATTAATTACACATGCACATGAGTAATATCCAGCATATATTATATAATTACGAAAATGTGACAGTAATTAAGAACATGCGTTATTTCATAAATACTGAAAACTACATCAAAGGTTTATTGCTCCCTTTGTCTCTATAAATAAAAAAATCAACATTGTACAAATTGTTTTGTCATTATTTTAATATCCTCTATGGCATTAAAAGTACTTCAAGTTTGCTTTAAAATGTACATATAAAAATTACTTCAAGTTTGTTTACATATAAAAATTTTAGAAGTAACATGTTTTTATCGTTAAAAAAATTAATAAAATTTGTATTAATCATAAAAATTGTGTTACTTCTTTAGTTATTTAAGTTTACATCTTAAAGTTTATTTCAAAACAATGACTTGATTCCGATAAGAAAGATATTAAGATACTAAGATATAGAAAAATAATTTCTCTAATTATAAAATTATTGATTACTAATATCATTTTTTATTTATCATTAAAAAAAAATTGTATGCAGGATTGAATAAATGAAGAAAGAAAGCGTCGGTAAGTCCCTTCTCGATTTAAATTTTCCCGCTACTCCCCCTGTAATAGGACGAAACGTCACTTCCGTTTGTTTCAAAAACAGCGTACAATTTATACTTGCTTCAGATTAACAAAAAGATCTAAAATAAGTTTAAAATTTGAATCACTATATTTCAATTATATATTCGTAATATACACTTGCATCTTCCACGACATTAAAAGAATAAGTATTAAACTTATTCGTTTCGAGTACGTATTAAAGTTCTACCTTCTATGATAATTTTTTTTTTTTAATAAAAACATACATTTGTTGCAGTAACGTTTGCAAAGAAATTAAAATAAAGATTCATCGTCGCTAAATTCCATTATTACACAAGTAACATTTTTATTTGTAATTATTCAAAACAACGGTATCAGTGACGGTCACCAACTCACCACAGTGAGCGGTATCAGTCGTCAGCGACGCGTACTTGTGCGTCCTGTGTAGTCATATCGCGCACCGACGTGACACCGAGAATGTGCGGACTCGCGGAGGCCGGTCTCGGTCGCATAATTGACTTGCGACTCCACACCAGCGCTTCCGGCATGGCATTCTAGCAGCGAACTGTAGTACGCATCGAGGACAAACAAGCAGCTACAGCACTCAGCAGGCACCTGGACGTCACTGCCGCCGGGGACAACGAGTTCGCAGTCCTGGTCATCCCAAAAAACCCGCAGAATAATCAAGCGTCCCAGCGTCGAGAGCCAATGTGTAAGTATCCGAGAGTTTCTCACGAGTCCGCGGTCAAAAACGTAGCCTCCATGGCTCGTCGGGGGGGGGGGGGGGGGGGGGGGGGGGGGGGGGGGGGGGGGGGGGGGGGGGGGGGGGGGGGGGGGGGGGGGGGG
>JAWWEN010000048.1:12628259-12687928 GCA_035582955.1 Sycophila texana | reverse complement strand
ATGGGGTTATTGGGTTATTGGGTTATTGATTTATTGTTTTATTGGGTTATTGAGTTTTTGGGAAATTAAAACCGCGAGAAACGTTAAAAAAGAAAAAATTCCGAAAGTGCAGGCCTTTTCGCATACGAAGGCGCGGACCATTTCGCGTACGCTATTTTCGTGTCCCTAGACCGACCCTTAAATTTAACATATTGCATACAAATGCCACGTATTATATTTTAATACATAAATAAAGCAAGATAAATGTATATCTTTCTTCATTAAATATAAAAAAAAAGTTTGAATATTCCGCAGCATGTGTACTTTCGCGCGATATTTCACACCATCAATCGGTAAATCAGAGTTCGCTCATGCGACCATACCACTGGAGCCATGGTACACAATACATATATACATATATATATATACACATACATCGTGCCCTCGCGAGAAACACACGCAGCGGAAGCCCCCGATCACCCATGCCCATATCACACTTAGGACTGACCTTTTGCGCAGCCTGTAGACGGGCAGAGACTTCCTCTGCTGCTGCAGGCTGACCGCGCCCTGATGCTCCGCTGCCGCAGCCGCAGTCGTTGGTCCCGGCCTGGTCTCGTCGCGTTTCAGCAGCTTGCCACCAGCCTCGAAGACGATGCCCCCCGGGCGCTTGGTCGTGAACTTGTTCATCATCAGGTTGTACTTGGAGTCCGCGTTGTCGTGCACCCCCATCCTCGAGCGCGCCGCTGGCTCACGCCACGCTGCAGCAACCTGATCCGACGGTACGCCCCGGAGTGGCTGACAGCAGCGAGTGCCTTATTGTGCGTCTGCAGCAGGGACACGGCCGCGGGAGGACTTGACTGCTCGACAGCTCGTGCACGTGTTGCGCACTTGCGCCCCGCGACGCGCGCGCTGCTTCGGGCTCAGCTGTTTGCACTATCGCTCCGTCCTATAATACTGGAGAGTGGAGCAGCTGCTGTCTCGCTCTCTCTTAATTTCTTGCGATGGGAGTTCGCTGCACTATATGCACAGGGACCTGCTTTTTCAATGCAGTTCTGATTTTGGTAGATTTCAGTCAGAGCAACTGTATATAGGCTTGATAAGATATAGTTTGCTCCATCTTTTAATGCGATTATTTTATTTATTAATAAAAAATATTGTTTATATTATAAATCAATTAAATTTTACGTGTAAATTTTTATACACCATTTATATTGATTATTTTAGATTTCAAATCTTTATAAACACTGATCAATTATTTTGATTAAGAGAAGAAATAAGGAATTATATATTTATTACGTTATATAGTAACAACTTTAAAATAGTCACTCTAGTAAAAAAAAACTTAGAGTTATTAAGATTTCTACTAAATATTCTATATAATTAACATTAAAATTTTCAAACTATTAAATTATAATTCGTAATAAATAGTATAAGCTAATCGAGGTTCTAAATTTCGCCGCTTCATTTACTTAACATTATACTCTGAGCGCTACTGGTACTGAACAAGTGTTCGTACACTTTACTCGCAGTTCCCTTTTTTGCCGCATCATTTACTTTAACATGCACTTTGAGGCGCTATAGTACGAAAGCACAAAGCTAAGCCAATACTTGAGCTAAGAGGGGGTAGACAGGCACAGCACAGGACAAGGATAGTCATCTGATCTTAGTATTTGCTCTTTACTCTTTGCCAACGCTGATATCACGGGCATCGCGGTGTTGAAGGTGTTCGTGTTTTAGTCTAACACAGTACCTTTTTACTTTGTCAAGCTATAGATTAAACACTGTCGCTTGCGTATTGACAATTTTGGCCAAGGAAAATTAGTGCAAAATGGCTTCGTGCTTAGAAAACATTCAAATACCGACGTGCGTCTGGTTCGAAAGTGGCGAGAAGAGAAATTCAGTTGCTTCAATGATTGCAGGAACCTTGGTTAGTAACAGAAAATGCGTCTGTCATTGTTCTGAATTCTTTTCAGTTTTTTTTTTACGATGCTTTTTCCAGTTCAATATGTCTCCCTGTTTACCTCGTTAGTTTACCTTTGATATAGGAACATTTATATTTATTGTTTAATTTGAGATTATAAGCTTATGAGGTTTCAATACTAGTAAAGTGAATTTATTTGTTATAAATCGCAACTAATTCAATTTTTGTTACTGTTTTATTATTGCAGTTTTTCCTGGGATGGTGGATTATAATTGATGCCCAGGCAAAGTATCAACAAGATATGTCCAGTGCTTATCATGTTTGCGGAATATTTGGTACAATATCATTGTTAATGTAAGTATAATGAATAATTTTAACCACATTGTACATAATAATAATTTAATGTTACAATATTTTAGAAATAATATGTTTAATTTTATTATTTTAGGGTAAATTCTGTTACAAATGCTCAAATTAGAGGAGACGCATATAATGGAGGTTGTTTGGGAGCTCGTGGAGCAAGAGGATGGCTCTTTATGGGATTTGTTATGGGTTTTGCAGCTGTGATTGCATCTTGTTGGATCTTATTTGCCGATTTTGTTGCTTCTAGTGAGTAGATTTATGTAAAATATATTTCATCTAACTTTGAAATTTAAAAACTTTTATGACATTAGATTTTAGAATCCTTATAAACATTTATCATTACATAATAGTAAATCATTACTGTTTCTAAAATATTTTACTAATTTAAACAACAAATAACAATTTCTTTTTTCCTTCTTTCTACAGAAGAGAAGCATCACTGGCCTGGAGTTGGTTTGTTTCTGCAAAATGTTTTAATCTTCTTGGGATCACTGACATACAAATTTGGCCGTTCAGAAGATAACTGGGGTTGAACCATATTTAGAAGATAATTATTTATTCCACAAGACTAATTTTTAAGAGATTTCTTAATAATTTTCATATCTTTTTTAATGTACATAAAAAGCATATAAGTATGATTTTTTAAACTTTATACAAATTTGGTAAAATTTACACAACTGCATGTTTGACCATAAAGTAACAACGATGTATGTACCACACATAAGTATTGACTGTTTTTCTCTCAATTTTACTTTTTTGCAACACATTGCAAGCTTTTCAATGTATTCAACTGGATATGAATGGATGTAAAATATTTCTGATTTGTAATTTACAACTTAATATAAAAATAATAATAATAATACAAAAGTAACAAATTGTTTTTTTTTTTTATTTATTTAAGATGTTTTAATTTAAAAACTGGAAAATGTATATATGTAAAAGAAATTTAAGTACTCTACTATTTAAAAGTACTTCAAATTCTTATCAAATTTTGTAAGTATATAGAATATTATTATTAATTAATGGCGACTTCATTAGTTCATTATATTTTCGCAGGATTTATTTTAATCGCACACTATATAAGATATCTATCCCGCGTATATAATTAGAATATTTTTAGATATAGTTGTAAGGTATAGTACCCCACTAGTAAAAGTGTATTTTACGTACAGAATGCTGCTTACATTTTAATTGGTAAATCACGTTTCATTGATGTGCATTGCACCGCCGGTTAAGACATACAATTAATTTATCAACGCGTAGTTGAATTAAAAAAGTATAAGAACCAACATTTGTTTTAAAGATGCCAGTCACCAAGCTCACATCAACTAATGAATACAGCGGATTAATTAAGTACGTATTTATTATAGAAATTTTTTCAAATATAACCTATAAAATACATTTTATTATAACTAATTTTCTTAATTTAATTTTTCTAATCATAAATCAATATCAATTCTCTTAAAATAGTTCATCATTTTAATGAATCTAATGTTCTAGTGTTTAGCAATTAATTATTTTGGATGTAACAAACATTAATAATTATGCAATAGTTTATCACCTAATGAAAAAATTGAATCGATCATGTTTACAGGTCAGAGGATTTATCTGTTGTTCATTTTTATGCACCATGGGCAGATCAGTGTATGCAAATGAATGAAGTTTTGGAGGAACTGTCAAAGTTAGATGAATATCAAAGCGTAAGATTTGGAAGTATTGTAGCCGAAGATTTTCCAGAAATTTCAATGAAATGCAAAATTATAGCAGTTCCAACAGTTGCGTTTTTTAAGAATGAAAATATTGTAGGTAGAGTAGATGGAGCTAATCCCACAGAAGTAAGAGAACAAATACAGAAGCACTTATCTAGCAAGCCTGAAAGTCTTGAAGATAGACTTCAGAAACTCATAAATCAAGCTCCGTGTATGCTGTTCATGAAAGGCAATCCAGCTGTTCCACGTTGTGGATTTTCTAGAACGATCACTGCTTTGTTAGATCAGCATAAGGCAAAATACGAAACATTTGACATTTTAGAGGACAATGAAGTAAGAGAAGGACTTAAGAAGTTTAGCAACTGGCCAACATATCCGCAGCTGTATATTAATGGTGAATTGATTGGTGGTTTGGACATTGTTAAGGAAATGAGTGAATCGGGAGATTTAGATAGTATGTTGCCAAAAACAGATGCTTAAATTAAGTATTTTTATCTTAAATATCTAAATTAATATTTACTTACTTTATTGTATCATTTAATAAAAAAATTAGTGTAAAAAGACACTAAAAAAAAAGTAAAATTGATTGTTGTCTATTTTATTTTAAATTTAATTTCTTTCATAAAAAATATTTATTAGGTATGAATATAAAATTTAGTTAAAAAATGTTTATTTTGCAAAAGTATTTTATTTTTCAAGGAAAGAATAAATTATTTTTCCATATTTACAAATGCAAACTTTTAATATTAAGATAAAAATCGAGTGACCTCTCAATAGATCTAACATCTGATAACTTTTGATAACATGCTCTCAAGGAAGAAAAAACAGGGTAAATATCTCTGTAGTAGTTTAATAGTTTTCGTTAAATTTCTCATAGCGGTTTTATGTTAAAAATTCATCAAAAAACGATATATTAGTAACAATATTTAATAATCTAGCTAAATTGGGTTTCTTACAAGTATTGAAGAGTAAACGCTAACAAAACTTGTTTTATAATTTTTACAAACTTATAATTAATTTTACCTACGCGTTTGTAGATAATGTGATAATAATGTGATAATCTAATCAAGTAGTAATTACTTTTTTCTATTCCTTGAATTCTTTTGTAAATGTTTGTTTTTCTTACTGCGAGATAGCAATTGATTGACTGGCTGTGCATTTTGGTTCCTTTTCCTATAAAATAAAATAAATTTGATAAAACTCATTGCTAATATTTAAAAGATATCTACTAATATAAATATACCTTCGGTTTAGTGTAGACCTCTTAAGAGGCACATAAGCGTAAGGATCAGGTTTTCCTTTCCTTTTAACATCCCCGAAAGCTTTTTTAGAGCGGTATTCTTCACCAAGTTCCTTAGGTTTCTTCTTCTTTAAAGGTCGATGAATACCCGAACCGCCAGCTAAACAGTAGACAAATTTTTTAGTTAATGATTCCATACAAAAAGTACTTAGATTTAGGGGAATATTTTAAAATTTTTTACCTGTATATTTAGATGCAAATGATCGCGAATCGGACGCACCGCTTTCTGAACCTTCGCTATGTTTTCGTTTTCTTTCCGAAGGACCAGATGACTTGGCAGATTTTGCGGATTTCGCAGATTTTGCAGATTTCATTGATTTCATATCGTCGATATCTATTAAAAAAGACATTTTGTAATTTAAAAAATCTATATTATCACACATAATATGCGCTGGACACTTAATACGTTACCTTCTTCGTTTTCTGAATCGCTACCCAAGAAGGGTAGTTTGTTCTTTTTCTTCTTTTTACCAGCATCATCACCATCGCTATCACTTTCGTCAGCAATAATTATACGACCATCCGGAGCAGTTTTGAATCCATGATCTTTTTGTTTTGGTTTAGCCACAGGAGCTTGAGCATTAGTTGGTTTAGTTGCTGAAAATATGAAAATATCATATTTAAAAAGTCTGCAAACTTGGAAAGATAATTTGAAAAATTTTTTTATTAACCTGAAATATTCTTAGCAGCTGCGGGATCAATAAAATCGACAATATCGTCCTCAGTCTCCTGAATCCACGTTTTCTTTTTAGGTTTGCGTTTTTGCGACTTTGTATCCTCGTCGTCGGTGTCGTCGAACTCATCGTCGCTGTCGGCCAATATTTCTTCCAGGCTATAAATAAACGGGACAATAAGCGTCTTCTCTTTGACAAAAAAAAATTTTGTTCATTTGTAATATTTTATACCTCTTAGGCTTTCGTTTGATGCTGAATTCCTCATCGCTGTCGTCTTTCTTTTCTTTCCTTTGTTCCTTAAGCTTCTGTTTTCTAGTTTCAATCTTTCGAATATTCTTCAGTCTCTTATGCATGGTAGTATCAGTAACTGGCACCATGCCGATTATTAAATCAGTTCCAAACTTTCTGGTCAGCTTTATCATTATATCACGAACCTTTTGTCGGAAGTGTCGTTTGCAATCATCAGCCATGCCCGTTAACGCTTGGACCTAGTTCAAAAAATGATATTTTGTAATAAAGTCTACTGCTTATTATAAATAATAGAGATAAAACTATTTATAAATTTACTAACAATAGTTTGCAACATCGGACCGATAGTTGGCGTAGGCATAACTGAGAGGTAAACTTTTATGAACGACAGGGCAGACAGTGCTATTTCTCGAGTTGGTCCAACAACAATGCTGCAAGCGAGCTGCAAAATCTTCTGCACCGTTTGTACGCCCAAAGAACCTGCAATTACGAATTTTTGATTAATAGAATTGAATGAAAATTGCGATTCGGAATTCAAGTATTAACTGCCGTTTGATACTCAAGAATGTTTATAATGATTGTATAATCGTACCATTATACTGATAAGTAATTGAAGACAAAGCTAATATTGAGGCACTGCAGTAAATTGGAGCACCACCGACTCCGGCTAACAACATGTTAATGTAATCTTCGAAGTCCTCTTCCCTAGAGATGAGTTTATCAGCTATTGAATTGAGCAGTGCATACGATGATGATCTGCATTTTTCATTTAACTCTTTGATGCCCATAACGGCTTCGGGTACAATTGCTTTAAGGAATTTCGTTTTCTCCAATTGCGGATGTTTTTCTACAAGATGAGTTATGCATCTAATACGCGCCTGAAATAATAATATTTTCATTCAGAAATTGAATTGTTGAAATCATTTTTATTTAAATGAAAATACTAACAGCTTTGCTAGATTTTTGTGCAGTCGCTAAGGATTTCGTTATTGCCTTTTGTATCGCTTTTCGATTGTCACGTACAAATTCTTGACAAACTTCGCTTTCACTGCCGCAAATTTCTTCCAAGAGTCTAAGATATCAAGCAACAAAATAATTAATTAAAAGTTTATTATTATTTTATTTAAATTATAATAATTTAATAATTTATTTTTTATTTTAATGTACCTATAAGCTTTCTTTTGTTCCTTTTGGTGTTTTGTATCAGCTAAAAGTGGTAAACACTTTTCATACAAAACTTGAATCCTATTAAGGTCTGTATGCTGACATAGTACTCTTACTAAATCAAAAATGCTTTCTTTAAAGAAATCTGTTTCGTCAGATTTTCCTAGATTTTCTACAGCTTTGTCGAACAACTCTCCAATTAATTCTTTATCAGTAATTTTTAAGTAAACCTAATAAGTACACATAAAAACAGATTTTAATTAATTTAAATTGAAGTATATCTTTAGAAAGAGTAAGCTTTCAAATTACCTTGATAGTTTCAAATGCAGCTAGTCTTTGTCCCTCTCCGTCAGTTCCTTGTGGCTTAACAGTATACAAATTGAAAAGAATTGGTAAATAATTTTTCGCAAATCGTGAAAGTTCTTCAGTATCTGCTGTATTATTATTTTCAATAGATTTTTGTATTAATTTTCTCAATGAAGCCATAACGGATTGTCTTAAATCTTTTCTTTCACTAATTACTGTACCCAAAACTCTAGCAATTTTCTGAAAAGATTAGAAACGATATTGTAGAATATATTTTTGAGTAAGGAAAATGATTTAAAGAATATTTAAATATTTACCCTGAAATTCTCTTTAATATCTGGTGCATTATTGCAGAAACTTGGCAGTAAGGCCCACAATTGTGATGTCAATAATTCATTGCTGTGAGCTCCAATTCCATCATTCTTCGCCTTTAATTCTTTAGATTTTTTTCTGGTATTTAAAAAAAATCATGTTACATACCATTTTTTAATAAAATAATTGTTTTAAACCTTATAACACTTACTCGCAAATTTCTGCTAGTGGAAGTAAATTACTGATAAAATAGCCAAGAGTAGAGTTTGATGTACAGTCTTTAAGAATAGGTAACAACCAACTCCTTTTCAAGTCAACTTCTCCATTAGAGTTCTGTAGTGGAATTGCATTTAGAACGATCTGTGGCCCTAAAGATTTCACTGCAGCACCAACTGCAAATTCAATTTCTGCATTGTAAGAAAACTTGTATGAATCACGAAGTTCTGTTAAAGCTACTAATATTTCAACTAATTCTTTTTGACAAACAGGTCCAATTATCTGTAAATTCAAGTATTAAATATTAAATAGGTATTTAGATGTACAAAAATTTAAAGAACTCTGAAAAGAATAATATATATTTGGATTATTACCTTAAATATTGAAGCTAAAAGATGAAGAACATGATGCCAGGCAGTATGATATTGGTATTTCATTCCTTGTTGTATAAGATTTATTACTTTGACTAATGTTAATTTAGATCTAAGAATAAATAAATTTTATATTAAATAATCTTAACTATTTATTTTCTCTTATTACCTGAATTTTAACTTACTTTTGAGCGATTTCTGTATTTTCGCACAAAGGTGCAATGCAAGTTTCAAGAAGAGCTTTCAGTGTGTGAGAAGCTCCAGTAAGAACATCTGCTTTATCAGAAAGCCACAGTTCTGTGCACTTTTCTATCATACGAGGAATATTTGCTGCACAAAGTTCCAGAGAATGTCTGAAAATTAAAATTTTTTAAACATATTTCATTACTGTAAACTTGGTTTTTATGCAAATATTTATTAACTTACACTGCTAAATTACAATAAGCTTCCTGCATCACTGCGAGCCAAGCCAAGGTAGGTTGAGTATCCCCTGGTGCAGGTTGGTAATCATAAAGTGCATTTATAATTTGTGCATTTAGTTGAGATGGCAGGATTGCCTCTGTCGGTTTTGAAATAAATAAACCATGCAAAGTTTGTAAACAGCAGGATGTCACCAGTACATTGTTTAAAGTCATAATACTTAACAATCCTTCACATAAGGACTGAAACAATTAAATGAAATTCATTAATATATTTACTCTATTAGGCTGTTTTTAATAATCTTATGTAATACCTTCACAGAAGATTTTGGAAGTTGATGAGCAACATCTTTAAGTAAAGACAAAATATGTAATGTACTAGTCATTTGCCCTGGTTGACCAGCTGATTCCAATTGAGCAAGACAATGCTTAGCTACTTGCGGTGCAGCTGGATGGTATGCAGGAGGATTTTCACTTCTCATAATATCACTTCCTGAAACATTTATAAACAAATTTTGTAAAATATTGAGAGAACATACCACTGATTAATAGTGTATTAATAACTATAAAAATAAATAAAACACACCTTTTAAAAGAGAGCAAACAGCATGGTGAGCAGCTTTTCTAACTTTTGGTTTAGAATGCACAGTAAATGCTAAAATTGCATCCAAGATTTGCAATGTAGAAGAATTCCCCCAAGCAGCACTTTCTTGTATTCTTAATAAGATGGAAAGACAACCAATGCACTAAAAGAAAATTTATTGTTATATTGTAGTTAATTTAAAAATTTAATAAAAATATGCTTAGTCGAAACTTACATGTCTTAGAATAAGAAAATTTTCTTCTGATGCATATTTTGTTAAGATTTGCAAGAAAATTTGACTAGCTTGACCAAATTGTAGCCTGAGTACATTTTTAGGTACAGTTTTCATACCCATACCCAGGAGTGAAAGAATTGCAGAAATAGATTCTTCTGTATCAGCAGCTTCTAATGTTGTCATCTAAAAATATAATAAATATCAAAATACTTTAAACTAATTTACAATTTCAGCCTAATTTAATAAGTTTTATTTACCAAAGCTGCATAATATTCTGTTGACGATTCTGTACCCCCATTTTGTTTAATGACATCAGTAACTGCAGCTAAAACAGCCAGCATTTCTTTGTGCATTGCAGAGTTTGATTGAAAATGAGCTAAAAATCTATAAATAAAACAATGACATAGTAAAATAATATTTTTGCCTGTATTAAAATTTCAGATTCTATTTATAATGGTATACCGGCTGAAAGACATATTGGAGCAATTACTGTAGTCACTAGCAAAAGTGTCAAATGTTTTGAATGTTGATGGACCAACAGAACTTTCTGCATCATCAACTTCAATATCTTCAACTTTAGGAGGTATTCCTTGAAGAGCATCATGTTTTTTTAAGACATCTGCAGTTAAGTTGCTGGCACCTATTTCAAATAAATATGCAAAATTATAAACAAGGTTATAAAAATTAAAAATAACGATTTATTATAATCTTATAATATTCAAGTTTGAATTAAAGAATTTAACACGAATATTCAACCGTTTTTTGTAATAATATAATATAATACAAAATTGAAAAATGATAACTTACCAATATTTGGTTGAAAAAAGGCTGATCGAGCCTGATCTCGGTATTTTCGTGTTTCTGGATTCGAACTGGAACTTTGTCCTTTTGCCCATCGCTTTGCTTTTTTTCTACTACTCAAACGTGGCCCCAATTTTCCCATTTTGTTGACTTTATTTTCTCAATATTTATTACTTTTCGGTTTCCGCGTGTGAAAAAACACGTGGGTACGGAATCAATGGCGGTGCATTTGTCAAACTGCGGCAACAAATATAACATAACCTCGCAAGTAAATCACTGGTATATAGGTATATTGCGCATGTCTGAAAAGTTGCATCCAAATTTACAATTAATTATAAATAAACATGTTAATTTTTGGAATAAAATTTATGAAATAAATATATGTACAGTAAATTACCAATATAAACTTTATTCAAATTCAGAATCAGAATAATGAATAACATTCTATGTTTTATGATAATAACTAAATTTATACCTTTTTTTAATAAACTAATTATTAATCATATAGACAATTCTTATTCTTAATATCACGTTTCTTGTTTTAAGTATAACAAATATTTCAAAAAACGCATGTAATATTTTGAACTTATTATAACTGCTGATTTAAACATACCATTTTATGTTATTTTTTTTTTTTGCAGTAAACCGTACATTATCAGTATTTGAATATAAATTAAATAAAAAATATTTTTTACTCATTATGAATCTATAATATAAAATAGAATTAATAACAGATATAACTCTAAAAAATCCTATCTACTTCTTCAAATAAATTATCAAATCATTATGTTCATTAAGTTTTTATCAACTTATTAAAACTTTGCATGGAAGTAAATAATAATAAACTCAAAAAATTTTAAAAATGGTGCGTTATGACAATACGACACAGTGTCAGCAATCAAATCAGTTTCTTCCTCCTTCATACCCAGGAAAGAGTAATATCAAAATCATCGCTAATTCTTTGTTAACTGGTATTTTACAATTACTTCCTAGTGAAAATCTGCACGTAGGACAAAAGTTTACTCCTGCTGAAAGACTCTTCTTAAGGCATCTTTGACAAATATTATGGGCACAAGGTGTAGTTACTGGCTTAAAGACTAATTCTTGGCAGCAGACACACTGTAATCTAAAAAAAAATTAAAGGGAATGATAATAACAATAGATTCATATATGTATTAATCATAATTAATGTTTTAGTGTATTTTTATTCCTTACGATTTTGAAACTTGATTTAAGAATATAACTTTTCCACTTGTTAAGTAAGTTTTGCACTCTTGCCAAAGTTTGGAATTCACAACATCCTTATTAATTAAGTCAGCTACATTACTATCTAAGAGATATGGTTCAACCCTTGACTTTTTCTTTGGTTGCTTGTCTTTGATATCATTTCTTTTATTTTTTGTCTTTTCTGTCTTCGGCGATTTTTCTGCAGGTTTAATTTCATAGCCATCAGGATACTGCATTTGTAAACCAAGTTCAATTATTCTTTTTTTTCCTTCGGGAGTCCATGGTGCAGGTAAAGGGTCATCTCTTCGCAATAAAAAACGCCATAGTTTGTACCCATCTTCATTGAATTCAGGATAATATTTTACCACCTTGTAAAGACCATCATACCTGATATATAAGAAAAAAAATGTAAAAATATAAAACCAAATTGAATACATTTTTCATAAGAGATTAATTAAGATTATACCTATTTCCTTCAATTGGAGCATATTTACTGAATTTTGAAAGTTTGTAGTTTCTTATAACTCTTACAGGAATTCCTGCTCTCCAGTCGAGAGCTGCAGCTCCTTCTTTGTCATTAAATTTTGCTCTACAATTTAAAGCCAGAGCTTTATTGGCACGAGTCAAAGTTTGGTGAGAACTTTGTTTTGCAGTACGTTTATTACCTAAATAGATTTATTACAGTTCAGAAAAATTTAGTTGGATTCAGTTTTTTTATTGCTCTTTAATTGAGAATACCTGACAAATCTCTGCCACCAGACCCTGTGTAAATGAATTCTAATCCATTATCAATATCTCCATATCCACCAGAAAGGACAATGGAATAAGCACAATCTTTTTCTCTCCCGTGTATTCCAGCTACTGGAGGTATATGTACACCAGCTTCAGATACCTAAGAAACATAAATTTTTTAATAATGTAAATAAATAAAAAATAAAATTTATGATTTATTTATCATTTTTATTTTTAAATATTACTTGAATTCTACTCCACCAACTTGTACCAACTTCAATGCCAGGTATTGGTCCTCTGTGATTCTTAAGAACAATCGTGCACTGTTTACTTCTTCCAACACAAGCCAAGCCTCTGCCCCAATCTCTCTCATTTTCTTTAACAACAACTTTTCTGGGTCTGCTTACTTTGTAGCCTACCTATTGTAATTATTAATAATAAGATGCAAACAAAACTAAAAATTAAAAAATTAGTTTGACTATTAAGAAAAATATACCTTAACAATTTCATTCTCATCATTTTTACACTTTGGGCAATACCAATCATTTTTAGGCACTTTAGTTAGTGGAGGACTTAGACATTTAATGTGATATTCATCTTCACATTCATCACAAAGTATAATTAGATGTGGATTATCTTTTCCCCCACAAATTTTACATCCGCATTCTTTGCATTTTATATTAGACTTATCGTGGCAAATCCAGCAGTCTGGAGCAACAATTCTTTTTCTATTATTTATATGTTTCAGAACTTCTTTCCTTTCCGTTAACTTGGTTGGTTCTTCTATTGTGTATATTTTATTTCTTAAAATTAATTCATGATTTAGTAATATTTCTCTATGAAAAACAAAATAAATAAATTAAAAATATATACTTTTTAGTAATATTACATATTAAAAAAGTGAAGTATTATTTTGATAATTACTTTCCCACAAATAAAGTACCGATCAATGTAGCTTTATTTTTTTTTGCAATAATTTCTTTGATCTTAAAATCATACCAGTGACCAATTTCTGATGGATTTTCTAAATTATGATTAATCATTACTTTCATATCAGCTTTTAATTCTTTTTCTGAAATCACATTCCATGCTCTAGGTCTAATGGACTCTTCAGATACTTGAAATGGTTGAGCATATTCAACAAAATCCCATTTAACAATATAAACCAATTTTCTGTTATTTCTACATATTTTAACTATGCTTGCTTCAAACCAAGCACCATATTTCTCATCCATACAATCAATAGAGTCACAAACTCTATAATATTCACTTTCTGCTTCAATCAAATCATCTTCATTTATGGAATCCGTCATTGATTCATCATCATTAATATCATTTTTATTTTTATCTACTTTTAGTTGATTGGAAGATGGTTTTAATACTTCATTTTTAATCATTAATTGTATCACATCATTTACATTGATTTTATAATCATATAAAGTACTGTCTCCTTCCAAATGCTTGCCGCTGAAGTAAAGTCTCTGTAGGTCTGCTTTTACTTTTACTTTATTTTCAATTTCTTTCTAAAAAAAACAAATCAAGTAACATTTAGTAATTATTTTAATAGATAAAAGTTTAATACTATTTGTTTATTTAATACCTTCAATTTTGCTATTGTCGCAGCTTTGGAAATGTGAATTATAAACTCTTTCAAATTGGCGGAATTACGAACCTTGACATACATTTTTAGTACAATCTTTTTATAATCATACAATCATTAACCTGTAAGTAAAGCTTACAATTCTGATTACTCAGAAGTAAATAATTACTCAGAAGTAAATAATGTGTAAAATAAACTGTGAAAATTTAATCAAAAAGGAAAATCGATTGTTATAACTAATGTAAATAAAATCTTTAAAACTGAAAAAAAATTTATCCTCTTTTTTTTATATAAATGAAAATTTATTTTATTGAAAATTTATTTATCATTATTTTATCATTTTATTGTTATTGAAATCTCAAATCAAAACAAAATCTTACATATCCTATATATTTTCATAGCAATTAAAAACATTTGACTCTAGATAGGTTATGAATTATCGTATGCTATGATTACTTATTTTAATGATCATTTTTATCGACTATACAAACGCGATATCATAAAATTTCATCAGTTTCATTCAAAAATATGATTTCAAAATTACCTTACGATGAGCTACAGATTTCTGGAATATTCATTAATCTCTCGTTCATTGTTTATAAATGTCATAATCGCGCATGTATGTATGCACTGCAGAAATCACGTACCTATAGGTTGGTATTAATGTGCTATCAACTTATCAACGCTTTCGAACATGCATCGTGTATTCGTGGCATCTGGCATCGCTATAATTAGACACACATTAGTATTGGCCCTATTACCAATGCAATGCAATATGTATAAACATTCATAAAATAAAAGAAATGTTTAAATAAGGATTGAAAAATATTTTAATCGAAATTGAAATTATTTCGATAGAAATAAATAAATTTGATTTTTATTTTAATACGTAAATGTAATAGTAATTTACTGTTAAATTAAAAAATTAAAAAATTCTTTTCATCGGATTCATGTACAAATACATCGATAATATAACTAAATAAATCACCTAAGGATTTGGAAGTTCATTATTTAGTTTTAAAAGTTTAATTAAATTGCTTTTAAAAAAATAACAGTTGCAAAATGATTAAATCTACAGCATTTCTTTAATCAATTAACAAAACTTATTTAGAACATGTAGAAAGGAAAATAATTAAAATTTTTTAAAACAAAAAATAACATGTATTTTTTTATAATATAAAAAAGACTTAATGTAATACAAATGGATGATTTAAGGCTTTTACAATAATTCCTAATATTCGCTACGAGATTTTTCGAATTTTAATAATAAACTTCTTGAAGAACGTAGAAGTTTCTTTTTTTTCTTTACAATTAAAATTCGAAAAATATTATATAGTAAATTTCATTACAAATTTGTAAACAGTTTCCGTTTACTATATTTACACTACTATAAAATTATTTATAATATTCTTTAAACGTCTACAGATAAAGCATCGAGAAATCAAACCCATTAAAGTACTGATATTGACAGTCAAATTATCATTGAAATTCAAAAATAACTTAAAAAAAAAACTTTTTAAAATGCGATAAACTCGAAAACTAAAAACTGAGAATGTTTGAAACGTAATTGATAAGAATTTTTAATTGAAAACGAATCGTTGTTTATCAATCTATATGGATCCACCAGGATTACAGCTTCATCTCGGTAATGTAGTCGACCAAAAGATCCGGATCCGGTGTCCACTAAAAACGAGATAAAAATTTAAAATTACATATAGTATTTTGTAGATTCATTGCTAAATCGTTCAATGAATAAATGCTTTCTGATTTGCACTTAGGAAACAAAGAAAAAGAACTCACATTTGAGTCTTCCTGGTATGAATCTTCTTCTTCTTCTTCTTCTTTCTCTTGAGGGAACCAGTACTTTGTCCTTGCCAATTCATTCTCCGTTTGACCCAACTGCCTCCAGAGGCATTGGTTCAGGTACTCGCGGATATCGATGCTGGCTTCGGACAAGCCCATTACTGTGCTGTAAAAGTGGTTGTAAGCTGCGTTGAGTATGTCCCTGTACTTTACTTTCATCTCCATTGTCGCGTAGTGTTTAAACATGTAATCCTCCGATATAGCCCGGGCCGCTGAAAGGTGGATCTGCGTCAAAGAATCGAAATAATTATTAGAAAAGTTTTATCGGAAAATATAGTATTTTATGGAACAGCGAAAAGAACAATAAAAAATTTAACATTTAATTTGATTTAAATACAGAAATAAAATTAATTTCGTGACAAAGAAAATCTTTTTATTACAGCTTTAACAATTATTTAAATGAATTCGTAATTCATTCAAAATTTAATCTTTTTTCAAGAAAATCCATTTCTTTGTGTACATAATTTGTATGTAATTTCTTTGTCAGCAAAATTAAAGACAGTAACTCTTAAATGCTTCTAAATGTTTAAGGTCATTAGCAGACTTTCAAAGGGAAGTCAAACGCAGTTGAAAGTCGCCGCAATTCTTCATTCTTAACCGTCATAAATTTGAAAATATAATTAGCCCCTTAAAATATCAATAGTAATTATGTTGTTTCTAAACCAAGCATAAAGTATAATCGTACAAAATAAAAATAATGTTGAAGCAGTCCGTTGCAAATATTTAAAATACGTTATAAAATTGAATTAGTCCGTTAAAATATCAACGGTCATTTTATTTATGTTGTTTCTAAACCAAGAATAAAGTATAATCGTACAAAAAAAAATAATGTAGAAGTAGTCCGTTACAAATATTTAAAATACGTTATAAAATTGAATTAGTCCGTTAATATATCAACGGTCATTTTATTTATTTTTTTATCTAAACCAAGAATAAATAATGTACAATAATAAAAAAATACAATAAAATTGAATTTAAAAAGTAATGTAACGTTTCCATATAAAATCGACAAATGTAATGGTCTTTACGTTCATAAAATGCCCTCTAAATATCATCCAACAAACAGATTCACTCCAAAATAAGTAACCGATTTTCAAAATTCTCGAGTAACATACCTTGCCCTTCAGCCATGTTGCTATGAATCCCTGGCTCTGCTCCAACAATCCAAGTGCCTCGTCAAACTGACGCTGCTCTATGAGCGCATCGCACACGCTTATTAATTGATAAACCTCAGAGCTCTTCATTTTTATTCAATTAAAAAAGTCCTCAGTCGAACCCGCGACTCTGCTCCGAACTCCACTCAGTGGGCGTCTCGCTCTCCTCCTCGTTATCTCCCGCTTATAATACCCTCCCAAGAGAAGCACACGTGTACACTCGCGCGTCGTCGACGACAAACTGTGCACGTAAAAATACATGCAAACTCAGTAGCCAGTAGTCGCTGGTGTGTGTTGCTTCTTGTTTCGACGCGCTCCGTGTGGAAGCTCAGAAGTGAAATGCAGGAAGTAAACAAAGAAAGCCGGGCCAGCTGCCTCGCCAGACGAAAGTTTGGCGTGGGTATACCCTCCGACAGCGGTCGACGCTTCCCGAGACGATACTGACCCGAGTTTCTCTCGGCGGTCCGTTTATATATGCATCCGGAAGGGACCGAAGTAGTTTGAATGGTCAGATTTAGGAGATGGTCCTTATAATTACTGAGTAGCTATAAGATGTCTTCTCTATGTTTCTTGTTCCGAAAATTTATTTTGAAGTTAGTTGGTAATTGTGCTGATTGAGATTAGCGAGAAGTGCGATGCTGATTGCGTTTCTTCGGTTTTAAATTACAGACTTTAATCCAAGGATCCTTTTTCATTTATTGTTGACGCATAGTATTCTAGAAAGTCACAAAAGATGTACACTTTTTAATGTAAGACTGTCTATCTACAAGTTTTGAACGAAATTTGAGAAACAAAAGAAAAGTTAAATAAACACCGTGAAAACTGTTGGTATTAATTTTTTGTATTAGTTTTTTATCTGATATTTACTTCCTTTGACAGATATAATAGGTATATATATATATGAAAGTTACAAATATAGGAATGCTATTTAACAATGTTAACAATGATTAGAGCTCTAAACGGTTATTAGTTGATTAATTGAATTGAAATATTCGAAATTTAAAATTAATTTTTTAAACAAATAGAATAGATATACTGAAAATCTGTAAAATAAGATCTAAATCTTAGATAAAGAAAAGTTACCTGCGTTGCTCGGAAGTAGGTATACCGCATCCCGCCTCAAACGCGGCTGACCGAGATTCTTGGTATTTCGAGATAATACACCGATGCAGCTGAAATCGCAGGTATCTGTCTGTGTCTGCAGGTAGTAGGCTGGAACTATTAACGTCTCGTAGCGTTATATTTTTGCCGGTAACGTTTCCCAGTTTGGAGGCGGTTGCCGGCTTCCGAAAAAGGTAAGATATATAGCTGTCTCCGTGCAGGTGCAGCAACCTTTTTTCGTTGAACTGTACTCAGTTTAAATCGGAAATATTCTCTAATAGCATTTGAATTCACAATTTTGAAAATAATCTTCCTTTATCGGTTCCACTTTATATTATTAAGGATAAAGATAGTTTATTAGGTTATAAACGGTTGTTGATTAATGATTTTTTTTATAAAAAAAAAGAAACACTTAAAACAGCGGATGAAATGTTGAAAGGGGGCGTTGTCGGAGCGCGCAACAATTTAAAAAAGTTTGTAGGTATATAGAAGGAAAGAATTTAAAAATTGTATTTACTATTTAAAAATTATTATGACTTCAATTATAATACCTTAAATAGGATGCTCCAAATTATTTGATAATAAACTAAAACAAAGTAAGAAAATGAAATTTAAAGTTTATAATTATTTTAATAATTACGTAGTTCATATATTAATTCTTATAAAAAAAGATAGCGTTTAATAAACAGAAGTGAAATTAAATAATCATTATTAATATTAGTAATACATTAAATTAATGAAAATAATATTTTTAAATAAAAATTATAAATAACTTCTATTCACTGCAAACATTTATATATATTACATCGCATTATACTTATACATTCAAGGAAGGATAGGGCAGAGAAAATAAAGCAACGAGGGGGATGTTTTATTTTTTCAATAATTTATTGGCATATAACAGGCGTACATTTTTTCTATATTTAAATCGTGAGGTATTTCTTCTATATATATTATGCTTATAATATAATTGTATAAAATAACCGATACCTCCACATGCGAACAGACGATGCTGAGTATTTACGTGCGTACATAGAAATAAAATGAACCGAAAGGGCTGCAGAAGTACTTGAAAGCAAATTTAAGCACTCGAGCCTGTTCACAATATCTACGTACAAAATAATTTGTTAAAAAAAAAAAAAAAAAAAATTGGTCTAACTATACTGACACTAATCTGACTATTTTTCATTTTGGTCGATGATCGTTGGTAATTGCAATTGTCGATGATTTGCTGCTGAATAACATAAATTTCTGTTTTACATAATATTTTATTTTACACTTTTTAAGTATATAATTATTGTATTTTAGTATTTACTTTATTAATAATTATTTTCCAATACCAATAAATGTAAAATAATATCATCATATAAAAATTAATTATCATTCTTTTACCTAATTTAAGAATCTTAAATTAACATCTTAATTGACATTAAATTTTGAGACATTTTTTTCTATCTTTTTTCCCGAAGTTATTTACATATGTATGCAAGCGATTCTCCTTCCATACTCCAAAAATGCATTTCTTTCGACTCTAACCGGTAGAGACAACGAAAGCCTTAAAAGTTTATTCTTTATAAATACCTATCTAACTATCCGCCTTAAAATTAATGATTGCAATTATTAATAAATTATCATATCGCGAACGATTAAATTGATATTTTACGTAATTAATTTAATCTTTAATATTTTATCACTTCGCAATTACGTGGCCTTACAATTTTAAATTAATGCACACAAAAATAAGGAATAAACAATAATATCTCTATTGTCTTTCCTAAATTATTATTATAAAGTAAATAAATAATAAGAAACATCTATTAATTTACGTAATTAGTACATAATCAAAATTTAGCAGAAATGAGCAAAACTTCTTGTAATTATGTTTTATTTTTTTTTCTACAACGAGCAAAGGAGTAAAATTAATTCACTATGGAGAATGGACGTAACATATTTTTCATCTAAAATAACCAATATGACACATAAACAAATTGCACATACATCGTTATCAGGTACATGTCAATAAAAAAAAATATCACTAAAAAAAAACTATTATACGTTTTTCTTTTAAATAAATAATACACTTTCACTTTTTAAGAAACTTTGCTAATTTCTGCGCATGACCTGCCTGTATAAACAATATCTAGAATATCTTTTGCTGTAAATAATGACAGGGTGTTTATAAATCTTTCAGCACGTCACGACTGAAAATATCAGTACTGCTCATTCTTTAAGATTCACTTAGTAAATTCAACGTCGAGCACTAGTCAAATGCTACAAGCGTGCGCTCAGTCCGATCGAACAACATTCGTCGGTCTATTTAATTTAACAACGTCGGAAGTACAAGAAGCGTACTCGAGTTTTAACGTACGCAAACGACTTCTCAGAAGTCACTTGGATTATGTGCACTCATTGCGTAGTTTTGAAGTTCCTCCGTTGCAATTTCCATTTCTGATTCGCGGAATAGCGAAAAAAAAAAATGTCTGTTTTCTTTTTATCAACATATTAATTATCTATGGTAAAAGGCAATTTTGTTGTAATCAGTAACGAATATTACAACGGATGAATTTCGCCGATCCTACTTTTTGTTACTAATTATTCATTAGTGCTGAATTTTTCTAAAAATTTGACGATTACAACCACAAGGTGAATCTTACATTAAACACACAATGTAAATCAATCAAATCGTAATATAGAAGTTTTTATAGTGTTATAACAATTTCAATTATTTCCACTGAAAAAAAATTTGATTGTAAGTACAAAAGAAATATTCCATCATCGGTGTAATCGTCAAACTTTAAAAAACGTCGGCATCGCAACCAAATACACTGACTAAAAGAAAGCCGCTATAATAAACAAATTAAGTTGCGCGCGAAACTGTTTTCGCGAGCAATTAAATGCATGGTAAATAATATACGTTATCAAAAATCTTGCAACGTACCTCAGTCGCAAGCTCAACCGAGCCTGTCCCCGGCTCTCGATAACACCTGTTTTTTTTATTTTTTTTATTTATACCTCGGGCGCGAGGTTCGTAATAAACTTTTCTAGCGCGTAAGTATAAAGCTCGTGGCTCGTGTGTGTGAGCTTCGCCTGGACCGTTCGAAATGCAGCATCGCCGTCATACCGCGTCTTTTACGATTTACACGAGGTAAATGATGGTCCAATGGGCTTGGGTTCAGAGGTGCGTCTGAAAAGGGTGGAAAATGAAAAAAACGAGGATGAGAACATTTTTTGTTGTTGTTAATTGTCGTTGCTGTTGCGTTTGTTATAAACAAATAAAAGAAAAAAAATTGAGAAATGATGTGGGGCGCAAGAGTACTCAATGATTTGGAGTTAAATAAAAGAGATTATCACATTGAGTGTTACAATAATGAGACTTTATTAATATTATATAAGTTTTTTCCGTGCGTTGCACTCGAATAATGTTTTGGAGTATACGGAGTAAAAAATCTTACATTTGTGGAAATTATTGTGCTGATGTATACATAGAACTTTTACAAAGAATGATGCGCTCGCTATTTGTCATAGCGAAAAGTTGTAATAACGAGCGAAATGAAATTGAAAATTTTGAATTTTTTTTTTAATGTTAACAATAGTTTGATGCAGATTCATAGGAATATACTAAAATATAATTTAGAGTTTAATTATTATTTATTTACAATTGATCAAGAATTTCATTGCCACAGTGAACAATATATTGCACGTGAACAAAATCAACATCGTTATATTCAATATAGGACGCAATAACGTGCACTTCATTTTATCGTGCTTATTTCAGTCATGAACAGTATAAGTTGTTTATATAAGTGCAAATATTACTGTATAATATACAGTTTGCGATAAAACGCTTTGAAAGTAGTGCATTTACTTTATCGTATGTAAAAGCGCATAACGCAGTAAAATCGTTAAAATAATCAACTCTCAACGTTTAAGTAAGTACATAAGAGTGAAAAATGATAAACAATTAACATATTTTACAAATTGTTGTATCTATTGTGTGCATGCTTGGTGCGGTATTCACTACGTAGCTACAGTGATAACAGCGCAAGTACAAACTGTTCGAGTGAGATTTAGGCCGATTGTAAACTTATTTACAGAATAGATACATACTAAATGTACAAATTTATACAGTGACCTTTACTTTAACATCGAACAATAAACCTACATGAATTTACTTACTGCTTTATATGTATCAAATAATCATTTACTTATTCAAAGTAGTTAATCATATTTTTTTTAAAGAACCATTTAGAAGAGTATTAAAAATTAATTAATTTTCAAAAATACTAAATAATACAACATATAATCCCTAAAATAAATGATTCTTGCGTAAATCAAAAGATAATGGATACTATTCTCTTAAATTAAAAATGCAAAATAATACAAACAAAAGTCTCTCTTAATACAAGTGCACATATATAAAGTGAATATACCGCATGAAATAAAAAGTAAACGTAAAAATAGAATAAAAGCATACTTTCAATTAAACAATAATTAGAAAAAGTTGAAAGGAAATAAGCGAATGCAAAACTTGTTCGGTGAAAAAATAATATCATCGCAAAATAAAAGCTGTCGATAAGGCTTTTCCATTTAGCGCGCGCCTCGAAATTCCCACTTTTAGCAGGTCAAACAGCAAAATCGCCGAGGGCACAAAGGAGCCTTCCTCCCCCGCGGGCCGGAAGAAAAGAAAGAGCCAAGGTCACCTCAGGAAGGCAACGCCGCGGAGCACTCATCCCCCGGCTCTCCATTGTCCGCGCGCTCCCCCGGGTGATGACGAGGGGGCGCGGGGAACGGCGAAAAAAAAGGAGCCGGAGCTTTTTGAAGAGCGCTATACAACGACGCAATGCGCTGTCGCTGCCCACGCGACCGGATTATTTCGTGCGAGGTGATTTCGTGGAAATTGTGGGCTCGAAGAGACGTTTAAGAGTCTTTTTATTTTAATTTTTTTATTTTATTTTATCTTTAGTTAATTGTTATTTTTTTATTCTTTCGATGTTAAATGCTGAACAACTGCGTTATGTAATCTAATTTTTATTTTTAAACTTCTACAGTTTATTCATTGAAGTATTTTTTTTGAAGAGTAATTTTAGTTTTCTTTTATTCATTAATTAAATGTATTCTTACGTTTTAATAGGAGATAAATTTATGTTATATTGTCGTATCCATTGTATAATATTAAAAAACAAAATTTCGTACTTGTGAATCAATTTAAGTGCAATTTCACTTCTAAAATAGTATACGCAACGTTTAATAGTAATTAAAAGATTTCATGAAAATAATTTAAATAATTGTATTCATTTTTTTATTTGTTCATCAATTTGTGACACATTAAAAATAATCCTTTACTCTAAAACGAGTTGGTATATATTCGTATCAGATAAAAACTTTAGACATTTCATTCAAAGAAATTAATATTAATAAATAAAAGTTTTCAAAGTAATATCCCAAAAATAAATGTAGAAATTCATTCGCATAAAATTTTATCAATTTTTTGTTCTCCAACTATCTATAGCGTACCTTTACATTAAATAATTACCTCCAATAAAACACGTCGAAACAATTATCTCTCGCTCAATTCCGTTATAAAATAGCCCTCGAAATATTAGATCATCGATGATAAAAATAATCCTAACTAAACTAACCAATCATGAAAAAAATCGTTATCCGCTGCTAAACATGCTCCACCCCCTCCCTCCACGTATTTGCATCGATTCGTTCGTATTCCAAAAAAAAAAAAAAAAAAAAAAAAAATAGAACAATGTCGCAGATATGCAACGTGGCAAGGCATCGATCCGCGGGCCCCGCAGGTATTAGGGCGTCCTCCTTTCGTATACAGCGGCCCGTCCTTTGGCCTCCGATCGTCCCGGTCAAGGCCCGGCGCGGCGCGAGCCCATGATGTACTGCCTGACGGCCGTGACCACGGCCACCCGCCTCGAGCTTGTCCTCGTCACGCTCCTCCTCAGCGAGCCTCTGCAGTCGATTTCCAGGCTACTCCGTCTCTGCGTTTTGCCAGGTTTTTGTTTGTTTGTTTAAAGGCCTTCTTTTTCGAGGGGGTGATTTTTTTTTTGAGGGGAAGGGGGAGGGTGTGGGTGCACACGATTCTGTCGCCCCGGGCTCGCGCGAGCTCTTGCTTTCTCGTTAGGACAAACAAATGCCTTTTTTTTTTGACGGTATAATTTTTTGGTGTCAGCTTTTGTTGAAATGTTAATTTTTTCTCTTTTGTCCAGTTTTATACTGGGTTTGAAAGCATTGCTGACGGCGTATTTAGATTGTTAATGTATAATTATTTTTTTGTGAGTGTTTCTGTTGTTTGAATTGGAATAATTGTTTATGCCTTTGTTTGACCTGAGTTGATAAGCTTTCTAAGATCTAATCTTTTTTTTTCTTTTTTTTTTTTGCTAAGCTGAGTGAAAGACTCTTTGTTACTTCAAATATTACAATGGAAGCACAGGCACGTAACGCAAGTTAATAATTTTTCAAAATGGCTGCGTGATAAAGTTTTAGTCAAGAAGTACGGGTAACTAATTCTTTAACTAATCGGGAGGAACACATTCCGGCACCAAAGCGAGTTATTATATACTAGCCTATAGAATTTCTATTTACTTACTAAAAAGATCGATCGCTGTTTCAAAAGTTCAAAAAAATCAAAAACAAACAAATATAATGTATGATCAAATTATACATCTTGGAAGGTACAGGAGTATCAATAAATTAAAAGAATTCGGATGAAATGACGAGGTGGAAGAAATGTAAAGAATATTCTTAAATCAATGAAAAATAAATTGTAATGAAAAATTAAACAGTTAAATAAAATATTGAAAAATGATAATTAATGATTAGAACGTAAGTTTCATCAAGTATTAATAAAATAAGTTCCGTAATTTATAAATAATTGATTATATTGCTGAAAGAAAAATTACCATTAAACTTATTACTGATAAAGAACTTGTTAAAAAATGATAACGTAATTAACTGAAAGTGTCACTTTGAAATAACTAAACAGAAACAATTATATTCAATATTTTTTTTCACAATTTTATTTATTTTTTCTTTTTTGTAACAACACTTCTAGCGGCTCTTTACGCTTTAATCGTGTATTAAGGACTTAATAAGTTCAAGTATGTTACAATTTCATAAGCCATGAAGGAACATTCAGATGTCGGGAAAAATTTCTTTCATAAGAATCAAAACAATAACTTCCAAATCGATTTCAATATTTTCTTTTTCCTGTTTTTTTTTTTAATTAAGCAATACGAATTCGGATAATTTTTTTCGTGTAATATATTAAGTGTCAACTGTTCTGTTTTTTTTTTTTTTTTTTTTGTCCACTTCTCGTCGTTCCACAGCGTCGAGAGAATGCCTCCGGCGTTACTCACGAATGTAACACGTCGTACAAAATCAAACTCGGCAATACCAGTTTTGAAACTTTGCGTAAATAATAACTTCGCTATACTCCGTTACGATAGGCGTAAAAAATGATTAAGCGAATGTGACGAATGCCGTCGGTATGAGCTGCAAGCGAACAGAACAAGACACTTACGCATGTAATTCACTTAGGCAGTCATTTTACGTATTTTCCTCTTTTTATCCCTAGACTGCCGTCGCTTGAGCAAAGCTTTCGGAAGCGGTATTCAACAGAAAAGAAAAGCTTCTACTCTTTACATTTTGTAAACCTCGTTATTTCGTTCATTTATAATACTTAATCGTACGGAGATACCACACGGTATATTACTCAAAAGGGAAGTAGTATCCGTGTGTCCGAAAAAAATGCTTATGGTACTTGCTCAATTTTCTTTCCTTTTTTCTTTAAATAAATTTCAGATTTGTTAAGTTACTTGTAGAATTGATGCCGGCACTTTGTTTTCTGAAAAATGTAGTATATACGGCATGAAGTATGCACCGAAAGTTTTGAGAATACTCTTATAATCTTTGTACGAGGTGTTCGATAAAAGAATTGACTATATGTAATATTCCAAAAAAGGTATCGAAACGTTTTGGCCTCTCGTAATGATCCATTCATTAAGTTAGTTTTGTTATAAATAATTTAATGCATCTATTCATCTACTGTTTGTAGTTGAAATAAACGTAGTAATAAAGATTAGTATACAAAAATCTTTTATTTTTTTTTTAAAGCGAATCGATCAACTTACAATAAGTTAACATGAAAAATTTTACGCCTACAAAAAGATAGGTAATAGTAATTTTTTGATTGCTATTTCGTAAAAACTGAGAATTCATCTAACAAACAGTAAATTTCGTTGTTCTAAACCTTTGTTTAACTTTGCCAATGTAGAAAGAAAAAAATATGAGAAGAATGTGGAATGGTCTACTCGTATAAAATATGCCACTAATTGTTCAGATGTTCAATATTCATCAGTCGTACAAGCGTCAACCATTTAATAATAATATTTATATTTGAACAACATTTTGGTTTGAAAACGTTTACAGTTTTTCTTTCAACCGCTAATTTTTTTTTTCTCCTCTTTATACAGAATCTCGAAACAAATCAGTCTTAACCCAATAAGCTTTAACACGTAGAGCGACGAAAAAGATCTTCTATCACCTCTTGACTTAAAGACTAAAGATTACTAACCTACTTATTGCCAACTTCAATGCAATGTAAAAGTAAAAAATAAAATTAATCGTAATATAAAATACAAGGGGGAATGAAATTCGCGTAGAAAATAAATAAAATGTAAAAAAATTGTGTTAATTCAAACGGAGGAAAGACTGATTGAAGTTTCGATCTCGTAAGGGCAACGTTTGTTCTCTAAATAGTCTTTGTGTTTTTTTTTTCTTCATACTAAACGTTTCATCCTTTGTTCTCTCGCAATATAATACACGAGCTCATGTATGCATACAACTGCATAAAAGATATGCTTTGATAGTAAGTAATATATGTATAATAATTACATAGTGATAGACAGAGACTTAAGTCAAGACACAGAGATACACGTACTCTTCTCAGTATGTATAGTATACTTTTTTTTTTTTGTTAGTGCCTATTGCAGTCAACGATTGTTTCAGAAAGGTCCGTTCGACGTTATTGCTGACTATTTTTATATTCTTGCGAAAAATTCAAGCACTACCCTTTTTTCTCCTCCCGTAGTAAAAGTACTATTGATATCGAAAAATAATGTCAATTTATGAAAAGAAATACTAATTCTTTTTATTCCTCGACTATTTTTTTTTTCATCAATCTTTTTATTCCATTTCTTAGAGACGAACTCCTTACTTTCGTTGGTTCGAAAAAGTAATAAAAATTTGTACTCGAGAGATTTCACGATTTACTCAATTGTCCGATTAAAATTAATTTGATGAACTTAAGTCTGTTTGCAAATCATGAGATTCATTGGTACCTCCACAGGCAACTTTAATCGACAATTCATTGTTATTGTACTTTTCGCGAAGAAAATGGATTTCTACGCGACACTCAAGTCTCTTTAAATACAACATCAAAATATAGCATGCTATTATTTTATAGGTTTATTTTTTAACTTGTATAACTATCCTCATTTAAAAACGAGCGATTGCTCGTAAAAACTCAAATGCATTAGATTAAGGCATTAATCAGCGTACGCGAACATACACACACGTGCACATAGCGCACACTTGCTCACTCGTATACTATACATACGTGCAGATTATACATATACATGTACATAGTTTTTTTTTTATTAATTACACAATTACTTCGTAATAAAATCGAGATTAAGTATCACCACTTCTTCCTATAAATCGACTAAATTTATATTTACAAATGGTATCCTCGCATCGAGTCGCATTTGAAATTGAGGCGAATTTTTCTCTCATGACGAAAAGCAATCCGTCTATTTTATACATTGTTTTTTTTATTCTCTTGCGTTTTTTTTTTGTTATTAAACCACCGTCAAGTCTTGCCGAACGAACGCTCGAATCAATCATTTAATTCATTTTTTTTTGTTATTATTTCGTAGTCATCTACGTTTTCTAAATTCCCTAAGCGAACAGATTTGCAGTTCTACTTGGTACAATTAAGTTGACTATAAAAATATAAAATAGAAGAAGTGCCTCGCGTTCTGAATGGAATATTGTGTATTCACCGTGGAAAAAAATACTTCCTATTATATCCGTCAAGAAATTTTCATCGATTCCAAATGCCCCGAAATTACAATAGTACTCAAAAGTTTCAAATCTATATTATGCCATTCGAAACGATTCTTTAAAATTGTATATTATTTGTTTCGACCTACAAAGTGGACCAGAAGTGACGGACAAAAAAAGAGAGATAGAAAAGTTTGATAAAAAAATAAAATAAAAAAATAAGACAACTATAATTAATCACAGAATTAAAATAAAGCATATTTAAAATAAAAGTGATGTAGCAAAATTATTTAAAAAAGTTAAAACACAAAATGAAAAAAAAATCTTGATCTTCCAATTAACACATCATAATCATCCCAAATCATCCATTAGAAATCTTCTTCAAACTTTTGAGCACTAATGCACGCAGCTATTAAATCTCGTGTAGTGCGACGAAAGTACTCTTTAACGCAAGCAATATATGTATATATATATATAATAACAACGTCCTCTACGTAAGCATAATTTTTCGCTTGGCAATTCCTTTAATATATCCTAATTCATCACTCGAGCTCAAAAGAACGCGCGATTCCGCGTCTCAAAAAATCGGGAGGCGCACGAAAAAAAAAAAAAAAACGAAGCAGTGCGCGTGTCCGCGGCGTCTCTGTTATATGCAATTTTCAAGCTCATCCCTTTTCGTGAGGTTCATCCGCGCAAACAATACAACAGCGGCCCTCTCCTCGCGATACTGCCCCCCGAGTCGATATCGACGTACACGTGAAAAGGTAAAATTTCGCCGAAAAAGGTTATTTATAGTGCGAGTTACCGTTTAAATGTTGAATCGGTGAAAAAGCACCGGTGCTTGTAAAAAGTGCTCAATCAATTGCTAATTAGCGCGGCGCACTATCACCTCATTCTTTAGTAAAATTTCACCGACTCGTTGATCGGCACTCACTACGTGGAAAGCCTGGGAAATTTCACCGCTTCACTTTCACACAATGGACTGGCACAACGAGACAAACGTGGCTTTATTCGCGCGCGGATTTTTTTTATCTGGACAACGAAAGGCGGAGAAAAAAATTAAGAGAGACGACAGGAAGGTCTTTAAAAAAAATAAAGGAATACTTCCTCGGAGATGCCTCGAGACTGTATGTAAGTAACAGCGTGCCAGTCTCGCGTTTTAATACTTTTTCCGTTCTTTCCTCGTTAATCAATTTTGCATTTTGCGTGGGCATATTTATTTTTTTTTTCTTTCGATCATTTGTTAGTTAATTAAATTGCGGACGATCGCTGCGATCTAATTCGTGAGCCCTCTTGAGTTCGCAGTTGCACGTCACTGACCACGAGCTCCGAGCGGACGACGGCTAGGCGTTTTCATTCCCGCTGCAGAATTTCCTGATCAGAGGAAACAAGTTTTTCTTTCAGATTTAACCATCTCGCGCGGTTTTTTTAGTTACGTATACGAACATCAATTTGTGAGTTTTAGCGTTCGCTAAGTCAACTGGATAAGTAATTGGTAACATTTAAATGATGAAAAGAATCAAGAATGCATTTTTTATGCACTTCAATTTGCTAAACTTTAAGTTTTCGTCAATTCTACATATCCGTGTATTTAATTATGAAATAGCTATTATTAAATCAATTGTACGTGGAAAATTGACAGTTAAAAATGACGAAAAAAATCAAATGGAAAATAATTTGTCGAATACAAAATAAACTCAGCATTGTTTAGATGAGATTTAAAATTTCATCCAATTCTTACTTAACAATGCCTGGATTTTTTTTAAATGTTAGACATCATTTAAGCATATTTCAGAACATAAAAGCTACCGTTAGACAATTAAACTATTTCTAAGATATTTCAAGCGAGAAAATATTTTAAAACTAGCTGTATATTGTTAATTTGTTTCTATGTAAGTATGTTTCTTTTTTTTATTTCTACTTAAATTAGAATTTTTTTTATATTTAGTAAAACAGACTTATTTAAGAATTCAAACCGTGGTACATGTTTAACAATTCTTGAAACGCGAAAAAGGAAGAATTGTATTGTTTTAAATCTCAAACAGCTGTTAAAATTTCAGAAAAAAATTGAAGAAATTTTGAACTCATGCAATAAGACCTACACCAATTATATTTACTCTTAATCAAATTGAAGAATTTTATCTTGATAACTGTAATTTAGCTTTTGCAGTCTACTAGTATAAAATTACCCAGCGTATAAAATATGCTATTTATAGCGTACTAATTACTTTATACTGTGATTTCTTTACACAAAGAGGTTATTTGTGTTCATAGATACACAATAGGTAATTTTTTTTTCTCCATTTAAAAAAATTCTGTACGAACTCTGAACAACACTGCTAATGCCAATAATAGCGTACGAAATAAAGGACATATTCGTAAGGTAAGAAAAAAAGAAAAGAAACAGCAAGCATATATATATATAAAATGTAAAAATCACATAAGCTTAAACAACAACTATAAAGAGTAGGGTAAAATTACAACCTTTAAAAAGAGCTTAAAGCTACTCCGATTAACTGTTTCAGAGCTCATTTTCTTTATTGAGCTGATCTCGCCAAATAGCCTGAAAAAAAGGTTAACACGTCTGTAATTTAAAAGGGGGAATTAAAAGTTGGTTTGCCCAAAGTAAAAGAGAAATGCGTGAGTAGTCTAAACGTAAAAGATGCGATGAATACGAACAATAATTAGCCAAGGTGAACAATAGTGAATACTAGTGATTGGTTCAATACTGAAATGGTAATTTAGTCTTCAAATTCGTAATTTCTTTTTATAAAACAACATGAAATTGACTCTTGCTTTAAAAGTCAATTTTTTATTTTGAAATGCAAAATTCTAAATTCCATGAATACGTGCGACTAGTTATGCAGATAAAGACGTTATTACCACTTAAAATTTATGGGCTAATCTACATTGATTTGCAACGATTGAATTGATAATGAGTGCTGGATCGTAAGACTGAAACTACTTGATTAATTTGACGCTAAGATGCTGATTCGTCACATCGTCGATGTAAGATTTTAACCGCAGTAAAGGTTGTATTTTTACGTATATAATTTTCTCGTAAAATCCTAACTATACTTTAACCGGTTACGAATATACCTTTTACTTCGTCGACTATCACTAATATTAGTCGTGCTCGCAAAGGTTGCTATTCCATCTCGTTTTTAGCGCACGAGCGCTCAATTATATAAATAAAACAAATTATAAATAAACATAAACTGATTTCCCTCGTCAAAAGTACTTCGGTGCCTCAACGCATCCACTTTCAACGTAAAAATAATCCGATATCATCAAAGCATGGACGGGCAATGCTATATAATATGGATTACAAAAAAAAAAAACGGTAAAAAAAACGAGGTTCACACAAGGTGCAGAACAAAACAAAAAACTAAAAGCCACTCCTGAAAAAAAAAAAACAAGATAGTCTGGGCCCGAGGGAAATAAAGAATAAAACAACAGATGGGATTCGAGTGATCGGGGGGTCACGTAATGAAGAAAAACCGCAGTGCTTTTCTGGTTGGTTTACTTCAAGTGGTTCGCACTTACCATTTCCGTGGTGAGACTGGCCAGGGCTTCTTCGACGGAGGCCGCTATCCGGCTCCCGTTTTCCGACTGTTGGCTACCTCGGACCGGCGTCGTTGGACAACCTGCAAAACCAGCAGGATTAAAAAAAATCGTAGCAGTTTACGTGCAGATCGCGATGATTAGATCGTAGGTAGGAGAAAAGAAATGCGTGTGTGGAGAAGAGAGAAGAGCGATGGGGTCAGGTCTATCGAGTTCTAATCTATCGTGACTCTGAAAAGACCTTTTTTTTTGTCTAGTTTTGCGAATTTCATGTTGAGATTGCTTTTTAAACTGTGGATAAATAAATTGTAAAAGCGGTTGCTGGTAAATGTATGAGGGGATTAGGTAAGGAAAAAGTGTGTGGAGCAGCCCGTTGAATCATGTTAAGTATAATAAAAAAGCAAAAAATTTTTTAACTGAAAAACAGACGTTTTAAGAATTAGCTGATCTTTTATTAATGCTTATAGTAACTCAATCAATCGTCGACATTTCAAATGATTAGAATCAGGCAGAAAAATAAAATTATTTTTTATATAAACTACTATAATACTAATAAAGCTAATTTTAGTTTAGGTTAAAAATGTACGCAAGACTCAAAGCCTGAACACTAAATTGATTCAACGCAGAGCTGTTACCTTTCGATGGTCTAGGGAACGTTTTTGTACACAGAAATAATAAGTGACATTTTTTTCATTAAAAAAAAAAAAAAAATAAAAAAATAAAAGAAAGATAAAACTGGCCGCTGAGCACATTAACATAAGAGTCCAGAAGGACTTCGGCTGAAAACAAATAGTGAAAAGAAAGAGTATAGTATAAAATCTACGTGTGCCTGTACAAGGTAATTCGAAGCGTGTTATATAGAAGTGTCACATAATAATTGTGTGAGAGAAAAGTAAAAAAACAAGAGAGATTAACTTATGATTTATCGTGAAATGAAAAAGAAAGATAATTAAGTAAAAAAGAAAGAAGGCGGAACTTATCTCAAAGCTCGCCGATCCTATTTGCAACTTGTCAAAATTTTAAGTGAAAAGAGTAAGTAGAATATGTAGGCCTGTTTGATTATGCGCATTGCTGCTTTATTGTCAACCTCAAATCATATATCGCAGGAGACATTGGTTCTTTTTTTTTTTTGTATTTACATCACAATTATTCCTTTGGAGACTAAACAGTACTACGTCATATCATAGGGCCATCTTCGTTTTATTTCTCATTTTAAAAAATAAACTACTTTTACATACTCGCAACTGCATGGTTACCTTAAACTGTTAAAAAGGACGTATTAACAAATGATCTTCCTTCGTTTATCGCACAATAAATAGTAGTAACAAAATTGTACACAAGTTAGCCTAAATTAAAGGTCATATATCTGTCCACTAGAAGTAAAATCATGTGGCTAGCCATCAAAAAACATTCGTCTAAACTGATTTCCGCAGTCTCGGATAGTGTATATAAGCTCTGCATTCGATTCCTCTGCACTGACATCTCAATCAATGTCACTTTGATACTTTTGAAACACTCGAATCGAGGCACACAACTAACTACATTTTACTGAAAAGAAAAGTAAAATAATCTTTCGATAGACTTGCAAACTGTACATATACTTTCGTCGAGAAAAAAATCAAAACAAGCAAAGTTCCATCAGCGGTTTACGTCTGCCACGTCAACCTCATTGACAATCGACGAGTAGAGCAACCGAGAGGCGAAGGAGGATCTTTTTATTCTATCCCCACGGTCCACGAGGAGCAGAAGAAGAAGAAGAACGGGCTCGGGGACGCTGTGCCTTTGGCTCTCGACGCGCCCTCGCCGCCCGGGATGTGCCGCTCTCTTCAGGTGGCGGCGTAGTAAATGTGGAGGGCGTAGAGGCACTTACCTATGTCGCCGCTGCTGGAGCTCTCGGTGAAGGAGGGCGTGCCCTCGGTCCAGGTGGGCGTCGAGCCCTCGGCGCTGCCCGCCGGCGGCGTCCAGGTGTGGCCGCCGCCGCCGCGGCCGCTGCTACCGGCGCTCTCCACGCTCAGCGAGGACTTGGTCTGGCGGCCGTCGCCGCTCCCGCTGCCACCGCTGCCTCCGCTGCAGCTACTCTCCAAGTGCACGTCCGATATACTGGGGACACAAGTTTATCGATGTACTTTTCTTTCTTTATTTATTTATTTCTTGCAATAGTTGCGGAGGAATATTTTTTTAATTTTGTGTTTTCGGTAGTATGCTTCTAGTGTGTTTTACTAATTGCTGAACCGCGTAGATAAATAACGTGAAGAAAGAATATTTCTATAAGAGGAGGACAATGTCTAGGACTGTAGCTCCGTAATACTTTATATGAAAATCTCTGTGCATAAGAAGAAGGTCTGTAAAAATTGGAGCTTTTCATTTTTTATGGCTAACCGTTAATAAGATTTCGACAAAAATTATATGTATATTTTTCCATAAAAATTTAAAACAATTAATGAGCTTTTCTTCCAAGAATCAATTTTCATCGGCACAGTAGTGAAATAATTTTTTATTCAATTAGTGGAATTCAGCTAAATGTAAGAAAAACTTAAAATATTTTAATGGATCAGCAATTATTAATTAAAAAGATACTTTGTGCACTGACATTTTTGAGTATCTTTAAATAGTCCCGATTATATCCTTCTGAAATTACTAATTTTTATTTGTTTTAAATTTCTCTCTACGTGTAAAAACTATTAAAGCTTTCGTGTATTATTACTACTAAAATAATGAAAATGTTTGAATTTACTCACTGAATTATGAAATTTTATGGTCTAATTTCCGCAATGACTTCTTCGCCATAATGGCTTAATTTAAAATTCGCTCGTTACTTACAATATAATGTTCACTTTTGAAGATTAAAATTGTTTGATTGCACGATTAAAAATTCGAGCAAACGAAAATTAACGAACAAATTTTCGCCAGCTGCGTGTACGCATGTGTGTGTGCCTCAATCTCATTAAGAAGTAATTACTTAGCTCAAATTATCTTAGGATGGCTAGTACTTTGCATAATTTACCATTTAAATTACTTACCGTCCAAAGTGAAAGCAATTGTTTTAGTTTATTTACTAATTGAGCGAGAGCAAGTGAGCCTCAAAATTAAAAAGTAAACGGATGCACCGAGGCTTACAGCGACCTAATTTTACATTAAACTTGCGTCAACCACTGCACGAAATTTTCAAGTGGACTGCTTAATTTACTGTAAAACGGCGAACGCCGGAATGAAAACCTCGATTGCACTTTCATTTAAAAATTCTAAAGAAAAAAAAATGAAAAAAATTCGGAATACAGAATCTCCTGCCAAAGATAATCTTAGCGTATCTTCGCATTTACCTTTGATACTTATTTGAAAAGAAAAAAAAAACGTCACTGTCACATCTGTTTTCATTAAAATGCCATTAAACTATACTATCCACTTTGCATGCAAAGTGTCTTTAAAAAATCGATACCGGCGTTCTTTTTCCATCCGCTTTAAACACTTCCCGCATTCAAAATTCCTTCGATAAAAAAAACATAAGTAACAAAAAAAAAAAAAAAAAAAAAAAACGAAAATTCCCTCGCACTGGCTAATTAGTTCAGCGCTAATCCGGAAATTCCGCTAAACGCGGAGCATCAGCCTTTAAATTCCCTGCATGCCGGTCGACGATGCGGAGTGAGCGCGATCGATGAGCGGCGCAGGCATCGGGTGGTTAGAGGCACAAACATACCTGACGGTGTCGTGGTAGCTCTTGGCGAGAGTGACGTGGTGCACCACCTTGTTGCGGCCGGAGTGCGAGCCGGCTAGGCTGCTGGTGAGGATGGTGGGGCTGGTGGTGCCGGGCTGGTGGTAGTGGTGCTGCTGCGGGTGGTGGCCACCGGAGGCCAGAGTCTGGTCGTTCGAGCGCACCGCGTCGTCAAAGGGCGGGGGCGGGGTGGAGCAGGTAGAAGGAAGGGTGCCACCTACGGAGAAAGCGCAATCTACCATTAGCATTCGAGGCAACGACCCGCGATCGACGGCCTCTCTTCTCTTTCCCGAACCCGGTATCAATATAGCGATCGTCCCTTCCCCTTAATTCTCTGTTTCTCGTTCCTCCACCTCGAGGAAAGTACGTGGCTGGAGAAACTTTACGAACTCATTTAATTTGGCTCATTTAATCGTTTATTAATTTAGGCAAGGTGCGCGCAGTACGTTTCTGGATGTACATACACTTGATTGGGCTTGCAATATAATTGTCTTCTAAATTTTGACAGTGACTCGACGAACGATCGACTGTAGGTTTTAGTTTAAGAAATAAAAATTCAAGAGTTTAATGACAAATTGAGCTAATCGCGAGGTTTTTTTTTTCACAGCTGCAATCCTGCGCGTGGATGTACAGCTGATCGTCCAGCTGAGTATTTCCGAGTGGGTGGTATGTCGCGTGCAGCTACGTGCATTCGAGCTCTCAAGGCGGATGGAACCTGGAAGGTTTACGGATGCTTCGGAGAGAAGAGAAATAGAGATAGAAGAGACTTTGATTTAGAGAGAAGAGAAAGACACATTCAATAGGGGGTCACATCCATCTAAGATCACGGCTTCACCCATTTTCAATCAAGAATGCTTCGACGTCGACGTCTCTACATCTATTATAAGTCAAGTCAATATTAAACAATGTAGGAAGGAAAGAGACGTTTCAAAAGATAATTAAATAGATGATAACCAACGTCGTTCAAGTTCTAATTGTCATCGTCGTCCCTAACAGAATAAGATATATTTTATTTTTATTTAATACAGTTTTTTACATGAAAACTAGCACTATTAAAATTCACCCCAAAGTAAAGCACATTTGTGGGTTTCGATGCAAAGGATTTTTTCACCCTGCGAAACGAGCTAGTCTTCGCTGAGAACTGAAATGTGGAAATTTTCGTGACTAACTTGAAATGTGTTTCTTCCGTTAGGGACGACATGTGTTCCATTGTATAAGTATGTTTGTAGTATCGACTTTCTTAATGTGAAAGGGCAAAAAAATTACTCGATTGAACTGAAAACTGAACTATTCTTAACTCTGATTGACTTAGTTGTCAATAGGTTTGAATGACAGTTATCTCCAATCGACTAACTTTTCTCTCTTTTTTTTTATACATTTAGAGAATTTATGTGACAATTGACAATACATTTTATAGACCATGTGTGTGATATATGTGTATATAAGTGATCAAATATTCAATATTGTTATATGACCGTTTTTAACTTACTAGGAGAGTACATCAATGTATTTACAGTCGATCACATATATTGAAGTAAAATTTTCACTGTTGTGATTGTAAATTTTTTCTAATACCTTATGAACTCTCTTAGAAAGTTATTTATCTGTTATTTGTTAATAATCAACACTAATGCATTCATTTTTCAAGTTATTAAACAATTTGTATATATAAATAAAATAAGGGTGTATATGCGCATACAATATAATATATATATAAAGATATAAAAATGTATCGAGATAATCTACACATTTTTGTAGTGAAAAATGTAACCGACGAAAAAGTTAAGATATGATAAGTTTTAAAACAAAAAACTGATTTTAGTCAATTGATTTGCACCTTGTACAATGTAGATTACCTTTTTTGATGCATAGAATAATTAAGATTGTAGAATTATGCATGTATCGAATTCTTAGAACAATAATTTGAAAACTAACAAGTTATTGCCTATTGCATATATCAATCACATGCTCTAAAAACTTTGTATTGAGGAAGGTTACCTGAAAAGAAAATCAACGTTGAATTATGTTATAAACAGACATCGGTGATTGAAAATGGGTTACTTTGCGTCTGGAAAAATAATTGAAGAGCTTAGTATTATTACTCTAACGGCAAACTATTCATAATACCAAACATTCACAGTCAACAATTCATGTGTAACGAATCTTTATATCAGCTCTTCAATTGAAACGGTTCAAATAAAATGTAAAAATAAAAAATAATAAATGAATATGTACAATTCGTCAAATAAAAGTGTAAATAAAAAAAAAAAGTCAACCATTTTTTGCCCTGCAAGATGTACATTAGCGCATTTATAAGCTCATACAGCATAGCTAGCGTGAAGCAAGGAATAGAAATAGAAATTTTAAAGGAGCTTTTTTTTTTTAAATAATATTTTGCATTATGGTAAAATATAAAATGTATCTTATATACATGATAAAAAGTATAATATATTTGTACGCTCGTACATCTTGAATAATCTCATACAATTTTAAGAAATATATGATATTCTATACATTAGAAGTCTTTTAGTAAGCCACCGCTTTATAAGGCAATAACAATATTATTTGATATAACAAATTCGCGCGTTTTTAACATTTTTAATCTAAAAATATTTTATATAATTGATATGTTCAATCTAACCATATCTGGTTGTAAATGCTACTCTGAGGCACTATTATAAAAACAGTTAGTACTTTCAAAAAACTTAACAAATAGCAATTTGTAAACAAAATAAAATATAAACATAACAACGAAGAAACAAGACCACATATTAAAAAAAAATCAAATAAACATCAAATCAACTTTAAAACAGCTGATAATAGTAAAACATTCAATGCTCAGAAAAAGATGTTACTGCTTTCATTCGCAAGTCAGGAACATCAAGAACAAACGTGAAAAACCAATCGAAGCCGTAGGTTTGTTCTAAAATCGTCCTTCGCGTTAATTCAAAACGTCAATCATAAACAAAACTTTGGGAGCAGGAACAAACAAAGAAACAAAAGAACTCCGCTCGGCGTCAATTGGGGATGGATGATCGCGTTCCGAAGGACGATTCGAAGATCATATCAGTTGCTGGTCGCATAGCCATGCAGGAATGAGGAATTGCGCCGAGACTCGCGAAAGTTCAATTCTTCCGGTTGATTTTGCAGATATTGCTTATACTGATCGTCGCTTAGAAATCGTTTCAGTGTCTCTGGATGATCCTCTCTTCGAGATCTCATCACGTTCGGATCAGGAACTTCCACACTTTGAAACATTCTGCGGCTTTTTGACCACTCGGGATAAGCCATGCCCAGAAACGTCGGACTGTTTTCCACCGATACGACTCCAGGATCTCGATTGTAAGGAGACGATTCGAATTGTCCAGAGGATGCTTCGGAGGCTTGAGCTTGAGATTGATACCATGCCAATCGCTCAAACAGTTTCTTCTTGAGCGCCGGAAGAGGCGAAACATTCCTTCTCTGCATGTACCTTTCGTGGATAATCTGCAACAAGGTTGTAGGCTTACTGGTCGTTGTGGATTTGATCTGGATCTTCGAACTGTCCACAATGACTTGAGGCGCTGCTGATCTACTTCCTTCCACTTCTTTGTGTAACTCCTCAGCTTGAAGTCTACGCATTCTCTCAGAATAAGTCTCCGAGTGCTTTTTATCCTTCCTCGACATCTTCCAGTTCATCAGTTCAGGATTTCCGGCTGGATTGATGAAGTAAGTGAACTTAGGCATGTTAATGGACGGCGTGTACCCATTGGAAGATCCTGGTTGTGGCGTTGTCACGAACCTCGACATCACAGACGAATACGAACTATTGTTATCGTCGACATTCGCTCTACTTCGGCTCTTTCGTCCTCGCTCCGGTCTGAAAGGGTACGGACTGGTTCTGATAATGTACGAGTTGTCGACCTTCTCCACGCTGACGAACTCATCCTCGTCGTCAATGTAAGGCATATTGGGCGAGAGATTCGCGAAAGGCACGTATTCGGTGTTCCTCCGGTGGGTCCTGGTCTCCTCGGGTATCGGGTGGTCGCGCGCGGGGAGGGCGAGGGGTCGCGGGGGCGGCTGTCGGAGGGCTGGGGTCGGCTGTCTCAGGGCCGGGACGCGAGCGGTTTCATGCAGTTCGGGGACCGAGGAGGCATGCAAACGTGCTGCCGGCTCATCACCTCGGCCAGACGTCGAGTGCTCGGTGCGGCCCCTGCCGGCGGCGCTGCCGCGCGGAGGCACCGGCGGTGGCACCTTGCCCGACGGCACGAGGTTCGGGTTGGGCGGCGAGGCCGCCGTCGTCGTCGTCCTCGCTGTGCTGCCCTTCAGCACCGCCGGGTACTGGACGTTGTTGCTGCCGCTGCTTCCCTTCGGCTCGGCCTGGCTCTGCAGGGGCGGTGGACTCACCGGTCCGGCCGGTGCGCTCACCGGCGTAGACGTGGCGATCGGCACCGAGCTCGACGTTATACCGACGCCGCTGCCTGCGGGTGCCACCGTATCGCCCGCTCCTGACGGGCTTACTGCTCGAGGACGCGGCCGTGGACACAGTCGTTGTCGTGAGATTCAAGTTAAAACAATCCAACCGAAACGGAGTCATTTTTTGGTACTGATTTCAATTTTTTTATTTGATGGGTGAGTTTTTTTTTTCTTTCTGGTGATGGCTGTAAATTTTTGTTTGTCTCAAATGACACGTCTAGTCGTTGAGTCGAGTGAATATTAGGTATACCAAAAGATTGACTCGGTTTTGAGGAAAGGAAAAATGATTATGTTTCTATTTCAAGTGATTATAAATCAAAATGTACATTGATAAGTAGATATTCCGGTGTTGAATATGGAACGTTATCAATTGTTATCTCAACTATAATACACGGGATTTAGAGAAGTAGAACAAATCGCTTTTATAAAATTCAAAATGATTTTAAAAAATCGAAACTACTTCATGATATAAAAATAGCTGAGGTAGCTAATAAGATTTATGAATCACTGGAGAATGAATGTGACTTAAAACATGATAATGAGGCGCATTTAATGTGGTAATATCAATGCACACTGTTGAATTATACTGTATGATTTGGAAGGCGGTCAAAATATATATATAACAACAAAAAAGAGTGAATAAAAACGATGTACACAAAAGTAGCAAATTGTAAATTGCATAATCAATTCAGAAATTATTTTATACTTAAAATGTTTTTTTCGTTGACCTGTATTAGTGTATTCATTGCTTAAAAAATTCTCTGCTTTTAAGAATTTTCTTTTAGAAGTCTCTTTAACATCAGTAAATGCTTATTTGATTCAATAAGCCACTTTTGTTTTTGTACACATGTATAAACAATAAAAATAATTTAATAAAAAAATGAATATGTCACATGCTCGCGAAGAAAGAGTTTAAGATCGTAAACAGATGACTTATCGCAATGTATTAAAAATTCAAATGTTAATTAGCGATTGTCAAAAAAAAATGTACAAATTTACCATGAATTAATAGGTTTCTAAAAATATTTTTCAATTATTTAACTACTTTGCAGAGAGCACTTATTTTATAAAACGTTGAATTACAAAGCGAGAATGAAAGAAAACTCGTAGCTTAAAGTATAAGTGTTCAACGAAGCGTTAAAAAAAAAGAGGTAAAAATAGCACGGTAATAAGAACAATGCAAACGTACTGAATACAGTATGATCTTAAGATCTTTTCTCGAGATAGGAATTGTACGGCAAGGTTGAAAATAAAAGGAATAGGTACACATACACTACGACAGTTAAATGAATGTAGCGCGAAACTCACCAGGCTTCGTGGGTGATGTAGCATGCATAGCCGAACTGCCGGTTGCCGCCACCGCTAAACCACCACATACAAGACCATGCCATTACAAAATTTGCGAAGTTCCCAATAGTAGAAAAATAAAGGAATTCTAATTTTCGTTGGTTTCAAAACTACGCGAGATTAAAGTTATTTGCGCGTTCTTTACTAAAAAGGAGGACAAACTGCGAAACTCACTGCAATTATTTTACGGTTTAGCAAATATGACGTACAAATAAAATTTGTAAATTTTACTAAACAGTATCGTAACTTTAGTAATCTTCGCAATCGATCCTAACTTTTAGCAACGGTTTATATATCATTTTTTATGAACCATTTATCTTCTTTTCTTATAAGTCTATTTTTCTACTGTTGTTAGCATGAGTATATATATATAGCTCAAACCATATCTGCATATTAATGACTATGATTTGGACGGAGGACAGAGTCATAAAAAAAAAGAAAAAAAGAAATATATGTACAGTGAAAAAAAAAACAGTTTGACGCCAATCGTTGGAAAAGTGGGTTCTTATAGGTATAAATAAAAAAAAAGGTCGTAGGAGAAGAAGTGAAGTTACGGGCGGTCGTGTGTCTTCGTTAAGAGTCGTGCGACAGGAACGGGACGAAGTCACGAATGGTTCGGAAGTTCGTTTCACACTCGGCTGCTCGTAGTCGATAGGCCGCCGCGAGTATTTTCGACGCGTGCACCGGGGCGTTTGCGACTCTGGGGGTGGATTTTCGAGCGTCGCCTCTACTACACCTGCGCCTTCTTTTGCCTTACGGAACGTTTCATTTTATTTTTCTCTTTGTGTTGTAAAAATTGTGCTGTTAGCGGTTTATCGGTGGTCTTTGTAATTACGACAGAAAAAAAATTGCAAAACACAAAAGAGGGAGCCTCTTTCGAGGCGGAAAAAGGAAAAAAATTAACTCTCTTTCAGAACTGAAACTGACCTAATTAACGAGTTTCTCGAGCCTCTGAGTTTTCTTGTGAACTTAACCTGATTTTACTTACGAAACTAATAGGAAAAAAAAATTGACGTGTAATACCTGGCTTATTTCTTTTGATTTTAAATAATCATAAAAAAATCATTTATTATTTTGGCAAGTAAAATACTACAAAAAAAAAAAAAACATTTTAAAGTAGCTCACATAAATATTCGCTAAAAATTGCAAAAAAATAACAGGTATATCTGGAACCTGCACATCGCAACCATCGAAAGCAGCGCTTACTTACGCGCGCGCTAACAACTTAAATGATAAAAAAAAAAATAACGAAAAACATCAAAAGACTTGCAGCTTCAATAAAAAAAAAAAGCCGCAGTCCCATCTACGCTCGACCTTCATATAAAAATAAAAAATATCGCAATTCGAAGTGACGATACCGTCACGCCAAAAAAGTAGTGTCTCGCACTGCGCTCGTGTGCAGTATTAAAAGGCTCGATCGATGTTTAAAAAAAAAGAGACGTAAAAAGAAAAAAAAGGTCGGGACTCACCTGTGGAATCGAAGTCACCCTCGAGCGGCCTCAGCGGCCTTGAGATGCTTTTCCTCTTTGATGGGGAATGTTTCAGCGCTGCAACATAAAGTTCACGTCGCTGTAGTGGCTCTTTATCGGCGTCTTATCTTCCTGCGCGGTCGAGGGATTATTGCCTCTCGAGATTTATCGATCGTGTCACATACGTTGCCGGTGCACACAGTTAGTCAAAAATATAGGGCAACCTTCAATTTCTCACCCTTTCGAAGTAAAACTCTCCGTTTCCGTGGTAAATTTTAAAATCAAGTTTTCTCTCGAGTTTTAGTTCGAAATGGGGTGATTTGTTTATATTAGTGCAAGAGCTTGCTCTTTTTTTGCAATATTTATTAGCGATTGTGACTCCGATAAACAAAATTCAATATTGATATTAATATTGAATGTAGAAGCATGATGAAAAAAAATATATTTTTTTTATAAAAGATGAGTAAAAGTATTCTTGTTTCACTGTGAAAAAGAATGAAATTCATGTTAATATATTTTTCAGACATCAAAAAACATACTTACTCATGTTATTTTTGCTAGTTTAATAAAGTTAGTAACTTAATCTTTCTAATGTTTAATACCAAAGTTCTTATTTTAGTCGTGCATCTGACTAATTTGATATGCCTCAACGGGGTCAAATTGAGATTATCTCCAAACTAATAACTAAATTTATTAACATTCTAGATTTAGTTGTTTAACGTTTAACCCGTTTAATCATGTCGTTATTAATCTTTGGTATTTAATTTTGCTACTTTCTACGTACAAAGTTTAAGTTAATTAATTAACAAGAAATTCTAACTTTGGAAACTAAGGTAACAACGTAAATTGCATGTCAGGAAACTTTTTTTGTTTTTAAAGTTAACGTAGGTATACTAACTAAAAAAATTAATTGCAAATAAATAATCATTAAAACACAGATAAAAATTCCCAAACAAAAATGATGGTCAAAAAACAATGTGAAAGCACGAAGGAGAAAAGTGATTATGTTGAAAATCGTCACTTGTACCTAAACAATCTCGATTATTAAACAATAAAATTCGAACGCGACATCCGTAAACTATTGTCTCGCACGATTTTTCGCTTCTAAAAAAAAAACTTATCACTTTCCTCCGCGTGCCATCTTGAAACCTCATAAATGGATGACTAAGGGATAAAATAAAGCGCGTACGCGACATTTGCATGCCGTCCAGACGGGGTTGGATTTATCGTACATTTCACTCGTAAGGGCGTAACATGAATCATTTAAGTAACAGACCTTTATCCCAATTCTTCGAAGCGCAGCTTTTAGCTTTAAGTTGCCCCGTTTTTTTCTTTTTCGATTTAGTCCCTAGAGTTTTAAACACTTTGAAGATTAAAATTGGATTTTTTTTTGCAGAGAGATGCTATGTAATGAAAGCGAAATTCATTAGCAAAATACACGAGAGACATCGATGAATATTGAATATTTCGGTGGCGTCGAGGAGCCACTTTCTTTTTTAATGATTACGAATATTGAACATTGTTTTTATATTTTTTAACAAACTATGTCAGGATTAATTTAGAAAAGTAATTTAATGCTAGTTCGATACCTCAACACTTATATTGAACGAACTTTAAATTTCATCAAACTAATGTAAATTAATAAGGACATAGAACATTTAACAAATAAGGAACCTAATTCATACATTTATAAAATATTAAAAATTACAGATTAAATAAATCGATCAACAGCATGACGTTCCCAATGTGAAAAATAAGATTTTTTTACTCATTTTTCATATCTGACTTCTCGAGGTTATAGATTTATCTAAATAACAAGTGCACCAATTGGAACATCATGCCATTTGTCTACGATATCGCTGATGCAGATGCAAACACATAACGTCACGAACAAACATTACAATGAAACCAATGTTGTCGTGAATTTTTATACCTACGTTGCGTAAGTGTTGCTAACATACGCGGCGAAGTAACTCGCTGTCGTACCGTTACGATTTATGAAAGTTTAAAATCATAAAGGAATTCTTTCAATATTGATGCAAATAATCAAGGTGAATCTTTCGCATACAGAAAAATATAATTTGTTTCTTCCGATTCAGCGTAACTCTTAAATTTTATTTAGAGGCACTACAAATAAATTGCTATTTCTTTTTTTAACAAAAGGATGTAATTTAGAGTACAGTTATTTAATAAAACAATTGAACTTTAGACTGTAAACATTTTATAAAAAAAAAATTAACTATTTTAACTTACTCGTTATGATTTCACTTTAAAAGAACACTAGCACGAATTCTTTATTTAAATTTTTTTCGAAAACGTTTATTTTTATGTATTATATTTTGCATTGTCCTTAAATTTGTTTGCGAAAGACACCGCTTGAAATTGTTTGAAACATTGGAAACCAGAAAACAATAAACTTCTGTCATAGCTAGACAATTACAAAAAGAGACACGTGCAACAATTACGCAAGAATTATATAAAAAAAAGTACATGTTCGATCGGTAAAGATCGCACTCGGATACACTGGTGTGGGAGATATTACATAAACGTAAAGTAACGACGAGCACAAGCAGGCAACACAATTCGGGGCGCTAAACTCGGTTGACTCGCGAAGCCATTTAACGGAGATAAAGAGACGGGTAGAAAAAGAAAAATGAAATGAAAAAAAAAATTGCTTCGCACCCTTGACGTGTCGTATGCAAAATTTGAGCCAAGACCATTTTCCGTTATGCTTTAATTCAATTACATATTTAAAAAAATAATACATAAATAAAATCATTATTCAAAATAGCGAAAGCTATATATCTGTAATAAAAAATAAAGTTTTTGTAACATCAGCTTATATAGTTAAAAAATTCAAAAAGAAAATAAAAAAAAAAACAAGGAAATGTAACGTCAAGCAGGCATGAAGTACGTAACAGTATTTTAAAAAAAAAATTAAAAGAAAAGATATCAAGACAACATCAAGAACAATCGAACTGACAAAAAAACACACTGATAAAATAGAGTAAACAGACGGGTTAGAAAGACAGAGACAGAGAAGAGTTACCTATATAACTGGTGACGAGGTTACGGAATTTGCGATGATTTCCCTTAATCTCGGGCAGGTCCACTTTATATGCGTCGCCAGGACACGTAAAGCGAGAGTGGCAGTAGTTTTATTGCGAGTTTCGTACGATTGTCGGTTTGGCAGGTCGGGTTCGGGGGGTCGAACACGAAAGAGAAGTGCACGGACACAAAAACATCACATTTAGCCAACTCAGTACTCAACATTATCTTATAAATGTCCAATTAAATGTCAATATATATTTAATATATATCTATCTATAAGTAACGTATATATGAATAAAAACACGTGTACACCGCGTCAAAGTAATGAGTAACAGAATGATATAGAGATAAAGAAACAGCGACAATTGAACAAGAAAAAGGGACCTATATGTTTATAGATATATATAACTAATTTAGGTCTATATAATTTTATTAGTTTCTATGCAAATAACCATGTCACATTAATCATCGACTTTTTTTTTTATAGACTTTAATTTTGCTTCTTTGTTTTTAGCACAAAGGGTGTTTATTAAATTCGTTATAAAAAATTGCAAAAAAAAAATAAAATATATAAAATAACGATCTGTGGCAGTAATTATCTGTCCAATGACAAAGTGTCGTCACGGCTAATAAGCCCGAGTTGCACGTTCAAAAGTGTAATAACTGTGGAAAACGAACTTTTTTTTTAACGGTATTATTCGCGCGTATATGCAGTAATGAAATAAAAAGTTAATAATCCGTTTACTCGTTATCCTGTTGGAACGTAGTTGTTCAAACGTGAAATTGGGTAGTAGTTATAGTTGAGTGGAGTTAAGGTAACTCTTTGGTACTTTTCTCTACATTTAATTGTTTGTATTTAATTATTACAAATAAAATTTATAAACATCGAGTAATTTGTTGTTATAATGTTAAAAAACAATTAAGTGGTTCTACTTAAATTCCTTTAATAATCTCCAGAGAGCTACCTTAAGTGTCTGTATGTTGGAGATAGGTCTGGTATATAAAATGAAATGTAAGTTTGTCAACAGAGCAAATGTTTATTGAAAAAATATCACTATGTACATATTGGTGCCCACATCGTGTCAATAGCTGAATATTTCAATAACAATGTATAAAAAAATATTCTACTCTAATATGTTTGTCCTTTTTCTACCCTCTACTAGCCTACGAGAAATTACACTACATCATTTTCTTTTTTCGTCGTTGATAATCCGATGGAAGCTGCTCGCTCGTACGGAAAAATATTCTTTCGGTCGTGTATCTCTTTCTTTACTTTTCGTTAAGTTCGCTTTTTTAAAAATAAAAAACGAGAAAACAACCGTGACGAGCACCAGTTCCATCGGATCGTTCGCCATCATCTACGTTCTAAACTTAAAAGATTACTTTCACTGGCCGACGAAAAATCGGAGTTTACAATATGTGTATTTGAAAAAAGTTCAAGTCTGGATCGCTCCAAAAAATGCTCTTCCTTACGCACCTAATTATACGTATCATGTATCGTAAAATAATGAGGATAATTGCATTGTACTGTAAAAGAACGAAGAGAGAAAGAGGATGAAAAGATTGTGCGAGGCTCGGATTAGTTCAGTTTCCACCATCTTATATAGAATTAAACGCTAAAGTGACATCCGCAATCACAGCATCTTTAGTTATCTTCCGAGCGGTGCTCTCGTGAATATCAATACTCCTATCATCGTTCACTGCGATAGAGAAAAACGCATCTGTCTCTTTTTCTTTTTATTTATCTGTGTTCTTCGAACGAGAAAAAATCAAGCTGCCGTTAAAAATTCGCTCGAATTTCGTAAACAAGTTATTTGAAAAAAAAAGTCTTCGCTTGCTTTTTGCTCTCGCCGCTATCTTTCACGTCACTGATAAGTTTGAAAAGCGATCCGTGGAATCTCAAAATTAAACTTTTTAATGACGTTCGAGCGACTCGCTCTCGACGTCACCTCGTTTTTGTTTAAATCGCTTTGTTTCGATTTTTGTTACGTCATATACTTAAGCTCTATCAACAAGCCGAATGCAAAAATATTTTCTTCTTTAGTTTTTTTTTTTATATTTCATTTATCACTATTTTTTTTATTGTATACGAATATTTGAATCTATGTTGTATCTACTGCTTAATTTTCTATGAGTTTGAGCATTTCTTTTTATCACTGGAAGGTCTACGAAAATTCTAATATATACTTTCATTGAGCGAAAATGTGACCTATATTGGAATGCCCCTAATATCGCACCTTCCTTCGAATATTTCAGAGACACTGATGAAGCGTTTATGAAAATATGTCAGCTCAGAACTAAATTACTACTTCAGTCACTATGCAAATTTTATTGAAAGCTTATGCGAATCTTCCATGATAAAAAAAGTGATGACTCATGACAATGAGATTGCGTTAACAACATATATTTTGTTCACTACACATTATTATATGAATTGTTACAACTGCTTGATCGAGTGCTTTGTTTTTATTTTATTTCTTCTTTAGTATATTTTACGTAAACTACACTTATAAAATGAATAAAGTATAAAAATAGTTTGTTGGTTTATTTTTAAAGTCGAATTCATTCTTATGCAGTAAATAGTTTTTAAGAAGCTTAGTAATTTTTTTTTCACTTTTTATTGTTATTAATCTCTAATACTTTCAGTAATATTATGGCAAGGTATCTTGTTATATTTGTAATAATAAAAAAAGATTTCCATATAGTAGTGACGTAGATGTAAAAATCCATGCCTATATAATTAGTCGAGTATACATAAGTAATAGATAATTAGTCTTTTGTAAAATTGGCAAGCTTAGAATCGCGATTAACCTACATAACATAGTAACATTAATTTTAAAACAGTTTAAAAAGTTCCTTTTAAACCCTTAGATTGTACAAAATACTCAGCTATTCCCGTGGACACCAGTCTTTGTACAATTTTCGTAATGTAATTATAAATTGCATTAAAAAATCTCCAAATGTCGTAAAAAAAGTACATCTTCACGTAAAATCGAATTAATCAAAAGTCGAAAGCGTCTTTCTGTTTATCAATCAGTTATAAAACTTAAAATTAGCTGTGTGCGTCGTGTATTTAGTAACTAATTATACTAACTTAAAAAAGTTATTGAGTGAACGTAAAAAATCGTGATCGTATAAAAAAAAAATTGACGAAAAATTATGCGGAAATAGTGTGAGTAATATTTCTGTATGAAAGACATATACTAAGTACATGATTATGTGTCATGTGAACTACAGTTATTCGCATATTGTTTCGCACAGAACGATGAGGAACTCATTTTGATGTTTGTGGTGTATAAGTTTTCCTTGCTCATACGCGCAGCACAGAAGAGTATGAATAAAGGAAAAATGATAGCTTGAAAATAATCTGGCAGAAAAATTTGCACCTTTAAATCGCATATCACAGTAATTCTTTAGTGCAACTCAAAACTGATCTTTTCTTCCGTTGATTCTATTTTTTAAAAATTATAATACAAAATTTTTTAAAATAAAGTTTTCTTCGCAACAAAGCAAAATTGGTTTAAAACAAAAAGATAAATTTAGTTTTCTACATAAATAATCTTTCTACCAGATCAGCGACATATCAATAAATCACAGACATTGATCGCGGCGCATTGAAAACAGTTAGCTTCAAAAAATTGATTTTTCTAGCACTAGTATCTTCCATAGAGCAATGGCTTTCTCTTATCACCGAAGGAGGTTACAATCAATCGAGGTGCATCTACCCGCGAGCAAGTCTTCTAATCGACGTATCGTACAATGTAAATGTTATCAATACCTAGCTACTATCATTCCTTCCTTCTTCATTGACAATAAAAAATGCGCCTGGAGAAACTTATAAAAACAATACACTGGTTGTTCTCGTTTTAAAAAAAAAGTAGCAAAAATCGACAGAAGAAAAAAAAAACTAAACGAGCGTCAGGTGTACTGCAAATGAGCGAAGATTACCAGTGGACGACGCTTATCGTACACCGTCGAATGCCGCGGAAGTTCTTTAGGAATGGGCTTTGTTGAGTACTAGCATTGAGGTCAAGTGTGCTACTAATGGCTGATTCGGATGGTACTTACGTGATGGTATTTTCTTGAAGACCGTTTTTGCCATAAATTTCTGGAAGCGCTCAGCATAAAAGCCGGGTCGATGCACGGATACCGTATCCTGGAACAGATTACGTACGTCGAGTATTTCTCATCAATGGGCATTTGATTCGAAGGTTAAACTTTCGTCTATCAATGTAAACGCATTTAATTTATTTACTTATTTTTTTTTTTTTTTAAAGAGAACAAACTTAAACTTGTCTAAATATCGAAGAAAGAGTTGCAAATTTATAGATAAAGAATTTTATATAAATAAAATATATGTTTTAAAGTAGTAAATAAATGGAAATTTGTGATACTTCAATAATTGAATTAAAAAAAGTAAATTTAATTATAAAGTTTTGTTTTACTTACGCCATCGTGAATCATCGACTTCAGTGTGTGCTCAAGTTTCTTCTTCAGTCTATAGCTTTGAAGAATATCAATAATACCAATGAAAAGAAGGAGGCGTTCACCCCTTGCATTCCTTGCTGGAATACCCCCAGGACTGCTAGGAAGAAAGATGTGTTACGGCAAAAATTATTATGAGAGTTATGAAGGTTAGTAAATGTTATAAAATTTGTGCAAAATATTTCAATAGTGCTTCGTTAAATGTAATAATTATTTAATTCATGGTAAATTAATATATTAGTTAGTTAGTAGTTAGTCATAACTAGGGTTCATGCATTTTGATGGCGAAGAATTTGATAAAACTCCAACGTTATGCAAATTAATGCTCGGGAAAATGAAAGTTGTTAAACGCTAAATAATTTAAAATGAAAACATTCAATACTCACGGTACGTCGTCTTCTTCGTCGATTGGCTCGCTCTCGGCTTGAATACTTTCCATGGCGGTACTGTGGGCTACCAGCCTCTGTCGATTTATGCTCCGAGATCTGTTCAGAGCGGCTGCTCCAACCCTGTCTTCTCGTTCACGGTCTCGTTCGGTTTGCGTGTATCCAGCGTTGTCAGGCCCAGATTCTGCTCCATCCTCTTCCGCGCTCGTCGATAACCTCTGCTCCTGTAAAATTTCGGCAATTTAAGAGATTAATGTTTTTTTAATTAAACAGGGAAACATCTTTGAAGTATCAGGACACTGAGTACTTACACTTTTTTCCTTAGCAGCTTGATCGAGATTGTGAATTCCAAGCAGCAATGAATAATCCATGATTTTGAAGCTCTCCAAGACTCTGCAATCCCGCTGAATTGTTTTAATTAGAGCGTTGAACGTATCCGATTCTAGAAAAATGCCTTCCGGATGATGTTCCATAAAATCTAAGTCTTTGTAGGTCGGCGAACGTTTTCCTCTTTCTGCTTTAGATGCCTAATCAAGTAAAATTTTTATTATTTTTATGTATTATAAGTAATACTATTTTGAGAAATAAATATTTAAGTTAACATACTTTTCTTTTATAAGTTGACCCTTTCAAATCGTATTTCTGATGAAGCTTAACTGTCGATGGCAGAAGATTGTTCATGGCAATTAGTCGAACATTTTTACTATTACATCTATAACAATATAAACCAAAAAATTTTGGCAGTAATGTTCTAGGGTTTTGGTTCAGATTCTGAAATAGAAATTTGTTAATATGTTTGTTAATATTCTTGATTCAAAATAGTTAATTGATTGAGCTTTATCAAAATATTAATTAAATTTACCATGTAATAACCAGGTAACAGTGTTTGTAAAAATTCTCCTTCTTTATGCTGAACAGTTTTTATAATGAATTCATCATCATCTGTCAGATAAAAGATACTTCCACTAGCACCAGGATTGGACAACTCACGCAATGGTGCACTACACATCGACATCTGTAAAATATTATTTTAGTTTACACAAAAAGATAAAGTTAGAATGACATAATAAGGTTTTAAAAAAATAACTGACCAAAAAGTCATCTGGTTGAATACCGAATAAGTCCCTAAAATAACGAAATGCAATAGGTGCGTAGTTTTTGAACTTAAATTCTGAAAAATGGTGGGCTGGAGTGTGGTTTGATCCTTCACTTGGGAAGTTTGTTGTTTCCACTGTCATGAAATCCTGCATAAGTAAATCTCTCTCTGGTTTGCTTGCAAGACCTCCAATTGCATGTTGTATACCCAACTGAATAGATCCCATAATTTGTGTTGTTTGGATCTAGATGAGAATAATGAGTAAATTGTTAAATATATTAAAATATATAAAATAAATTAATTATGTTTTTTTTGTCACACACATTCCAGATACTTTACATATTCCAATTCAATAATAATCCAACTATTGAAATTTTTATTTAAACATTTTTCTATTGTTTTCAATTCAATATATATGAATAATTGTTTAACAAGGGAAGAGCTTATAACTGAAAGCAGCTTGCACGTTTAGGAAATTTTGTATATGAAGTGTCGACACTTATTTATAGCTTTTCGTTTATTTAAACTAAAATTAGTAAGATGTTAAAGAGTGCAAACTACTGAGCTATCAAGGCAGAGACATCTAAAAATATTAGCACTGATCTCAGAAATAACTTGCTTTGTGCATTTTATTTCCATCAAAAGGGCTTCACTCTTGATGTGGCACAAAAATAGCTTTTATAAGCAATAAATATTTATAGGTTTATATTCTAATTAAACTTTTTATGAAACTATTAATATGAATTATAATAAAGTGTCTGGAGTGGAAAAATCAATAATAATTTCTACAACTTCATAAGAGTACACAATTTACCTTTTTGTAGGTAATTTCTCCACCCACTCCAACTCTCCGATGTCCAATCTTCCTTTCTCTTTCAGACTTGTTCCTGGCCACCCCTGCCGCACTTCTAGGACCCGCAGTGCCATGTTGAGCCGTTGAATTCTATAGCATGAAAGAATTGCAGTGATGGAACATGTAATAAGATAACAATTCAAAATTTGCAGATCCAATTCTGCTGCAAAATCTGATAATTTAATAAATTGAAATGTTACTGCAACGAGAAAAAACAAATTTAAGAAAAAAGGAAATGCTAATCTAGTCAGCCTGTCTATGTACTTGAATAGAATAATTACACTAGTACAATTATGTGTACATCACTGATATATAACTATCAGTAAACATTGTATGTTTTAACTGCCTCATTATTGAGAACCAAACTACCTTGCAATATGAGCAAATAATTTTTCTTGAATTTTCTTTATCCATTTCAATCCCGAATATAGTTTCATTTTTATTCAACTAATAAATAAAATTATCACATTGAAATTTTTATGATAACAAATAATTTACTTTTAAATTTTGAAAAATTGCAAAACTTACAAAATAAATGTGAAAGTTAAGAAAGTATTAAGGTTAATGTACCACTAACATAATTGACATTTTTTTTACCTAAAAATCTTCAATTGTTTATTTCAACAGTTAACATTTAATAGATTTTGCAGTGTTACAATACAAAATATTTTATCAGTTCACTTCTGAAAGAACTATTGTACTCAACAATGGAGAGATGACTAATCCAAATAATACTTATATGAATCATCAGCTATTGAATAATCTTTAGGCATTCGATAAACCCACAGTATTTTAATTAGATCATCAGTTAAATTACTTTGTTTATCTGCAGTATCATAGATGGCATCAATATGAAAGAATAATCAATATTATTGATAGACACTCAACTCTACAGATAAAGCTGCTGCATAGGTGATACTGGATCAGAGAGTTTACTAAATTGAATAAAAAGTAAAAGTGGCATTGAGTTTAAATTAGGTTGATTTCTGATTTTAAAGGGGTTTATTTACTTTGGTAAAGGCGTTAATTGCCCAAACAGTTAAAGTAAATTAATAAAGAAAAATGTGGTACCATTGATGCACACGTGCCTCTAGAAAGTGGCACAAGGAGCCTTGAGTATGACAATGGCCTAAGAATGCACTTATAATGCTCATTTAGAGGTCTCCAGACTGACACCGTTTACAGTTAATTCTTTTTTCTTAAACAGGCTAGTTAAAAGCAATCCCTTTTTTCAAATTTGTTATGGAATCACTTTACAAAAGTTCAATTTTCAATGATCAGTCAAATAACGAATAAACTTACTCAGTTTATTAGAGAAAAATTTTGTTTGTACTATAAATATCTATCTGCTTTAGAAATAACAAGTAAATCGAAATACTAACACCCAAAGTATTATCAGTTAAAGGAACATTGGGTATCAAACATCTGACATCTTATCTATTATTTGACATTTTGCACATTGTAAATATTCACTAGAATTCCTCATGGTTGCATAAGCAGAAACTTAGCATAAAATTTCAATATAATGTAAAAACTAACTACAAGAACAAATACTCACATCAAACACTGCAAATTTATCTCCAATTGTAGACTTATCTGAAATGAAATTGGGAAATTTATTGAACACATTGGATATGATAACAAAATGCACGATTGCGGATAAATAACTCATCTTTAAACTACCAATTTTATCACATTATAAAAAAATTTTAAATATTAAAAAGCTAATTACTTCTGTTACAGTTTATATCCCGTTACAATTTATATTAACAAAATCTATTTAAAAATTTAAATAAAGAGTTCTACAAATTATAAGAAATTGAATTTGTACAAAATAAATATTTTTACAAATAAATTAAGGTAAAGTGGAGCACAGGGCCACTGACTATGCAAATTAATGCCGGTACTCGACTAATTACCGCAGAAGGCCTTTATGGCCTGTTGAGCTATAAACAAATGAACAATCAATTAAAACAATCCATAATCATTAGCTGAGCACCAGCACAGTGAAGAGACAGCCCACTGGGAGGGTCCGCCAGCGCGATTTAAAGTCCACGCACCGTGCAGACTTAAGCTTGCACAGCTGAAAGGCCAGGAGGAGGCTCCCAACGAGCTGTCAAAGGCCGCGATCGTCGGAGGCACGCGTGACGTCAACGCCAGAGAGAGTCTCCTCTCTTGCCGTCTCTCTTGATCGCACGCGGCTGGAATCCGGCCTGCCTAAATAAAGGCCACCACGAAGGAGGCACGCAGGAGACCTAAGAGGGGGGGGGAGGACGCAAAAAAGAAAAGAAAAAGAAGAGGCCTGGCCCAGGGTGGCGGCCGAGGTTATGCCCCCCTCCCCCTCTCGGGTGTGTGCGCGATCAGCACCTCGCAAGACTCTGCCTATACTCACGGTCCTCGTCGGCGGAGTCGTCGTGGCCATGATCCCCGGTGGCCGCGGAGGTGGTCGGCCCGGCGGCGATGCCCGACTCCACCACCTCGATCTCGTCGACGTTGTCGCCCGAAGCCATCTTGCGAGGACGCCGAGGCTCTGCGCGTCCGCTCAGAGGCTGCTGCTGCTGCGGCTGCTGCTGCTGCGGCGCTGGGCCGCGGGCCCCATCATCGTCCTGCCGACTCGCTGCACACACCGACGAAACACTGCACTACGGCGATGTCCCGCTCCGCCCGGGTCAGAGCGCCCGCTCTCGCACACTCGCTCTCTTTCTCTCTCTCGCTCTCACTGCGCGCTTTCTCCAACTAGCCGGAGCGGGCCCCCGAGCTGCTGCTGCATTCTATACGCCAGGGAAGACCTCGCGCGCACTCGCAAACTCACTGTCTGTCTCTTTCTCTCTCGTTCGCTCTTTCACTGTGGCAGTATCGCTTGTTCTTCGGAGAGCGCGGCTCTCTCCCACTCTCTCCCCGCACCCACGACACTGGCCTGCACCCGCTCCTGCTGCCTGCCGTGCTGTGCTGCCCGTCGTCTATCGACCGGGCGCCATTGTCCCGGACTGCTGGCGACATCGCGCGGTGGCACGCTCTTCAAGGTACGAGCGCGTGCGCTCCCCCGCCCGGTATCTATATTGGAGTTGTTGTTCCTGCGATGCGCGTGGGAGTCGCTGCGGGGAGGAGGTTATGGACGACCGGAGAGCGACTTTTTCTACTGAGGATTCGGAAGGACGCGCGCAAGGTCGGCGCAGGAGGAGAGTTCGATGATTTCACACGACTACGGGGAAATTCGCTGACGTGCATTTTGATGCTGTAGCCCTGTAGGAGACTGTTTTATAGGTATTTGGTTTTATTATACAATTTTTTATTTAGCTAGTGTATAAAAAAATAGTATCTATACAGTTTTTTTACTTTATTTTCAATATTTTAACGAGAAAAAAAAAAATAGTTTGAAAAATCTTTCGATTTTAAAAGTAATAAATTTACTTATGTATTCATTTCATGAATAAAAGATAATAGTAGCTTTAATCTTCAGCGACATATTCTGCCTTATTTATATTGTAGGTGTCTATAAGAAAGGAAGAAAGGTTATAAGTATCGAAGATATATTTTTACAGTCTTAATTAACTGTTGTATTTTTGTGCATTTTTACGTATATATATATTTATACGATTCTTTTTGATACGTATATTATTACGAATTTCACGTTTGTACGATATTGCACGTGTTGTAGGATATAAATCGTTAATTATTTTCACACAGATTTTAATACCACATTTTTAATCAATTAAAAATCTTCTTATACATACGATTTTATATTTATTTAAAGCTTCAATTCCTGAAATTACGTACATTATTCAAACATGTACTTTTAATTATTAGCTCCTTATCAATCAGTACAAGTATAAAATACTGTATATACCTGCCTTTTAAATCTAATTTTACGCTAATAGTTAACTGTATCTCGTCAATACAAGTGTGGTAAAACAAACAGTTGTATTTAAACATGTTTAAACATAAAACATATTGTTGATTATCCTTCTTTCACTTTTTAAAAATAGATTCATATCTTTTGAGTAAAGTGGAGAGACAAATTCACTAGTATGTGAAAATTAAATCAAAACTGCGGGCCATCGAACAAGAGTTTTCAGCGTTGAATATAAAAACACTTAAATGAAATTACATATAAATTTTTTTAAATAATTAAACAATCTGTCATATAAAGTGGAATAATAGACAATTCCCTGCAGTAATAAGGTGTTTAAATGACGCTTCAATTAAATATTACTTTAATGTAGTTAATTTTATTGTATTGTTTTTTTATTTCTTAACTTACGATTTTTTTCTAGCTGCTTTAAGGAACAATTCCGAAATTCCTGTCAAGGAATACGAAAAGATTTTGTTAGACTGCAATCATTAATATATAATTGACATAACATATATATAATAATGAGTAATTTATTCGATGCTGTTATTTCTCATCAACGCGATAGTCAGAAATTCCAGTTGCAGTTTAGTTGTAGCATGACGTAGGTGCACGCGTAAAATGAGGATTACTTGCGTACGACTTTTTGCGATAACTAAAAAAAAAGTGTGTGCACTCGGACGAACATTGGAATCTGACGTAATTTTACAAGTTATTTATTCTGTCACCAATGTGCCTCTGCAATCATCTAATTTTCTGAAGACAAACATATAGAAGTACATCTCATAATGAAGTAAATCTATTCCCGCGTCAACTAACTTTATTGTTCTTTTATTAATTATCAATTGAACGTTCACTTCAATGTTAATGAAGATAATGCTTGTATACATGTATATTACTATCAAGTGTCATTTTCACGCTTCAGCAACTGACTAAATTTGTCAAATATTAACTCTGCGTAAATGACAATCAGTTGCTGCGAATAATTAGTTATTTGGAAATATGCGTCTCTTATCGAACGCACCGCAAACACAAAGAGCTTAATTTTGGTTCATTTTACAAATTAACACTTTCATTCTGTGGCAGTGATGCATACATCGCAGTACTTACATAAGATTATTCAGATGATAAGGTAATTATGTATTTAAAAATTCAAAGATGCAGATATATACATATATATTTTAGATTTTTAGAACAATTTTTAAAAATGTATACTAATTCTTCAAAGGTACTGTTTAGTTTAAAGAAAATTTTTTATTATATGGATTAAAGTTATGATGGTTACGATCTGTTCGTTTTAAACAGAACGAAGTCGTTTATATAATTAAGATAAACATCTACTTTCTTTTAAAACTGGTAGAGCATATTTTATAACAGTGAAACAAAGAAGCTGTCTTATCATTGTAGATATTAATTATTATATTTTACAACAATCCAGCTGTCTGTGTAAGTTTGATTGTTGATTATTTTTTACTAGCGATGCGTTAAATTTATTGGAAATGTTGTGGCTGCATTCATCGGGAATTCCAAAACAAGTGACTCACTGTCATTATTAAAATACTAAAAAGTACTAAATAAATACCGATTAGCTGTTCAAACTTTAACCCTTCGTATAGTCATATTTATATTAGTCACTTATACAAATCCATAAAACCCCACTCATCACGCGTACAGTTATATTAGCTTAAATTCATCAATTGGTGTTTCTAAGAGCGATCAAAGTATCTATTTTAAAATTGTTCCTGAGTACTCTATTCTTTTATTGATACTCCTGAAAAAGACGAGCAATTATTATACAACGTGCCCCGTGAGATTTGTTTCAATAAAAGTCAATAATTAAGTAAATAAAGAACCGTTGCATAACGAGAGTAAAAATAACGAGTCGTTAAATGGCAAGTTAACTGCGCAATAACCTATGTCGATAAAAAAAAAAAAACAATATATAGCAAATATTTTTAAATTATATAGTTATAAGTATAAGAATCTTTTTCATTCATGAACTTCTCTGCAGCATTGAGATTCCGATTCTTTGAAATTTTAGTTACACCATATCGTCGTTCTTAGCGAAGAAAAGCACATTTTTCACTTTTTTCATTTTACATATTATGTAGTACTAAAAAATTAAATTTACATTTTCGATAATCCTCCAAGTGACTGATTCGTAAATCTTCTAAACTGTTTTATCTTAAATTCTTAGAAGGATCAAAGATAAATCATAAATAACTAAATAATTTTTATTTCAATTAAACTTTTAGTTCGACTCAAAATTACAAGGAAATGAAAAAGAAAAAAAATGGTTAAAGCCAGTGCAAAAAAATTGCAAAAAAAATTTGCATTCAAGCAAGCTGTAATATGAATCCTTTGCCGATCTCGATCTCGCGGTGCAACTAATGCATCGGTGCTCCGGCGCCGAGTGTCGCAAGGCCCCGCGGCGCTTCCCGCTTATATACCCGCGCGGACGTGACGCTCCGCGCGGCTTTGGTTCAACGCACTCGGACGCCACTTGCCGCTCGTTTAACCGGAATTTAAGCCTCGGCCAGCGTAAATCACGAATTGCGCTTAATTGAAACGTCGTGGAAAACGCTGGAGTCGTGGAGATGAGTCTGTTGCTACGTATGCTCTCGAGTTTAAATCTCTCCGTCTTTTATCGCTTGCCACCGGACGGCGGCTCCCTTTTTTTTCGTGAACTTTCAAGTTTAATGTCGCGCAGCGTCACTCGCTCGACCGCCAAGCGCACCGCTCCGCCGGGATTGCGCGCGTAGCGTTCGAGTTTGGGAAGGTAAAGAGTTTCGATTCAGGATGATTATCTGTGAAGTTTTTTTATTTTTTTTTTATTTTGATGGATTATAATTTTTTTTTGGAATTCGTTGGATTAATTTTAAGTATAAGTTGCAGGTTCCGTTATTTTTTTTTAAATTGGGGCAAAATAATTATGTAAAATAATTAAAGCATTTGTATTATTACATTGCAGTATTACTGTATACAAAAATTATATATAGTAATACTGCAATGTAATAATACAAATGCTTTAATTTAAATGAAACT
>JAWWEN010000048.1:12582502-12628159 GCA_035582955.1 Sycophila texana | reverse complement strand
ATATATATATATATATATATAGTATCTCCCCTCCGCCGGAAATTGCGCCGTGTCACACACAGGCGCGCGGTGTCCGCGGCCGAAGTGTGAACCCGGGAAATTCCCGGTGCCGTCAATCGCGGCGACGCGCTTAACGGGGTCCTCCACGGCGGAAATGACGAATGGAGTCCCGAACGCGCCGACCCTGTCGAAATGGGATCGCGAAGCGCAGGCGCGGGCCCTGCGCGTAAGTGGCCCCTCTGCGCGCGCGGAAAACTGCGCTGGAAATTATAGTGGGAGACCGTCTCGAATTTCCTGGTAGACGCGCGGTCAAAGTGATTTATAGGGGGACTCGCGCCCGAGGAGGGTCAAGGGACTCGCTCGCACATGCGCGCGATCTCCGCGAACTTTTCCGTCTTCCTACTTTTCCTCCTTCTTTTTTTTTTTAACGTTATTGCTGCTCCTCTTCCTTTTCTCCGACTCTTCTTTTTTCGTCTAATAATTTCACTTGATTGGATGAGATTACCATTTCCAGATAATTATCGTGGGTCGCCGCGCGGATGAGACGCGCGCGAGGCCCAAGCATAGCGCCAAGTTGACGCGCGGCAGACGTAATAATTTACACTTTATGGGACTTTGTCCCGGGGAGTACGTATTTACCGGGCTTTTTCGCCGGCGCACGCTACGAGTTAATTACCTTTCATACGGATTATTTAAAATACCGCGAGCCGGCCCACCGGCCGATTTAGGGCTTATAAATTGCAACTTGGTTACGCAACAGCTCGTTCCCATGCGTTTTATACTCCCGCGTAAAATTTATTATGCCAAGTGGCGTCCTGCGCCGGGGTCACTACTTTTACTGCTTCTCCTTTTAAGCGGCGCATTTTTCCTGCGGGCAAACGGTTTTTCGGTTAATTAATCGCTCTTGCGCGCTGATATATTTTAATGCACTTCGAGTAATGTAATTAAATCGCATCATTTTAAATACGCGATATTTATGATCGCTTGATGGAAGCATGCGATAATTGGTTCAGTGCTGCAGCGCAGAAAAAATTTTCTGGGAATATACTCACGCGGAAGGAAAAATTTCGGAGAATTTTCTTTTTTTTTTTTTTAAATTATCTTTCCAACCGAAGACTGTAGAGATTCCTTGAAATATAAAGAATTTTTCTATAAACGATATGCGAATATACTCGAAAATTTACTTATATTTTACAAGGAATTATATTCATTTAGTAACAAATTTAATTTGTATGAAGTAAAAATTGTATATAGCCACTTGTAATACTTCACTTCAAAGTCTATGCATCGGAATACGAAGTAAAAAAGTGGCGAGTTAAGCAACCTGCTCGTAATGCTTCACTTCGACATCAACGTAAAGATTAAATCACATTACTTCCTTCGAATTAAAGCGTTCAAAAGTACTTATCAAGAAGTTAATCTTACGCCGTTGATAATTAATCAATTGTATGCTTCTTCCAAATTCTACATTTTCTTGTTTATTTACGTGTCACAGGAAGCCCCGTAGATTTTTAAAATCGATTAAATCATCTCCGCAACGGGAATAGAGTCTCTCCGACATTTACTTCACGTGACTTGCCGTAATTTCTAGTAACGACAGAACTTAAAAAGAAAAAAAAAAAACAAATTGCTCTCTCACCGCGATAAGCATCAAAAACCAACATACTCGCGTCGCTCAACTAAAGCCTTCGAAGGTGTCGGCCCGCTCGCAAGAAGCAACCCTCGATCCATTCGCGTCTCCATTCTAGCCGCGCAGTAACTCAGAAGCCCGTCGCGCGGGTGCACTCCGAACCGTACTTCAAGCCTCCTCCTCGTGCGCCTCGAACAAAAAGAAGCGGCGAAGTAAAGGCCGGCCGTAAAATATGCCGATCGGCGCTCGCGCCAAAGAGGGGAGCCTCCGTATCACGATCTAATAAAGAAATTTTGCCCCTCGCGGTGGCGGCCGCTGCTGGTCCCCTCGCGCCCCTTGAGCCGGGGCCCTGCCCCCGATCCCCGCGCAACCGGAAGACGCGCTCGTGGGGCTTTTATATGCGCGCGCGAGGGCATCAGCTCGCTCGTCCGCGGGTAATTTCGAAATTGCCGAGCTCGCGCGCGCGGTCCCTTACCCCTCGCGGTCCATCGACTCCGTCGACGGGGGGGAGCGGAGTAATGGGCCGGAGGCGCGCGAACGGCTCGCGCCCGCGACCGGAGCGGCAATCGGGATGCGTAAAACGCCGGGCATAAACCGAGGCGGCGGCGGCGGCAGCAGCCAGCCAGCTCCTCGCTCCTTCCTTGCCCGTCGCTGCGCCTCAGTGTCAGCGCTCCCGCGCCGGGCTTTTATTACGTATATTTGCCGAGAACTCGCGAGCCGCGCTGGAATCCCTCGTTTATTTCGGAGCAGAGCACCGAGGAGCTAACCTGTTGCATTAGGAATCGAGGAGGCTGGGCTCAACGTACTATTTTCGCTCGCCGAGGAGCTCTTTTTTTTTCTTTTTTTTTTTTTAATTGTCGGTTAGTCTTTTTTTATGGGAGTTTTTTATGTTTCTTTTATTATTTTTGTTTTGTTTTTTGTTTATTTCTATTTGTAGTTAATAATTGGATAAATATGCAGACGATGGTGGAGGAAAATGTAAAAAATATATGTTGTCTAGAGTTGGGACAGGGAGAATTCAATGTTTTACAGAGTTTAAACAGATATATTTCTGTACTTGTGCAATCGTAAAAAACAGTGAATTCGCGGTTTTGCGAAATAGTAAAAAATAAATTCTATCTCACTGTTCGGAGAAATTTTAAGGGATGTTTTCTGATTAGTCAAAATTTTATATGGACAGTTGAAATGATAGACTTTTTAATTAATTTTTCAACCAATTTTTTGAACAGTCAAAATACGTGTAACCGCGTCGAAATCAGTGCAAAATGTACAGTTTCTACTTTATAGTGAGTAACTTAAACTAATAAACATTTATTAGTTTTTTATAATCTGGGTCCGTTGAATATAAGAAAAGGTTTTTATACAGTTTGGAAAATGTTTGCCAGTTGTAAAAAAAATGACTACAAGTTGCTATAAGTCGTCATATTAAAAATCATTATAAGTTGTTTGATGCAAAAATGTTGAAATCTGCAAAAATAATGTGTCGTGATTGATCCTCCCGTAGTACTAGCTCATCAAAAACTGGAAAAAAGATAGATTCTTTAACGATGAAAAAATATTCTCCGCAAGAAAGCAATACGAAAGCCGATGAAAAAAGAGAACACTCGCTAATGACCTACAAAGTTCCTCGAGAGTTACGTAACCATGTTAACTCGGCAGTAAATTTTATCGCCGAATTCTTCAGCAAATTTTCCGCAAAATTTCCTATTCCCGCTTCTAAGCTACCCGAAGGGAAACTCCTGCGGACTTTATGAAAACGACCTCCTCGGCTGAAAAGCACGCAGCGCTCCGACTCGTAGAGGAAGAAATAAAAAAATTGCGCGGCGATAACTTGCGCTTTTCAAGCTCCGGCGAAAAATCCTCCTCGAGCCGGGGGGAAAGCCGCGGCGACGGGGGTTAAGCGGGAGGCGCGGCCGCGGCCAGCTGCTTCCGTTTCCGGTGGGCCCCCGCCCGATGATCGCCTCCACCTTGGCTTTTTAACGACGCTCGCGCATTCCTCCTCCCTCCCCTTTCTCTTTCGTTCGCGCGCGAATTTCTTCGCCTAGCTCACTTTCTCGGTGGAGGTGGGGGGGGGGGGGGACGGGGGGAGGGCTTTTTACGCCCGCGCTCTCGGCGAAGATTAAAGCATCGGCATCCACGGGGCCGCTCCGGAGTTTTACCATCGGCGCCCTGACGTTTACGGCGCAATTTTAATGTTTACGCCCGGCCAACGACGTCTTTGAATATTTGATTAGGACGCCCGGCCCCGCGTCTAATGCGCAAATTGCCCCCGGGAGTGCATCGCTCCCGGTGCTCACCGAAACTCCCGTCCTATGCGCTCGCTGCTTTTATTTTCATTATGGAAATTGCCCGAGTTTCCCTTTCTGGCCTTTAAGGACGACCGGGGGAATGATTACTATTTATGGATTTGGTCGGCGCACTTTTTTGATGAATTTGCTGAAAGCTCGCGAGTGCTATTGCGGGCGATTAAAATTTCATCTTAATTGTTCGAAGCGGCCGGGACTAGGAATTGCGGAGTTTCGCAATTTTTCAGCATTCTAATCGTCTAGTTTTTAGACGATATAATTCGAGACTAGAACTTAGACAAATAATCGTCTAAGAAAGGGGTAGGTATACCCCTTCTTAGGCGATTATTTATCTAATTTCTAGTCTATGTAACTTTTTTCTCTATTTTTTTAAGGGAATAAATGAAACATATGAATTTGTGGTTAAATATATACATATTTAAACACATTTAATACTAAACTTCGATTTTTTTTAGTCTTAAATAGAGTAAAAAAATTTTTCTCTCTTAATTTCCCAAACTCTCGTCCTTTTGCATCATTTTTTGTTTTACTCGTGACCGCAGGTTTTCTTGTTTAGTAAATATCCGATAATTTTTTTTTTAAGAGACGATTTAAATTTGGACAGCAAATAAAAAAAAAGGAACACGATTCTAAAATATTCAAGACTTAAGTAGATACTTGTTTGCTTAAAAAATCGCGATATATAATGAAAGCAAGAAGAAAATCGGGTAAAGAAACCAATGAAACGTACCGCGCGGATCATCCGAATAATCCCAAGTCACGTAACTCTCCTCGGCGCATTCCCCGCTAAAAGGCAGCGTAAAAAGCTGCATCGAAGTAAATGGACGAGTGTTCGCCTCTCTTTCTCTATCTCTCCCCGTCGTTTTTCTCGTCGAGCGCATTCCTCGGGGGTAGATAATGACAAAGATCGTCGTATTCTGTCGTCCATGACGGCGGTCCTTCATAAAGCGCGTCCGTGTGATTAACAGCCGGGCTCTGGCGAAGGTATAAAGCAGGGAGGGGGCGGCCGGTCGTAAGAAAGGGCGCATTGAGAGGGGAGGTGGAGGTATAATATTGCGGCTTGATCTCGCCTTTTATACACGCGCGGCCCGCGCCTAATTATCGGGCCGAGCGATGAGGGGCAGACGCGCGAAAGTGAGGGGTGTCAACGGCACCGCTCGATCAACCACCGGCTGCTTTACGCGCGACCGTAAATCCGCGGACTGAGCGCGTGCCTCTATTGGAAGATTACGTGAGTTGGGCTCTGGACGTTCGCACCTATGACGGACTGTCGATGCATGAGGTAGGACTGGGCAGAGATCCTGGAGAGCCAACGGGAAGTAATGGTTGATTTATATGTTTCCGTGATTAGTACGTTTGGATGGTTATAAGACGACATGGACAGATGAATTATTTATTTGCTGGCCATTAGTTTGCACTTTGTCTGTGTGTTACGTAAATATTAAAAACGTACGTAAATAAAAAAAAAGTAGTATTTTATAAAATAAAATATCTGTATATTTAATATTGCATTTATTTGTAGAAATTGATGGGTTCAAGTAGTGATCTATGATTACCATTTCATTGAATAAAAAAATTTAAAACGTGCTTTATTAAAATTGAGTATAGAGAAGTAAAAAATTATATTATGTATTATCTGTCTATAGAATATTAAAAAATAGTTTATACGTATTTTTTCTTTTTTCAATTCAACGATATTAAGAAAGATATCAAAATATATTGTAATTTAAAAATGCAATATTTTAAATAAACTTCAAATTAAAAATAATTCGTCAGTATTCTATTAGACAGAGTTAATGAAATCTGAACAAATTTTTTTGTACCTAATTGTAACGAATAAATCCTCGAACCATATAATTTAAGAAAGTGTATTAAGTATCGACTAACGTAAGAATTATTTTGCTTATATCGGGTTTAACAATATAAATTTTATATTCTAGGAATCGATAAATCCAATGTCACGGAAATCGACAATAAAAAATTTTATTCATACAACTCGGTCTCTCAAAATATAGAAAATGTAGATCAAATACTCTGTAAAGCCCTTCAAAAAAAAAAAAAAAAAAAAAAAGAATACAAAAGACAATAAAAAAAAACTTCTTTCACGTTTTCAAACACTTCCAGTAAATTCGCAGCCGCCATTAAATTCACAAAACCTCGCGTATTCCGTTTTCACAAAGAGCGTGCGCCGTTGCACAGCGCAGAGCCGACAGAACCGAGGGAGCGGAGGCATCCCCGTGGACCCGCGATATCCCACGCAGCGAACGGCTTTTCTTGCGCCGGTCCCGCTATGCTAAAATTTCTTTTCGCGCGATCCTCCGAGTGATTCATTCCGCGCTGATGGTGACGCTCGAAATCCGGCGGCCGGGCATCGCTAAAAGTGAATGAGAAGCCGCGCGCTGCGTAACTACCGGGGGCAGCGCGATTCGTCAGGCTCTTCCCAGGCTATCATTACGCCTTTACGAGTGCGAGCGACCGGGGATTCCCTCTTCTCGTTTTTTCTTCCTCGAAAGCGTATTCCACGCGCTCCTGCGCTCCATTTGAAAGCTTTCCGAGGGATGCTATACACTTGCTCGATTTCCCGGAACGCTTTTCCTCGAGGGATCGCTGATACTCGCACTTCGACGCTTTGTTCGCGGATTCTTTCGAAGGGAGATCTAGGGCTAAGGCTTAGTTCTTTAGCATCGCTGAACTACTGTCTTTTATATCGTGGCTCTTCTTTTGCGAGGAGCTTTTTTTTTTCGAGTGGTATTCAGCTAGTTTCGTTTTTTTAATGACAACTTTTATTTATTTTTTTTTATTTTTTTATGTTCGAGACGTATTTATAAGCAAAGTCCCTTGCGAAAATAATCAGTTACTGGGGAAAAAACAACTGCTGTAAATGCTGCAACTATGAAAAAACCATATTTAATTCCATTATAAGTGAATTGGCAATTACTATCGTTCGAAAGTATTCTTACTAAAGTAATTTATCTGTAGTTGCTCGTCAGTAGTGAATCTGCAGTTGTCAATTTACTGTTAAGCATCTCATTGTAGCAGTTCATCAATAGTTTTTGCAACAGTTTATAAATAGCTTTTTCAGTAGTTTATTTTCGTAAGGATTATTTTGTTGATTACAGAAAAATAGAATGATGGGTATACGACAAGATTGCAGGAAGTATCTCTATCTACATTGGGATTCCCCTAATTCGTTAAAAAGATTATTAATTTTTTTTTAAGTTCTAAAACCATACAAGAACGTTACCAGTGTGCTATTTCCCTTTATTTATTAAAAGTATAATTCAGTCTGTATGTTATATAATTAACAAAAAAAAAAAAAAAAAAAAAGTATCTCGCGGCAAGAATAAACTATCTAGAAAAATTCCATTCTTTTTCTCTAATAATAATATGGTGTAGAGCAAACGGCTCCAGCATTGTTCGTACTGGCTGAGCCCTTTCGAACAAAAGCGTCCTATCGTTACACGCTGGAAGCCACTTCTCACAGTTAATCGCAATCGGGGGACCGCGTTTCTCGGTACCACGAATCATTATCCGAGAGCCTAATCATCTCTCGCGACTTTATGAAACATTAAACATCTCCATTTGATAGTGCACGCAGTCTCTATTCAAGAATCCTCGCCGTCAGAATTCTAGAAATGCGTGGACCAAACAAAGGATATGCCTCCGAGTGACGATCCACCAGGGAGAGGGAGGGGGAATGGGCTTTGATTGCCTCGTCAAGGGCCGAGGAGAGCAGCAGCTGTAATTCGTAACGATCCTAAATAGCTAGTTAACCGGTGACTCGTCAAACGGCGAGGGTGGCAGCGCCGATTTAGCGCACCTCCAATTGGCCGCCGGTACGAGAGCAAAACAGCTCCTGCAGGAGTAACGAACTATACTCTCTCTTGCTCCCTCTCTCTCGCGGCCGGGCGTCTTTATTTTCGCGCGAACGGCCTTTTTCGAGCTCTATCTCACACCCGACGCCCAGGCCTGTAATAACCGTAAATAATACGGGCTCGCGAGTCCGAGATGCGCGCCGCGTAATTTATGCAAGGTCGGATGGGAATTTAATTTCTGCGAGCGTTCATGATGAGTATATCGTACGGCGCAGTCGCTGCGTAATTAAATAGCGACGTTGGGATGTGTTTTAGCGTTTAATTTCCAGGAAAGATATTTTTTGGCTTGTTTGCTTTGATGGGGTTGCTTTTTTTTTAAGGTCGTCGGGGGTGGTTTGTAGTTTTCACGCCCATTCTGCTTTCGAGAGTTAAGAATATATTAAATTTTATGTAATATTGATTAAATCAATATTAAAAAAAAATTAATCTCGAAGACATTTAAAGATTTTCTTTCAGGGAAGTTCTTTTTTTGCTATTACTTTTTAAGCACTTTTTTAAAGTTAGCTTTTGCACTTATACTGCTCATCATCTTTTACGTTTTTTTTTAAGTATTCTTTATAAGCACCTTTCAATTTTATAAATAAATAGAAGGCGTATTCTTGTTGTTTCCCTTCACCCGCCCACAAGATCTAAGGTACTTATTTTTGGTCTCTCCCACGTAATAAAGCTACGTATATACACATTTACTGCAGCAATACATCTCGATCCGTATAATTTCCCAGAAATTCATAAAGCATTTTTAAAACTATATTCTTCGCGAAGAATCTGAATGTCAGCCCTTGGTATAAAAATACACGGCACTACCTGACATTTATTACCGCATCTGCAGCACGAATTAAATTATGAACCTCGGTACGGTAAATCGCGCCCGTGGTGCCTGTCCCTCGGGATAAAAATGCACCGGCGCGAGTACCGCGATGACAAAGCTCGAAAGTTGGGAAACAAAGGCGGTCCGATGGTTCAGAATTAAAGTTTCTCGTCACGTCGAGCGCTTCAGCGCCGCTCCGCGCGCGAGTACCGCAAAACTCGGGGGGGAGCATCGGACTCGTAACTTTTTTGCGGCGAGCGGCCGCATTTCGCCTACAAATTGCTCAATCGGCTCAAGATCGCGCTCAGCGTGAGAAGACCGCGTGGCGGGAGCCTGTCGGCTACAGCGGGCGAGCGACTCGCCGTTCGCGAGACGCTACGATGCTTCTGTTTCATTTTTTTTCTCGGTGGCCCGCAAATTATTCCGACGGATATCGTCGTAGAGTCAAGGTCGGGTGTTATACTCGTCTGGGGAGATCGTCTGGGTAGGAGTTCGATTGCGGTCGATCTTATTGGGTTTATAAGTCGACTTTCATTTTACTATTTTATTTTTTCTACACGGGATTATTAAATTGATAGGTGTAAATTATATTGTGGTGCTTGGATGTTGAACTTGATCTTACTCTGGGAATTTTTATAGGGCTATAGATGCATGAAAGTGAAAACATAGTAAAGGCGCTGCACCGAAAAAAAAAAGTAATTCTTACTGTTTCGCTACAGTAATATCTGCTAGACTAGAAAAAGTAGATACTGCTTTGCAAAATCAGTAAAATTATCATTTTGTACAGTAGAAATAACAGTTTACTTCCCAACCATAAAGTAGATCTTACTTTATAGAAAAGTAGATTCTACTTTACAGAAAAGTAGCTTTGACAGTTCTGTAAAGCAGATTCTACTGAAAATTCGAAAAGTTAAATTTACTTTCAATTTTACAGTTAAATCTATTGTGCAAACAGTAACAACTACTTTTTATTTTTTTCGGTGTGATTTTTTAAAAGTTTTTTTTAAAAAACTTTCTACAATTTAAAAAATGTACGTAAAATGTACATAATCTTCCATTGTAAGATATTAAATGATATTTGTATATAATTTTTTCTATTTTCTATTCATTTCTCTATTATATAATCATTTCGTCTATTATATTATTTTATTATTGTTAATTATTAACGTTATTATTATATTCGTGTTAATTATTATTTTTGTATATTTTTTCATAAGGGTACGGCTTTTTATAAACATGATAATAAAGAATGAATAATTAGTATTTATATTTTTTAAATTAAATCTATAAAAATGATTGGTTAATTTAAATTGTTCTTGATCAGTCTCAAATAAATATGTAATATAATTATTCTTTCAGAAAAGTTGTAGTAACTCTTTAAAACTACTACAATTGTAAATGCCGCTCTTCTAACTATATCAAAATCATGCCTTAAATACCGCACTTGAATGACCGTAACAAGACAAATTAATCTCGTGAATCATCCGAAGCTGCACGAGGTTCCGCCGTGAGAATCAACAAGTTGCAGCAAAGCGGCGCATAACTCAAACCGCAATTTCCCAAACAAAACCTTGATAGAGAAACAAACCGCATCCACTTAATTAGCAAACTACCATCCCTTTGAAAAAAAAAACAGCAAAAAAGAATAAATAAAGCTACTAAGTTGACTGTTTCCATTATACTCCACAACTTTTATGGACTAGAAGCCAAAAAGTCGAAGGTGAGGGCGATATTCGCGAGAACAGCTGGGAGCAGGCCCATCAATCGCGGCCCCGGGGGCTGGGGGATGGCGTTAATGTTTATTTAACCGTCGGGGAGGGTAATCGAGTCCCAGCGAGAATTATAAACGAGCCCCCAGTCTCCGCATAGCGACGCGCCGATAAGAGGTACACTCGTGGGCGCGTCTCTCGTCAAGGGTGGCGCGTATCTGATTTTCTCAAGGGGTTGCCGCGCGCTTGACGTTTTTATTTTTCGATAACACGCAGCTCGATTTATGCACGCTCGTTAGCTTGCTCATCGATCCTTCGATGGATGCCTTTTTTTTATTATTTGTTTCCTTCATTTTTTTTTTATAATTTTCTTGTTTTGTATGATCCGCGCGGTACAGGGTGCTATTTTTACCCGGCGATGCAATTTACGGTTAGTAATGCCGGTGGAATAGTAATTCCTTGGGAATATAGTATAATAATATATGTAACAGTTTTCCATGGTAATGCGGGCACTTTGTTTGGTTTCGCTTCCGCATAACGTGTCATTAGGAGTTAGAAAAAAACTTGGTGCGCGCGCGCGCGGGTCTCGGGTAAAAATTATAGTATTCAATAGGTTTTCCCTTTTTTTTTCGTCGCTGGTTGTTGTGGCGGGAGTACGAGAATGAATTCACCGTGCGTATGCGTATAGGAGAGGAATGCTGAGGAAAATTTTTTCGAGCGTATTTATACTTATAGATCCTGGAACTAAACATTATTCTAAAGGTATGTTTTTCAAAGTGTAAAATACACAAAATAAAGTTAACTGTGTAATTACGCTAGAATTCATTTTTAACCATTTCTGGAGACTTCTTTCGTACTGCATTTAAGTGTATGACATTTAGATAATTAAATAAGTGTAACGTGGTATGGGTAATTGCATATAATTCCGAAGGCGCTAGCAGTATATATATGTATTCTTTTTATATCACTGCAACTGTAAGGTTTGTTTAAATGCATGGTTACAGCAAGTATCCTTAGTTATAGAAGTCACCTCGTACATTTCTCAATTTGCATTTAACAAACCTCTATTTTTAAGGAGGCATCATCGTACGTATCGTTTACGTATCTTGACGGGATTAAAAAAAAACACTAAAGTATTTCTTTTAAATTAAATATATTTTATTAATGTTTTATGAAAACTCTATGGATTTTCACCCGTTGCCAAAAAAAAATAATTAATACATTTATTTAATATATTTTATACAGACGATGTAAAAATTATACAAATTGATACGAATTAACACATTTATAATTATAACACATTTATAAAATTAAAAAATGAATGTATATTCATAAAAAAAAACCTTGCTGAACGTAATTTATTTTTGACATAATATACGAAGATCTCAACGAAAATGATAGAAAACAATAATAAACTGAAATAATAACGGCAATAATAATGTACATCCGCAGCCTCTCCGAGTCAATTAAAAAGAAAAGCACCGATCGTATACCGCATCCAGGCACTCTCAGAGGCTCGCTCGCTAACGACAGGAAGAAATGCACTATCGCGAGGTAAACGCGTATATATACACGAGGTGGCCTCGTAGAGTTCGCTCTCACCCGGGGACAGACGCAGCGTCGAGCCCGGAAACGTTCGTCCTTGATTCGCGGGGGGAATTTCCGCGCGGGCAAGCCGCCGCGGGCCCCGGCGTAGGCGGCGGTCGTAGCTCGCGCCCGCAATGCTCCTCTCTCTCTCTCTCTCTCTCTCTACTCTCTGTACGTTGACCCCGAGGCGAGCTCTCGGATCGTCACCCGCGCGTCGCTCTCCCGGGCGCTCCGAGCGCCCAACACTCTCTCCCTTCCCCCGGCTTATATATGCTAACGGCCCTCTCACTTTCGTGCAGGCCGCGCGCGTCTCCTCCTCCTCGCCTCCTTCCTTATCCACCTTCGTCTTGTTCCTGTTGTGTGTGCCTCCGCGGCCGCGCCGCTTCCTCCTCCTCCCGTAACTTTTTTTGCCGCAATCAACTTACTGGCCGAATAAATTGCGGATGCGATTTGCCGCGAGCTCGGCCGATTTTTTTGTGTCAGCGCGCCGCGATCCTTCCAAAGGGGGATGGAAAATGGAATATCGCATTCTTCGGCCTCTAATCTAATTTCATCGCGCTCGCCTCTGCGATCTCTCTTCCCCCCCCCCCTAGCTGCTTCTCTTCTTTCTCTGTATCTCCGCGAGGCGCACTCTCGGGTAATACTATAACGCTTGATTATTCGCCCATGGGAATTTTTCCGCGCTTTTTGCACAACAGCCCTCGGCTGTTTCATGTTAGGAGGAAGAAAAAAAGAAAGAATCACCACCGCTGGAGGAGGTCTTTTTTTTTTATGGCCGTAGCCATTTCTGCTAATTAACCGCCAAATTGCCTCTTATTCCAGTTTAAAAATGGGAAAGGTTAATGTTGCATTCAGAGGGTAAGATTAATAAAATTTGTTTCTTTTTCTTGTGTAGTACATTAATTGAAAGATTTGTCTTTATTAAAAACTCACTTCTGAATACTTATATATATACTAAAAAACATCACATTAAAAAAGTACTTACACTTACACAAAAAAGTTGCAGTCTTTTCATTTGCGGATACAGTATTTCTCGTTTTATTATTATTGCTTATTCGACGATAATTAAACTGCAAAAAAGGAACTGCGCACTCGACCTGCTAGTCCGGTAATCTTTATCGCATTCGACTCTATTCAATGACTCCATTTACTATAAAGGCAAAGTAAAGTATTCCTTAGCGCTGTAAATTATCCAATAAAATTTTTCTCCACGTATCAATTTCACTTGAGTGTTCATTAAAATTCATCAGCGTATTCCTCGCGAGCGCGCGACCCATTTTTTTTTCCTTTAACATCAACAAGCGACTGTTAAATCGGCCCGTAAAATAAGCAAAATACCCGAATAAATGCATAGCGGCGCGTAAACAATACGTCGCCGGCGAATAATAAGCGATGCGCAAAGATTACAATCCTCAGCCGGAGCCGGTAGCTCGGGCAATTTAAAAATTCCCCCTGCACAAACATCTCGTACATCATGTGTCTACGCGCCGGCGAAGCGGTGTTTACGTACGGCGCGCACGGCGCTTAATTTTTCCGCGCATGCGATTAACCGTCGCGAGTAGACGAGTCCGCGCACGATTCCGCGTCATCTGGCCTTTTCGCACGACCGCATCTGCATAATCATCCGCGCGCAGCATCCTCGAGTGCACAGCGCCGGCCCCGATTGGCTCAAAGCGCGCAGGTCGGTCACGCCGAACTTTATGGAGCCGCCTTGTTTTATTTTGCCGCGCGAATCGCGGTGAATTTCATTTAATTTCTGCTGTCGAATTAGGGTTTATTGGATTTTAACGCGATGCGGAATAATACGACTCGCGGTATGGAGAAGATGCGCTTTGGACCGCACTGTCCTGATGTCGAACGGGTGCCTTGTAAATCCGAAAATGTGAAAATTCACTTAGAAAATGTGAATAGTGACATTTTGTATGTGAAAATTCGTCGACATATTGAATCAGTGGACGTTATTTGACATAAAAAAAATGTTATTATTTGAATTTTCCAAGTGAATTTCACATTTTCAGATTTAGAGAGTATGTATATTATATGTATGGTCCGGTGGGATCGAGGTGTGCCGGTGCTGACGTGAAGTTTTACTGTAAATTAGTCTAATTATTGGAGAATTTCAGGAGATGGATTTTCTACAGGTGAAAATCGCGCTTCTACCTGTAACGACTATTGCCGTGCATAATTCTCCCGAAGATATCTTCCAGGCGAAAATCAATCACTCGAGCTTGAATATATAGTTCGAAAAATGTATTAACAGTTGGCTCGCATTCCAGAGGATAATTCTACTTTAAGTATTCAATGTTTCTCATTTTGAAGACTTACGTGAGCACAGGAGATTAAAATAAATATCGACGAAAATGTCAGTGTTTTAGCTTAATTGGCCACTTCGATTGGTCAGATTCCATTATCTCCTGAACAAAATAGAGTCTCGGCGCAATAAAGCTTTGTTGGTCGTAAAAATGCAAAGGGATCTATTATTTTCAATGTATAGTAGAATGCACATCGTCCAGTATGACTGGTAATAATTTACGACATATTGACGCAGGGGGTTGCCTCTTCATTAAAATGCCAGTTTTAATTATCCTAGTGGACACGTGATCATGTGATAACAAATCAATTGAATTCTTGGTAATAAAAATGTCACTGCAAAAATATAATGGGCTGAAGGAACTTTTAGTCAATTTTTTTTTTATAGTTAGTAGTGTTGACATCCAATTACTCAAAATGCAAACCACACGGGCGTTTTAACTATTAATTAGAAAGCTCTAAGCTTATGTAGACTCTTACACTAGGATAAAACGTTAAAATAAATTAAACTAATATAGTCCGTCGTAAGCATCATTCGTATCTAATAATTTAATACTCAATATTTTAATAAAATAATCCATCATTCTTGGGTATCAGTCTCTCAACGTGTGATCACTTCTGAAATTCAGGAACTATAATTTTTTCTTCAGAAAGGGGGTCCTTACAAAGAGAAAAACGAAAGTCCTCGCGTAAAAAAAATGTGGAATCCCCAACTACCGTAACCATCCTCACAAAGGACTCGGAAGTAAGACGTGGACGGGCAGACCGCGGAGTCGCGCTTGGGGTCGGCGCACGAAGGGACCTTATTAAAAGGGTCCCGGCGTTTCGGACCCGGCTCTTCCGCCATCAGCACCGCACGGCGATTTCGGCATAATAGTCGTCCGCGAGTCGCGCGGCGACCGCAAGTCGCGTCCCCCTCTGCGGTGGCGATGCCCCTCCGCGCATCGCCGGGCAAATTGACGTCGCGCTCGCGCCGGGAGGCCGCTTCATTTACTGATAACCGTTAATACGGCCAGTTAAGCGGGTCCCGAGATTACCATCACTTTTATTGAATACCTCCTTTTTTTTTTTACGCTTCCCGTATGCTTAACGCTCGATTTCATTGCTCCGCCGCGCGGCTCTCTTACCGTATATACGAGCGAGCCACGTTTACAGCTGACGCGGAATCCGCAATTTTCATTAATTGCTTTAGAGGCCGTTAAATATCAATGTAAATATGTCATCGGAGCTCGTTCTTTTCCGCCGTGGAAAGGAGCTTTATTGACGGTAAACCTTGTACCAAGGACGTAAATTAGCCGGCAAACTATGCGTTGCACAATGAACTTAATTGCCGCTCTCGAATGTTTATCGAAAAATAGAAGTCTTCATTAGGCCTTTATTATCATTGCGCTGAAAATTTATCGCCCCGGCGCAATTGACGCGCGCACTCTACGACAGCCGTTTTATTAGCCGGAGCGCAGAATACGCTATTGCCCAATTAACAGTTAGCCTATTCGACCGGCCGATTTTTCCTTTTTTTTTTTTTTTTTGTTCTTCTTTCTCGAGCCTTTCAACGCGGAGACTAGGGACGAATCAGTCCAACTCGTTAATTTTCCGCGACATCGGTGTAATTAACCCCGCGGGGCCGGAACAATGGAACGTTAAAAGTGCGAACGGCCAAGGATGATGTACGAGCGGGGATCTTTTGTTTCAATCGGCGCGACTGGTTTCGCTGAACACCTCGCGTTTTACCGCGGCGAGTCCGATAATAAAGATACACGAGGCGCGGCGCGCGATAAAAAAGCTACAAAGCTATCGAACGCAATATCGTCGGGTAGCCGACGCACACAATGTGGCATTCATTCGCGGCGCGTATTTCAAACGTCGCGGTGTATTTTATCTGGAAGCGGGAATCGCTGAACTGACTGATTTTGGTTCTGCTCAGACGTTACTCGGATGCTAGCATGACGCGGTACAATGTTACATTATCTGATTTTGCCTTTTTTTTTTTCTTGAAACAGATGTTTCTTGGTTTGTGGGTGGAGAGCTAAATGAAAAGTGATGTTGGCGGAGAGGCGGAGGATAGCTATTAAGTGATTTCTAGGATTTATTGTAGTGAGTGGATTCTATTGAATTGTCGATTAATGAAATATTTGAATTCGTTTATTGTTGTCGTTAATATTTAATATTTATCGTGTGATTATATTCTCTTATGTTATGACTCTATAAGTAGAGTCAGATTTGACGTGACCACATTTAAATTATCTGCGCGAGAATAATCAACACCTGGTAATATAGAGATAAAAAAATAAAATAAAAATATGTAAGGAAAAAGAAAATAATGCATTCATTAAAACTTACTTAGGATTGCGATTAATTGTCTTCTTAAAAAGAAAGAGGAATCAACCGCACGAATCACGGAAAAGTATCCTACTGGCATAATAAAGATTTGATTGAAAGCACTTATCACTTTATTATTTTATACTATCTAATATTAAACTGGCGAGAAATGTTCAACGTTATAGCTAACAGCAGTGGTTCAAATCATATAAAATTTATAGAGACAAATCAATCTTTTATTTCTTCAATTTAAAAAAAAAATCTCATCTCTAAACACTTTACAAGGACATTTAATAAAATAAAAATTAAAATAATAAATTAATTAAATTAATCAAACGATTCAGCAGTCAGAACTCGGATTTTACTGATAAAGCACAACCGCAGTCAATTCCCATTAATAGGTCACCTTCTCACCTACAAAGTATGAAAAAAAAGTAGTAAAAGAATCAAGTGGAACAATCTTAAAAGAGTCAGACCGTGACAAACACGTGCGTCGGTCAAATGACGCGCGGCGTATCGAGTAGCTGAGCAGCGGCGGCCGTACGTCTCAACAAAGCGAAGGTAACGTCCGGCGATCCCCGCGGACTCGCACGCGCCTCCCGTATCCTCGCGCTAGTAACAGTATACGCGAATCGCCGGGGCGACCTACTGGCGGCTTCCGCGCCGGGGGCGATGCATTCGACGCCTCGGCGTGCAGCGACGCGTCAGTCGCCCTAACGGGCCGCTCGCTAAACCTCCGGCGTGAACAATTAGCCCACGAGACGCTAGTCCTGTTTCTTGTCATTCTGGGAGAGCCCGCGGCGGAGCGACCCTTTGTTCCAGCGCCGGCGGACCCGCGATGCCGACACCGAGAGTGGGACTCGGACTGAGTGCCCGGGGAATATAGTATTGTTTGGGAGAAGCGAGGAAAATTTTTGAGTAATTGGACTATTTGCGACCGTTATCCATTGAAGGAAATTTATTTTGGGAAAAGTATTTTTCTTTTTTTTTTTAATGAATGGCGTCGTTTGTAATCTGTAATTGAAACGAGGTAACTGCCAATCTACGATAATGATTTTTAAGAGTTTTTTATGGATCAGTACTGATAACGATTAAATTAAGTGAAGTAACTTAAAGTGTACATATTAAACTTTAATAATTATAATTTAAGAAGCATATAGTGTTTATAGGGAAATTTGGATGTCTTTCACGTGCGTGGAGATTTCGTTTGCGGTTTGCATGAAGAGAAATTTTATAGCAAAATCAGTACGATTCTAAAAAGAATTCGAATATTTATAGCAAACGGAGTCACAGACTATCCAAATGAAAAAAGAAAAAATATTGCAATTCTTACAACAAAGCTGGTTACTCTTTTTTATATAGTTAGTCTGCAACTCCACTTACTGAAATTATTGTTATTTTTTCAATAAAATTTCTTTGTCTGCGTAAGTTAAAGAGAATATAAAAGAAATAATAGATAGCTGTCGCACAATTAATTACTGCATGAAAAAAATATTAACGACAGTGAAAGGGTCATATAGATTTTTCATAGAAGATCTCCGCCGCCACTCGGAACTGAAACCGAAACCAATCATACGTTTTTAACGGAGTGTAATTCTACTTTGGGCATTTACAGTGTACATCATTCGTTATTTTACATTAGGTTCTAAGACTTTTCATTCGCAAAGAAAGGAGGCATCGATCGACACGTATAAATCTCCCACTAAACTTCATAGCCGAGTAACCTCACGAAGGGTCATTAACGCAATTATGATCGACGAGGCACCGCAACCGCAAGAACATACAACCCTCTTGGCTATCCCAGCAGTCGGCAATCTCTGGAAAACTAAACATTCAATCGGCTCCGCTGCCGATTAATCGGCCCTCCGGACCCTCGGTCCGTTTCGCACCCGCGAGTCAGACTCACGGAAGTCCTGCGCGCGCAACACGTCCGCGCGACGCCGGTACTTATACTCCCGGACCCTGAGAGGGCATCCATCAGTATACCTCGAAGACAAAGAACGGCTCTGCCGTGCCCACTTCTGGGTCACCGGTCCGATCGCCATTAGCATTGATTAACGACGGCCGGGGATATATAGGCACTACGGCGATCCGCGGCAATCGGCGAGCCCGCGCGCGGAGGCGCCGTAATTGCGGAAATCCGTCATAATTTCACGGCGGGGCTGACGGCTCGCTGCATTCCCGGCTCGATAGCGCGGTCGCGGGCGCGTCGGCATGATTGATGGACAGCACAATGCCCCGGCGGGATGGGGTCGAGGGAAGAGGCACCGAACGCCGTTTTTGGACGCCTCGCGCGCGGTTCAAACAGACGTCCAGCCTGCGCTCGAGCCCCCCTCTGTACCGTACGCTTTTTCAATTATCACGACAATATGTTGATTTCGATTATGCCTCGGCGGACGCCTTGTCTACTCGCGGGACTGGAGAGTCCGCGCGGCTCCGCGATGCGAGTAGTGGACTCGAGAGCATCATCTCCTGCTGGCTTTTCTACGGGATGCATCAATCCTTTATTCCTTGTGACACGAGGATCCTTCTAGCTTTTCATTTTGCATTCGCGTCCGCGAGCCGCGAGTCTTGGAGAAATTCACCGCTTTATTTTACCCTTTGGTTTTACATTCAAGCTGAGTTTTCTTTAACGTTTTCTTTTTTTGTAATTTTGAAAATTAGAAAAAAAAAAACGGAAGTTTTAATTGTATAGTATTTTTTAATTAAATAGAAGCTATTACCCAATAAGTTTTGAGAAAAATTATTAAAATATTGTTTAACGATCATTTCGTGCTTAAAATGATGAAGAGTCAATGTTTCATTACAAAGCAATGTATAGTATGTTATTTATAAATAAGCCTAAAATGTATAAATGTTAACTCATGATATGTTTTTCCGAATTTAACAAGTTATTTAAAATACTCGTAAAATTACATGATATACGTATTATGATTGCTAGAAATAAAAATTAAATGTTAATTTTCCAAGAATTGTAACTACAATGTAACTACATTAAACATACATTATTTTTTATTCATATTAGACAAGACAGTCTATTCATAAAGATACATCATAAAGAAAAATCAAAAACAGATTAGATTCACATACTAGATTAGTCATTTGTTTAAGAAATAACTGCAATATTAAGGCGGACTTCCTACAATGTTTTTATGAAAAACCAACAAGCAAGGAAATATTATATTTATTTTCCACCTGCGGGGAAACTACAATCCCAAAGCTTTCGATAACTGCTAGAAATAACTCTTTAACCATGGGAAACACTTTTGACTCGGCAGGTTCTAGCCGTTATTAAGACAATAGTCCCCTCTCCCCGAAGCATCTACTTTTCCGGTTGAACATGAGATCGAGCGCCACGAGTTCGGAGCCCATCACGCATTTCGTAATAGCGGAAAGAGCGAGCCTCTCTCTCTCTCTCTCTCTCTCCCTCTCTCTCTCGGCTCCACGGCCTTGATTTAAAATCCCACAGCGACAGCTGCGAGCCTCGCGGCTCCGTCTGCATCGCGGCGCTCTTTCTCATCGCGGAGGTCAAGAATCGCGATTACCCACGATTCGCAATTTCGTTCCTGGCGCGAGGAATGACAGTGGAGGCGAGCTTAGGGAAGAGAGGATCGCGCGGCCGTAGAGACACGACTCCTCCGCCTCCCCTTCCTTATGATCCAGAAACCCGGTGTGCGCGAAACTCCTTCTTTTAGCTTATTAGCGCGCGCAGCTCTCCTCTCCCCCTTTTTTGCGTTTCCTTCTTCCTCCCGACTCGCGGCGGACTCGCTCCACTTTTCCCCTCTTCCCCCTCGTTCCCTCTATTCTCTAGTCTCTATTCTCTCTCTACGTTCGCCTTCCTCCGCGGACTCGCGCGAGCTTCCCTCGCGTTTCATTCCGATCGCTTTTTTCGTACAAATGGAGACCTACAAACTGGGCAATTTGTTGGCTGGCTGACCGGCTCTACAGCCGGCAATCTTCCAGCCAGGGGAGTACCAGGAACGCGGAACACCTTCCACTCGTCTCGGGCGTAACGCCTCTGCGGACGAGGAAACGGCCCCGGCGAACCTTCGCACTTCCCGCGTGCAGCGCGCCTTGTATGCGCCTCTTCCGCGCCTCCCGCCGCCGCGAGCCGAGGCCTCGTACTTTAAGACGAGCCGCCTTAATAGCCGAATCTTCCTCGGCTACGAGGATGTACTCGCGAATATTGCCTGCCAATTATTCCGACTTATTGCCGGGGGAACGGAGTTCCTTCAACCTGCCGATGGGGTGGTAATAGCCAATATTGCAAATAACTTGATTAGCTAAATTCTAATGATACATTTTTGCTCCCTCGTCAAATTTTAGGAGGGGGCACTTTTTCCTTTTTCTAACAACTTCGATTGCTGCGCCCTTTTAATGGGCCTAAGACCCAATTGCTTCCGTGGTTTCTATGTCGGTGCGTGCTGAAACATTATACTAAAGTGTAACTAAACATTACTGGGTACTCAAAGAAGTGCAGGCTAATTTTTAGAATCGATCTGGACTAGAATATCATTTGTTATATACATGCTAATGCGCGATCCATTTTCTTTTTTGATTTTTCGCGTAATCCATCATAAATCGCGGTTTTTCTTTTTAAATCCTGATAAGCCTTGACGGCATTCAGCCAATGCTGAATGTCCTTGAAAAAAAAGTATAAATTGAAGATTTATGTTTAAGTTAAGTCATTATTCTTATATCAATAAAAAGAGCAAATACGCTAAAGGTAATTCATAAACGACTACAAAGCAAAACAATTGTTTTTTTTATTATTATTATCCAATCCGTAGAGAATACAAATTGACGCGGAAAAAATAAAAAACAGCATCGTGTCATCGTTTAATCGCCTCAATGTCAAGTAAAACAAGAAAAAAAAACAGAAAGAAAAAAAGGGTTCAGATACACACTCAAAAACAAATCATGAAAGTGAGCCAATCAAGCGGGCGATAAAGCAGTCAGCCCGTGACAAATGTCCGTTTAACGATCGCGGTGCCGCCACAATGAGCGCCACATACCAGAAACTGGAATGGCTCTTTAACCCCAGCGCCGTACGTTTCATTGGTATAATCGAGGGGGGGATTACGGTAAAAGGCGTCGGGCAAGCGGCGCTGCCCTCGGCGCATTATACGGAATCACGAGCAAGGCCGGGGCTTAAATTCGCCCGTCGCGGAGGCAGTCGGATCGCTCACTCGGCCGGCCGAATAAATACCGGCGCTGCCCCCTCCCCTCGCCCGGGCTCCTACTTCGCCTCTCGCCAATTTCTTTATCGGCCATTTGCTCTTTATGCCCTCTCATTAGGCCCGAGCTGGCGCGAGCGCAGGCGCATTGTTCTTTGTTCCGCTGGTCGTCCCAGTTCCTGGTGGCACGCGGCGAAAAAAGGCAAAGGGGGGAATCGCGGCGACCTCTTTGCCCGAGCCGATCGGTCGAGGGGGGGACGAGCGTGGCCGGCGCGTGCCGAGCACATGCAGGGAAATTGTAGCTGCCTGCTGCCCTCGCGTCGATTCGTGAGAGACTGCGGCTCAGTCGAACGTTTTACATGCTCTTTCTAGACGCGTTTTTATATTATCTGTACTAAGGATTAGGACTAGAGTTTCGTATCAGTCGATTTGCGAATTCATTGTATCACGCTTTCAACATTTTTAGCTTGTTTTTATCGATATAATTTTCTCATTTTTTGTCTAAGTATGAATAAATGAATTGTACGAATTTTACGTTTGAATATAAGTGAATATATTTAAATAATTTTTACACTGTAATTCGTTCATTCATTAATAACATTAAATAGGTACCCACGTAACTTATTTAAAATATTGCATTAAATGAATTATACCTTTCGATCTATTAAAATTTTTTCTGAAACTAAATACATTTTACAGTTGAAATAAAAATTAATTTTATTTAAAGGAAGTTTTTGCTAATATTACTAATTTTTTTATCAATGTGGATGATTTGAAGACGTAATTAATTACATAATCAAAAGGAAAAGTTTTCTTTTTAAATAAAAATAAATCGTTTTGTTAAAACGTGTAATTTTGTAGTTATCAGTTTATCCGACAGATACTTGGTTTTTGTAGTCGCAGTGAAAATGACTAGGAATTAAAAAGAGCAACGTTTTACAATGAGATTAGACGTTTTCATTATGGAAAGGTGCTTTAAGCGTTCACACGCGTTTTTACTTTTCATTTGAGCGAGACCAATGCGTGGGATAAGTGCGAGCACTTTTCAAACGTTTTCTTCTTCTGCGTAACGCGACTAATCACAGACATTTAAGGTAATCAGTACACTGTCAAGGCTCGTTGCCCTCGCATAATGTATGGATTGAAGCGTGTACTTCGCTGCGCGGCTGAGATGCAAATGTGGGCGGCGTCGTACAAAAAATATGGAAATTTCTAGATTTTTTGCAATTCCTACGCGAATTTTTGCGCGGTAATTAAGAGGCTCACCGGCTTCAGCTTTATTATGCAAATATTGGACAGCTCGCAAATTGTTTAATCGTTTTTTTTTTCTCATTATCTATACACGCCAGTTTTTGTCGATGCGCACGTCAAGGAAATAATTAGTAATCGGCACATTTGCGTTTTTTTTTTTTCAAAGAACTTTTACATCCTAACTACACTGCGCAATACAAATTTATTTTTGAAACATTGCACTGCTTTTTCATCATTCTCTTGCTTTCATGTCATTTCTATACTGGAAAGAACTTTATTACGTAGTCCTAGATTTTATAACAAATACTAAAGAATCGAATGTTAGTTAAATTGACACCTCGATAAAAGAATTTTTTAATCTATAATCTTTTAACTGATTTTGTGGATAAAATTAAAATAGGTGTCTTGTGAAGTCGCTATCACAGTCCAAGTGTATTTTTTTTTTTTTATTTATATCTTATAATTATCAAAAATCAATAGTACATTAATCGAAGAGCAATAAAGTACGTAAAATATTCCGAAACGCATACGAACTCAATCAATCTCTCGTTATTCTTGAAACTTCCTTGCGGATAAATTAAAACTGCTGTCGAAGCGTAGCATCCCTCAATGAACGTACAACACACATTTCCTGGCAATAAAAGCGCACTCGTCCCGTTTGACTCTCGCGGCTCGCTCGTAAACGGCTTCATTTCAGTTATCGCGGGCCATACGGCGCGAGGACGCCCGGATGAAATTTACGCGCGCGCAGCCGGTTCGACCGGCCTTGGCTCATGTGCAGATGGGGGAGCTCGTCGCGCGAAGAAAAGCCGCGGAGGCCGCTCGTAAATCTCCCCGCGATTGGATTGCGGTCGCGCGACGCGATACTCTTTTAGCACCTGCCGATCTTCCCCCCCCCCCGGAGGTGTGCAGGTACAGTTGTCCAGGCTACCGCATGCGCGTGCGCTAACGGCGCGCGAATAATTAGAGGAGCGCATGCGCGAAAAACGGGCGCAATCTTGTGCGAAAATCCGCGATGGAGAGGGGGGTTCACGCGTGCCACGCCTCGGCTTGTTATGACGGCTAATTCTTCGCCGGCGATTGTAGGTTAATGCGCTCGCGTGATAGAGCGAAACCGTAACTTGGAAAGTGCGTTGCTACTGAGTAGGTTTTTTCTTCATAGAGTGAGAGAGAGGCAGGAGGGAGATGCTATGCTTCCGAGGAGTTTTATGGGGGCTACTTTTTAGTCCCGGGAGATTAGTGTAATTATTTAATTATCCTTGAGCGGATTAGGTATTGGACGCGTATGAGGTGAGGTTACGAGATCTTTGACGGCTCTGAGGATTTTTTTTTAATGGAATTTATACGAGCGGAGAAGTGGCGAGTTTACGGGAACTTGGGATTTTTATAATGTGTCTTGAAAACAGATTTTCTAAGCTATACTTTTGCTTTGTTGAAGAAGCTTAGGAGGGAGGTTTTTGTTTAACAACTGGAAGATTATAATTTTAATAATTGCGGGTATGGTTAATAAGCTGAGGCTTTAATAATTTTTCTTCTCATAAAAGGGATTTTTTAACGGATAATTATTGTAGTGCTAATTTTTTCCATCGCGACTAAAATACCGAAAGAAAAATTGTTAGCAGCAATTTTAGAACATAAGTTATTGAATGGGGTTGAGTGTGAGATGATTCTATAGTAGATTAAAATGAGTGTGGTAAGACGTGAAATGTACGCTTTATTTAAAATGTCTAAAAACGATCGTCTGATCCAGTTCGTCTGTATCCACTTACGGCTACTTAAATTTACATACAAATGTTCAAAACCGCCTTTCTCAATGATTCAATTTCTAAACTCCTTTTTACACGAACGAAAAAAATTTAAAAAAAGTAGTAACGGACTTTTTGTATACGAAAGGAACTAGCAGCGCAAGTAGTAACATCCGAGTACCGACAGACAAATCGCATTCCACGACAAGTTCCATCTTAATTCGATACTGCGGTCTCGCAGCTATCGAAAGACAAATAATTTCTTTCGTTATTTAGACTTATAATTTTAATACCCGTTTATTACCGCTCCTGAATACCACAGTAAAAATACCAGAAGCGCATTTCAATAGCGCCGACATAAAGAAAAAAAGGAAAATAAAAAAAAAATTTATCGCAAGTCCACTTTGTTGAATCTCTAATTCGAAAGTCCGCTGCTCGCGCGCGCCTAGACAAGCAGTTGGTAACATCGCACGCGCATTAAAGCCTCAGCCGTAACAACCTGTCCGTCTAACGCCGTCCCCGACATTCTCACCTGGCACTCGGACAAGAGGGTCCGGACGAGCCACCGATACGATCCATCAGCTCTCTCCCCGCGAGGCCCCGCTGCACTTAGCGCGTCGCGCGCGCGGCTCCTACTCGAACGTTTCCCTGAGAAAGGCGGCACAATGCCGGGCGAGCATTTGTCGCGAGAGCAGCGCGGCAGTCGGCCGCTAACGGCCGGGCGCCGGGCGCCGGCGGCGGCCCGCATGGGAAGAGGGCGACAAAGCGCCGGCGGCGCTTCATCGATGGGAAAACGCTGCGGACGGGCAATTTCTGGCGTGCCGTCGCTGCCCCCGCCGTAATTGCCGGGCGCTCGGCTACGGCCGCGGGAAATTGCAGGCTCGCGCTCGCGCGACTTCATTTGCTCTCGAGGCACCGGCGAGCGAGCTACCGACGCGGCCATACACCCGGATGGCCTCGGCCCTTGATGATTTTCTTAATTAAAACGGACTGCATTAAGGGCCCGCCAGGCTGCTTCCCCGCTCTTCCCCTCGCTTTTTCTTTTCTTTTCGTTCGGAGTCCGCGGTGTTGAGTTTTTTTTTTTTTTTTTTTTTTTATTTGCGGCTGCTTCGTTTTTCTTTTTGATGAGCGTATAGCGGGATGCAGCGAGTGTTGTCAACTTTTTACACTGTGAAACGATGTGATACCGTAAATATAGTAATTAATTTTTTTGCTTTTTATTTTGAAGGGATCTTCTTTTTTTTTTTGAGATTTTTTTTATAGTGACGGGAATCGACTATAAGAGAGAGGAACAGAAGGTACATCTTTTGTTTGTATTTAAGGATTTAAGTGTTTATTAACCAGATTATTTACATAGTAAATCCCGTACACGGATGGTACTTAAAAGAAACTTATAACTATAATTTTATAACTATATGTTTATAAAATTGTCAATAAAATTTGTATGATTGTAAAGTCAATAGATAGTAATTTGTTTTTATGCACTTACTTAGTTAATTAATTGAGTATTCATACTCGATTGCTAGAATTTTTAATTCTACTACATTTTGTTTGATGCGATTTTTACCTGCGCGTATTAGGAAATATTTGTTTCTTACAAATGTTGATTTTTATCGCGTACAAGTCTCATTTCTATTATCATATCTGTATGTCTCATGTAAGCCATTAAAACTACTGAGATTGAATATTTGAAAGTGATACGAGCTCTGACTACTGTAATGCATAATTCGCCGAGTTTCGATTGCACGCACCTTGAAGTAGTAGCATAGCAAGACTCATCACTTGTAACAACACGAGCCACTCTACCGCGTCAATCAACTTGAAAATTCGCGCTCCAAACTCGACTACAGCGGTATTCAAGGTATCTCGCGCGGTAAACTCACGGCGATATGTTTACACTGCGGATTCGTTTTCTCTCGTGTCTACGGGATTTTTCATCGCCCATTGCTTCACATTTCGCATTCAGATGGTGAACGGAGTTTTTGAATAATCTTTCAAGGTAATTGCTTCAAGTTTGAACAACAATGCGTCATAAAAGAGGAGAGTATTTTGCAATTTGCGCAACGCTGAGTGCGTCACGGTTCCTTAACGTGACACTCTGACAAAATCGCGATTTTCAGATGCATTTTCACTTTGCAATTATTTCCTCGAGCTGTTATTTACGTATATTACCACTGATAAAGGCACTCACCGCTCGCTAATTGCCGTGCGAAGTTAGAAGTTACTTAGACATCTGGGGCAAACATAACGTAACTAGACAAATGACAAATGTGGACGAGACATTGTTCGACTTTTCCAAGTAACGTTATATACGTGTCGTATAATTTGTAACAAATTACGTGACAGCTTCATAAATAATTTACAAAGTACAAGTATTTTATTTTTATTAACTGGAATAATTAATGTGTTAATGTGTCAAAAGTGAAAAGTTAATCTTTAGTACGAATTTCGTGTACATAAGAAAAAATAATAATAATTTGGTCAATTCAAATGACCGCAATTAGTCAGCGTATTTAAATTAGCGTAAATTTATTTATTTGGTCTACTTAAGCGAGACGAAAAAAAAATCGGAAGCGCACTTCATTTCGCAACAAGTATAAGAGCATTCAATTGAAATGAGCGAGAAACACATGTTTCAGCGAGCTCGGGAACGCGGGTAAAAAGCGCCAGGCAGCACCCAATGAAAAATTCATCTCTACGCTCGGACGAACCCGCGGCAAAAAAAAAGAGGGGCGCACGCGCAAGCAGAATGACGAATGCCACGCGAGCGTCCTATCGAAGTGGCAGAAATAAAAGCGGGAGCGCGCGAAGGAAGAAAAAAGAAAGAAGAAAAAAAAAAAAGAAAATGCAGAGCGAGCACGCCTCGCTTTTTACGCCTCTGGCCGCGTGACGCTGGAAGTGCCGTTTACGAGTTGCGCGTGTGGCGTTGATGTACAGCGACACTGATTTACGGGACGGTGCAGCGCGAAAGAAGTGGCGCTTTAAGTGTTGGGGCCGACGCGCAAAACATTCGAAACGCCTCGGTATCCCGCGAGCGAGCGCCCAGGTGAGCGCGCGCCTTGCGCTCCCCTCCTCCTTTTCTCCCCTTTTTTTTATCCCCCCCCCCCTTCCCCCTTTTTCAAAACAAATAGCGCCTGCCTAAGTCACGCTTCGCTCGATGCTGAACTATTCGTTCAACACTTTATCACGCGCGAAACTTTGCGCCGAGGCTCCCGTAATTTCTCAGCCGCTCGTATACACGTAGGTGCGCGCTCGGGAGATTTAAAAGTTCCCGCCGTTTTCTTTTCTTTTCTGTTTTTAAAATCCGGTCGAAAAGAATGAATGGGCTGGTTTCTTATATACTTTTATTGATTCAGCAGAGGCGATTTATCGGTTGCAAATAGTCCGCCTTTAATATTGCCTTCAATTAATTTATTTCAATCGATTAAGATGCGAGTTTAACGATTAGTTGCGAGCGCCACTAATTGCACGTGTGATTGGGATAGCAACAGGTTTTGATTAAAGTTTGATAATATTTACAGCACTTTTCTCGAGTAAACGTTGTCGTTTATTATCAAGAAATACACAATCTCCAGATATCAATTAAACGTCAATTGTCAAAACTACTGAAACTGGTCTGACCGTATCCGCCCGTATCTACTTAATTTAATTACAGGCACTTCTAAAACGTTACAACTGCAAAAAGAAAATTATCCTCACAATTAAAATTAGCGTCAACGAAATTCCACTCTTTGATGAAAACATCGCGTCCAGCGGAAATAAAAGAAGCCTCGAACTTTACGAAAGCCTCATAGTAATGGCACGACATTAAAGGTAAAAATCACTTCGCTTTAATGCGCCATCGTCTGTAAATATCGGGCCCTTTAGCTACGCACCGCTAAGAGTCGCGGATCGCCGGTAAAATAAAGCCAGACGCGGCCGCGAGAGATGAAGCAGAGACAAACGGCCTCCCAGCGGTGGCGTCGCCGTAACCGATGGCTCGGCCTCCCCGCAATTTACCAATATCAGGCTCATTAAAGTGGGCGTGCGCGCGCGCACGCGTCCGCTCGTTACGCGCTGCATGGGGGAGCCCGCGCGCGCGCGCGCTCCCGGCTCGGCGCGATTATGCAATGTCAAGGTCGTTAATGCGCGGCGCCCGGGGCGCGCCTCGCGAAACGCTCGGCCGAGCAGCGGCTCCGACCGTCGGAGAGAGAGAAAGAGAAAGAGAAAGAAAAGAGAGAGAGGGGCTGCTGGGCCGCGGCGATTGTTCTATGCATATCGCGGGCGAAGGCGCGCGCGCGCGGCCGAGTGGTGGGCGGGTGTGCGAGCCGCGCGTCGCAAAAAGCGAGCCGTTATGTTCCTGGTAACATCACCGATCGGGTGGGCTGCGAGGATTAAGGTCTTCGTGGCATGCGGGAATCGATGGCGGTTTTGTTTTTTGAGGGAGGAAGCGTTTCGAAGAGGCTGCTGATTCCAGGCTTTCGCTGCTTGGGGTTTTACCAGGAAGCTGGAGAGATGCTGTTTGTTGCTATTTTGTAGGTGTTGGGCTACTTGGTATTTTCTGTTGATGCGTGAAATCATAATTAATTGTCTGTAATTAATAATTTTGTCTTTTACGTGATCCAAATATTTCGATTACTTGCTCTCTTTTATTTAAATCAGAAAAATTTTTAAAGTTAGTCTTGTACGCGGACATATTTATTATTGGTTCTATGAGTTATTGCGTTTTAAACTGCTATATTTTAAAAATGATTAATTATTTATGGATTACAGAGGAAATATAAATCAACTTAACTAACTAAACTATCTCAAATTAGAAAAAAAGCTTTCTCAGTGAGGAAGTAATAAGAACGAAAACAAAATTATTATTTATAAAATATATTTATTTATTTATCCAAAATAGCAATAATATTATATTACAATTTAACACGTATACTATACTTCAAACTAGTAATAACTAACAGGGAAAAATAAAATGTGAAATTTGTAGTATCGCATTATTAAGATCAATTTTATATTTACATTTTATATTTACATATTTGTATTGTATACAAATTAATATTCCAATCATGAAATATTAAAATTAGATGATAGATTCATTAAATTACATTTAATTTTAAAATGTAAAAAAAATTTATTTCAGAAGAAAAACTCACAGGCAATTTAATCGAATAAAGGTGCCGTACCATACTCGTCTGTTTCTACTTACGGAAATAGATTTTTTTTTTTCAAATACATCATAGTACCGTTAAAAGGGATGAATTTTTTTTTTTTCAAACTATCGCTTTTCAGATATTAAATGAACTAACGAATTTCAAATAAACATAAAGAAAAGCAGGGTATAGTACACTTTATGGCAAGTAGACTTTATGGCAAAGTGAACTTGAAGGTAAAGTGGGTCACCCTATTAAATGTTTCTTTTGCTATGAAAAGTATTTCCAACAAATTTCATTCTTCTCATGAATATAATTAATTATGATATTGATGCTTTACTACATAAATATATTACATACAATGATAATATTCTTTTACAATAAACCGTTTTGAATGAAACTTATACGAAATAATTTTCATATAGAAAATAAAATTTATTTTCGGGGATAGCCCACTATACCCCCAGTGTTTTTGACCCTGATACCTGCTGTGCCCCACTTTCCCCTACAAAAGTCGATCCTTCAAATCAACCGCCAATTGAAGCGCTACCCCCATTAAATAATCTGCAACCGTATCAGCCGCACGCCACTTAATAGTCAGAACCATCCCAGAACAAATCCATCAGTCGGCGAGATGTAACGGTACCGGCCGGTCGTTCAAACCGAATCGAAGCAAAAGACTAATGAATTTGTCACGTTATGAATGCGTAAGAAGCTCGCCACGGGTGTTTCGCATGTAAGGCGGCGGCTGCGGGCGGCGTTCGTGCATTTGTCCGGGCCGACGGAGATAAGGAGACGCGCCGCGCCGGGACAACGTCTCCCCGGGCTTGTCCCGGCTAAATTATTAGATGTGCCAGGCCTGCCGCAACCGTGGCACACATTTCCACGCCGGGTTTAATGTTACCCGTCCGTCGCGCATTCTTAGCATTTCCAGCGCGGCCGCGCGGCTAATTTATTGTTACACACGCGCACCGCGAGCGTCTCGCGCGCTTCTGCATATGCCGCCGGCGTGAAATGGGATTTTTCTTTAGACTTGCGTTCCTCCCCGGCGGTATCGATGGGTTTCCGGTAACGGTGCGGCCGCCGCGCGTCTCCCTGCACTCCCCTCCGGCGGCTGAATGTTTCATTGCGAAATTGATTTCGCGCCCACCTTTGCCTCGCGCGAATATGTTAATTTAATTGGAGTAGGTGCGCTTACATAAACTCACTTGTTAATGATGCTGGTTATGGGGGTATCATTAAGCGAGATGCGAAATGCATTTCGCTGAGCTCGAGGAGACGAGGGCCGTCAATCAACGATCGAAACTTTGATTTTGCTTGGTGAATTTTGCAACGGTACGTGTAACTTGATAGGGTTTGAAAATTTATTGAAATTTAATATATTTGCTGTGAGTTTTGGTCCATTAATTAAAACAGAATATTTACTGATAATAGCCTTTTAAAAAAGAGTCTGCGAAATATGCACTGGAAATATCAGTAAAATTATGATTTGCATTTATATTTTCGTTTGTTCGCTATATCAATAAAAATCCTTGAAGTAAGGAAAAGATAGAATGCCGCATAATGTTTAGTTATATTTTTGTTTCTATTCAATAAGTAGATATTAAAATAGACTTTAATTTATACATGTCCTTTATTTCATCGTTGTAATTAAAACAATGGAAGTAGCATTGAAAAATTATTCGAGACCTTTGTTCAATTGTATAAAATACAAAGTTTATTTTATTTCTAGAACAGTTACCATGCATTTTCTGCTATCTAAAATCATTACAATAAGCGTATTAATACAGTGAAAAATATTAAGCGTAAATAATGTTATCTATGTTTTCATCAGAGGATAAACAACTTGATACTGAATTAAGTTAGAATCTTGTAACTGTTTCCATCCATATTTTATAAAACCAAATCACACGTAGATCAAGTAACCTCATAATGACGTTTAATTTTCATACTACAAGTCAAGCATGCGAATAAAATCTTATAAATTACTGTTAACCTGCTCAAGCGACCAAATTCGTAGATAAAAAGAAGTGACAGTCCATACGATCGTCAGCGGGAAATTTTGTCGGCGTCGCTGCTTTTGACGTCGGTCCTGATAACAATAACGATTCTCAATAAAAAAAAGAAGTACATACGCCTCAGCAATTAGCCTGCCTCTTAACGCAAGGGAAATAAATTCTGTGCGTTACGAAGGCTATTATACCTCGCTTGGGAAAAACACGACTCCGGAAACGCGCACCTATGAAAATCTAAGAAACAAGATCTTCTCTTTGTGATGATCCTTTTTTTTTATGACGCTGAGTAGTCGAGGTACCGTTGAGCATCAGCGCTCGAAGCTCGGAGCCGATGCGAATTTCATTATGAAATTTTGAACCTGCTGAGGCTTCGGAAGCTTACTGTACACTATGGGAAAGTCGTGAGCCATTACTTGCACTATTTAGCGGGCACAATGACTTTTTAGCGAGGGAAGGTTCACTTGATTATTTTTATTATCTTTTATTTTTTAATTTAAAAATCAACTAAGTAGCGAAAGCTACATTTTTGGTAATAGGTGCTTGTAAGTATTTTTTTAAAGCCACTAAAACTGTACCTATAAAAAATTTCTAAAATTTGAAATATCTATTTTATAAGCGATAAATAAAGATTGCGCAATTTTCATTTTTTTCCCTTAAAAAAGTTAGAAATAACATTGACTCGTACTAAGTTCACATGGAATTTTAATTATTATAAAAGAATGACCGTAATCTAAAAGTCAACAAAAAATAAATTTCTCTTATTAATTTTTGTAAGAACGGTTTTCATCGGATTATCCATAAATAGAAAAGAAAGAATAAATAACTAAACGACTATATACCAGCGATGACAAAGTATTTCATCAAGCATACTCGCTGCATCAATTTTACTTATGCGAGTGCTCATAAAGTGTCGCAGGCGTCGACTTAACAAACGGCCTACAGCTCAATCCATTAACCGCAGCAGGCAGTTCATTGATTCGATCCTCTTTCTCACTCTTAAAAAAAAAAAAAATCGAAAAGAAAAAGAAAAACAAGCATCCAGTTTCCAGCTCATCGGCCGCGAAATAAGCGCGGAAGCGGCCTGCTGGCTCCCCGGGCCGCGCTCTTCGCCTCGTAATCATCGCCGGGGCGATAAGCGATCTCGCGCCCCGGCGCGATTTTTCCGGCTCGGATCGGCGCGCGCGGCGTCAAAATAGAATATCGCGCCGGCCGAGACTTATTATTCGCCTTTATCAGCCTGGCATTTATTAATTCGCCATTTCCGTGATTAATGGGCGGCGGCGGGGGTATCTCACGGCCGCGGGCGGCCCCGGCGAACAATTAAATCAATAAATGGCCGGGCGCTCGTCCATCACGTCGCCGATCCCCGCCCATCATCGCTCAACGATAACGCATCGGGCCGCCGAGGCGATAACGGTGCAGGCCCAAGTCAGTCGCCGGGGCCACTTTCGCGGCATTCCGCGATGCGTCCGATACGCCGGCGGCGGCGGGGGCCCGCGCACTTTCGATTTTTGTCGGCTGGGATCCGCCAGGGCCAGGGGGGAAGGACGGACGGAGGGCGCCGCCGGGAGATAAGCTGGAATCGCCATTAGGGGATGCTTTCGCGTGTTCGCCGGTGATTATACGAGCTCCGAGATCGAGCCTTATCGCCGCTCAGTCTATCATTTGTCAAGGGATGCTACTGTTGAGCGACGCGCGATTGCGATTTATGACGAGTGATGTGTTTACAGCGCCTTTTTGTTTTTCGTCGCGAACGCTTATGTTTGTTAGTTTTTGAAAAGTGCCTTATAAAACTTGCCAAATCTTGTGGGCTTTGTACTCTTAATTTTTTGTATACGTATCTTTTTAATTAAACGGGATTACGTTTACTTTTTATTGATGCACTTATTCAAAATGCACTTTAATTTAAATTATTTCATTAATCTATAAATAATTAAACAAACATAAAGTTCTTTGATATGATTGCAAGTGAAGTAAAAAATTCACAAGAAAACGTTTTCAATTTTGGCGCCATTTAACTGAAAATTTTTCCTTATAACCACTCCTAATTGTTTCTTTAAATGTTTCGTAACCACCTATCAAAGTTTTCTAAAAAAGGGTTATTTGTTATTACGTGAAATCTCTTGTAGAAAAAAATCTCGTCAAGAAAACTTTGATTGGTTATTTAAGTTACCATCGATCTTTTTCTCTTCAGAAAAGACAGTAGAGTGTGAAAATTTAAAGACTGTCATTTAATTTTGCCCACAAATACAAGACGATGCATGAAGACAGCATTATTATTTCTTACTAAATACAATAGATTACTTACTAAATATAATAGTACAAGTTATCAGCATAAAATCGGTATGGATGAAATATTGCCGTCTATAAACTAAAATAAACATTCTAATATTACGAAATTATTTTTAATATTAAAGATAATTCAAAAGTGTAATTGATCAACAAGCATCCCATGAATCACGTCACTTAACCATTTTTCCAGAAAGAATAATGAAGAAGGCATGATCGGCATTTCGATCCCAGCACTATAACGACCCTACAGCTTTTCTTTACATTTTTACATCGCGAAAGTTTTTCACATTCGAGGCGCGACAATCGAAGCCTATCATAAATCGAGGACTGCTTGACCGAGCGCCTCGCGCCTCTGAAACAAGCCGTCAGGCGATTCCTCCTCCCGGAAAGAATATCCTCTCGCATCGAAAGTTCTCCGAAGGACGTCTGAATGGCTCGCCGATTTTTCGACCGGCCGCACTCTTATCCATACAATGAGGCGGCGCGCCGCATTCGGACCGCCCGCGCGCGAAACCGTCTTGCGCGCTGGCGCAGTGTCACTGTAATCGATGGATTTTGTTCGCGCCTCATGGGTGGCATCCCTCGGGCGCGTGGGTCGCCCGACGACCTCATTGTTGCGCCGCGCCGTTTCATTTTCCGCGTGATTTATGCGCAACCCTCGCGGACGGTCTCGGCGAGTGTCGCGCTGAGATCGGGGAGGCTCGGTGCCTGCTCTTGAATTTTTTTGTTTTTTATTTCAAAGGCTAGCTGAGGTGTATACAATCGATTTAATGAGCTGACGCCTGCGTTTGATGTCGGGGGTGGTCGATGAGTGCGGTCGGCTATTGAACGCATTTGTATAAGAAAGATGTTACAGCGTTGCATTTATTATTAAGACATTTATCATTTTTGTTATAATATGCACGATAAGATTGATTTGGAATTTTATTCACATGTTTTATTTTATTTTTGTATGTTTATATATACTCATTCAAATTTTTTTTTTTTATATATAAAGACGAATTATAATTGTTTTAGATTTATAAATAATTTAAATTTAGATTTATAAATGATTTAAAAGTTGTAATTTAGATTTATAAATAAAAAATAAAAAATCTGTAAAAGTTAAACTGCTGGAATGATTGAAGAATTCTATTAATAAAATTTGCTTAAAATTTTTAAAACGTAACAAATTAACTGCAGACACAGATCGTCAATCACTCAAAAGCTCATCTGAATTCATTTACGCAAAAAACTATGTGAGACGTCTTTGTCGGTATTAAATCCACGGGAAATACATAAATCAAGAAAAGTAGCTTAAAGGAATTTACGATTTCAAGTGTAGATGTCAAATTAAATGTTTCTGTTAAGCAACTCGTAAGGTATTTCTTTTTTAAACGGCGCGGCGCTTGGCTTTGTTTCTTTCAGCTACCGTTAGTCCGAGACGTCCGAGTGAATTAACGAAAATTAACCCCTCAATCTCGCTGATCGACTTTGCACGCTCGCCAAGCTGCGTTGAGTGTGAACCAGTCGGGGTCCGCCCATTCCTGGTACGCACATCTCCGAGCGATAAATTATCTCCTCTGTCCGTCCATGTGTAAGAGCCTCCCCCGCTACAACGCCACGATTGAAAATTATTATTATTATTATTATTATTATTATTATTATAATAATTATTATTATTATTATAATTTTTTTTACATAAGATGAATAGGTTTTAGATGCTTAACAAGTTTTAAGCACTCGGTGTGAATTATTAATTATATAGTAAATTTTTCAATCTCTATATAAAAATTATAGTACAGTATCGGTACACTGAGAGAAATCTTTTAGTAAAAATTATAGGTCGTTTAGTAAAAATTACTAAACTATTTGGAAAAGTTGTCGCAGACTGACATTTCGAGAGAAATTACTAAACTTTTCAGTAAATTTTGCCAGACAATATTATAATATAATTTTTATTTTATTTATGGCAAATTTTACTGAAAAATTTAGTAATTTCTCTCCACATGTCTGTCTATGACAACTTTTCCAAACAATTCAGTAATTTTCACTAAAATATTTCTCTCAGTGTATCAGCACCTTTGAGTACGAATTTAACTTGGCAAAATTAAAAACGGAAAATAAATATGTGTATAACTTAGTATTTATAGATTTTACGCGGCATGATCCTTTAAACGTACTGTTCGTTAAACGGACGGCACCTAAACTACAGTGCAAACGTTAAATTAGTGCCTGCATCGTTCTAAAAGATAACAGTTAAAATTTCCACCAATAAAATACAACTATATACTTTTACTTTCGAAAGCCATTAACGAAATCGAGAATACAGCAATCAGTGCTTTAATTGAATACTAAATGTTTGCGCAACCTTTGAGCGACTAAAAGCCGCGCACCCGCGAGCGGCAAAGAAAAATCCCGAATAAACGAAAAACAAGTGAACGTCGTCGTTAAAAAAAAAAAGCTTCGAAACTGCAGGAAAACCGGTGCGGAGCAACGGTGTCTAGCGGCGTCTCCCGGCTTATGGCCATCGTGTACACGCGGAGGCAGCGTACGGTTTTTCTGGGCTAACAGGGCCAAAGGTGGACCGGGGGAGTCCCTCCTCGGCGTCGATGTCGTGATCTGCGGTGCATCCGCGAGAGCGACCGGCTCCCCTCTGTATATAGGTGTATGTATGCAAAGCGCGGCGGCGGTGGAGGCCGGCCGTTATCCGCGATCGATCCTCCGGCGGGCGTCCGCAGCTGGCATTTAATGCCCCGCTGCCGAGCGGCTGCTACCCGTTACCCAGTTATGCGCGCGGTTATGGGGATCGCGTTACGAGCGTGCGAGCGCTACCCGCTGCCCTCTCTCTCTCTTTCTCTCTCTTCGCGGGAAGCGCGCGACGCACGCTGGGAGCTTCGACGGAAGCGGCCAGAAGCGCCAATGATAGGTGTACAGCTTGCAATGACGAGGATCCTTTCTCGATATCCGCGCACGATCTGTGAGATTTGCGTCTGGATGGTTGGGAAATTTTTACAGTCTCGCGTGATGTGAATTAAGAGTGAAAAAGCCAATTGATCGGAAGAAAAAGTTGGCGAGCGTCTTCTAATAGTAGAGCTTGCAGTGGAAGCTCTGTTTTCTTTTTCAAGTATAGAGTGATTTCTCAGCTTTGCGTATTGTAAGCAGATATAGATTTTATATGTAATTGTAGAATTTATGTTTCTATTTCATTGCCATTGTAGAGTACTTTTTTGACATAAATTTAGTATCATCACTAACGAATTAGTTAACTGCAGAGTAATACAAAATTTATTTGCAATAAAAGTGAAGAAAAAAAAATTTCTATACTTATTCTAAGTAATAATGTATAAACTATTTTTTAAACAAATATTTTAGTATTTATAGTTTCATATAGAGAATAATATTAAACGGACTCATAGTACACGCGGTTAGCATTAATATAAAATTTTAAAGAGTGTATTGAAGGAATGAATGAATGAATGATCAAGGTAAGAGTTTTTTTTCTGCTTCCTCAATCGATCCTGACTCGGCGGGATTAACAAAGAAAAATTTTGCATTTTGTACGAGATGAAAAGGGTGTAAGAGAGCCTTATTGATTTTAGCGCCGTACTTGCACTGTCATGGTGTTAATTTTAATATTCATGAAGCAATTTTATCGCGCACCTTCCATCGGCAAAAATTGCATAATAGGATCCATTATTTTTTTTTATCGCACTGTGACATAGACACTGTCTGGTTGTTATAAACCAAATTTATTTTCCTTTATAAATTTTAACAACTCCACGCTCGCGCAGCGAATAACTACTCTTATTAACCGTGACAGCATCGTTTATCAAAGGAGATTTTCTCAATCTAATTTATAGTGATTATTAAAAAAACAAGCCAACACTTATGCATTCCTTTTACAATATTTCCTTAGTATTTACGACATTTCGAGTATAAAGTGAGTAGACGGCAGTAGAAAAAGTCAAGTATGATCAGACCATTTTTTTTGCATTGCTTGAACATTAAATATATCACCGAGCGATTCTATTACATCAATAATTCAAGAGCATTTATAGCAACAATAAAAAAAATAATAAGTGCGCCGTCAACATTTTGAAATTATCGAGGGAAAAGTGTAATCTCCGTAGTCGTAAAAGTAACACAATCAAGGGCTACCCGAGCGATTCCAGCGCTTATTAATCGCATATTAAAATATGAAGAGAAAATCGCAGCTGAAGAGGGGGTGGGGGGTATATAAATGATCCGTGATGACCCCAGGGTAGACTCGGTAACGAAATTAACTTCTCTGGTGCTCGCCAGCACTACGTAAACATCGCGCTTGAATTTTCAATGGGCATCTCGAATGAATAATACAAAACGACTGCCTTCTTCCCTCTCCCCCCCCTTTTCTCTCTCGCTCTTTCTATTCTCCTCGTTCGCGCTGTGGGCGATTTTACGTGGTACGCAATCGAGACAATCTCGGCGTGGCTTTACGACTCGCCCTAAGAAATTCCCGCTGCGTGCGCTCTCGCTTAATAATTTTGTCGGAGTATCAGCGTCGATTTGTCCGATATTCGCGGAAGAGCGTAAATTATCTCGCGCCCGCGTGTATATAGGAACAAAAGTCGCGCATGCGCGGCGCGCTCGGGAGGAAGAGGCGCCCGCGGGCCGAATGCGCGGATCCAACCGCGCCCGGGCCGCTATCTGGTTTGCCGGGATTATTTACGGTAACGCGCGACGACTGATTGCGTTTACCTGCGAACAATAACACCGGCCGCTCGGAATCACCCTCATTATAGCTGACGGTATGCGATGGTATGCGAGTCTTTTATATCGGATCAGACGCTGCGAGCTTGCCGTGGATTTACATTTTTAGTCTATCATAGTGATTTTGTTTTCTAGTGGTTTATTTTTTTTTTGTTTTTATTAATTTTTTATCTTTTGGTTTGGAATTTTATGAGGAGACTACGTGCTTCGTGCGTTTTTTATTTATTCGGTTGATCGTACGATTATAGAGGAGTTTGTTTTTGTATAAATTGTTGGAATATTTTAATTGATTGGGCTGTTGAAGGAGTAAAATCCTTAAATTTTGTTTTACCCTACGATCTATTTAGATCTATGAGTTACAAAAGAATTCGTTTGATAAATTAACGAAATAAAAAAAAAACCTAAAGTTTGTTTGCTTAATTTTAGTATTAAATATAAAATATATATTAATCATTTACCTTATTTACTGTATAGTCGATCATTTTTTCCTACTATTGGAAAAATTACAACAATCCTTTCTTAAAAAGTTTAAAAATAAATTTAGAAAATTTATAGTTAAATTTTTAGATTTACAATAAATTTTAAAGAAAACTCTTGGAATTTGTCTAATAATGTCAGCTTAGGTAGTCGTTAAAATTGCCAATTGCTATTTTTATATAGTAATTTCTTTTTTTCACCGCGTATTTGAAAAACGTCTTTTGTTAGTACATAACAAGCTTCCTCGAGGAGACAGATAAAAAATAAATTACGTAGAGAAAAGTTAAAACTTGATGATAGCAGCATTTTTATTTAATAAAGAGCTTTAGGCGTTAGACTTGATGATCGCAGCTTCGCATCGCGCATTTCTCACGACCGGCCGCCGTAGTCTTATCCGCTCATAAAACACAAAGTGTACAGCGGCCGATATCGATTCATTAAAGATGGATTAACCGCGCTGGCTATTAAAATATTCGCAAGCCGTGTATAGCGTCCTGTTTTCCCGCTGTCCATCAGAACGAATTAGCGCTAATTCGACACCGGTAGCCACATTCCTCACGACAAATTTCAAGATGGATGATCCTCCCCGCGGCCTCGCGCCTCTCAATACACTAACTGTATTCCCCATCGCGCCTATAAATATATCCATCTCCGACCGGTGCGAAGCTCCTCACTTCCCTCGGCTTAATTAATTGATATCGCGCGCGACGGCAAACTAATTCCACCTGGACGCTCTCCTATCGTAGATTCGCACGGCTCGACATTTTCGGCGCCGATCGACGTTTACCGTTTTAATTGAGCTGCGCTCGAGCTTTCGTCATGGGAACGTCGCGGCGCGCGGGCAGCGCGTCAAATCGCCCAGGATACACGCGCGAATGAAAATAAAATTAAAAAAAAAAACAAAAAAAAAAAAAAAAACACGGGAGGAGGGATGCCGATAGCGATGACTAATTGCCGCGGGAAAAGCGCCGCGGGGAGGGCGAGGATCAGCGCGCTTAGTGTTCCTCTGCGGCGCAGCCGCGCCGAGGTGAATAATTTGACGAGCGCGCGGACCCGCGCAATGGACAAGAAGCGCCGTGGAACACGCGGAACCGATGTAACTACCGTCGATCTAATATTTTGTTTACTCGGCTCGATTTTCGCTCCAATCATTGCAATCGCTCCGCACGGGCGAAGAAGCTATACTCTCGCACTGATGCGAGCGCTGAGATGAGTTTTTCTCGAACTCCTGGTTGATCTACCATTTCATTGTTTTTACTCATTTTTATTCGTTTCTTTATGTTTCAGGTGAGTTGTACTTGTGATTGCTACTCTCGGCCTTTTTGGTAATGTAAACTAAGTTTTCTTTGCTATGAGAGCGGTTTAGTTGAACTATGCAAATTGAGATGATTTGCCGCTTATCATATACTATAGGGTGTTGGTTTTAGGTCTTTTTAATTTAAAATCTTTTTAAAGAAAGTGTCGAACTTATTAGCAATTAAACATGCGAGGATGTAATTTACTTTAGGAAACTGGTCATTAAATGATAAATAAGTACAACAGTCTGTTAAATTTTCCCATAATTTTTTATATATACAATAATTTATTCGTGAGATTTAAAAAAAACTTTAATGATTTCAGTAAAGCAGAAACTGTTTCTCAAAAGTATTAAATCATTGAGGTTTTTTATATAAGATTCGCTTTAATTTCAGATAAAAAAAAATCGATAGCATAGCGGTCATCTACATTATTCGATCTCGTTATAATTTTGTTACTGTCATTATTGGCTAATCTATTTTATTTTATTGTATCAATTTATTGTATATACATATTCTAAAAATTATTGTAACAAATATACATGCTCTCATAAATTAGACTTACGTAATAACAAAATTTATATAATACATCGCTGAAAAACTTGTCTCGAGTGCATTGCAAATACCATATTAACGCGAGTGTATAATTAGCAGCAGATAAATCTAATCCATCCAGTCATCTAAATGAAGTACCTGCCCGTGCTTTCAGCAAAGCGCAAACGCATCATTAATCATCGTAAAAAGCTGGGGGACCGGCGCGCGATCGATCAGATCCTAAAAATTAGCATTACAAAGGAGGAAGGAGGAAGAAGGTCCGTAGCGCTCAACCTTTCCGTATTGTCTTAGGCTGCCGGTCCCGACTCTTTCTCCATCTCCCTTTCTCTCTCTCTCTCTCTCGTCGATCATAAAGACGTTCGTTCCTCTCAGCGTCGATCGTTACCCTCGACAAAGCGAGATTGATGCACTCAGCTCGGCGATCCCCCTCCCCTTGCCCTCCCTTCCCCTCGTCATCCACCGAAGGCAAAGAAGCCGCTCGCGCGCCGAATCGATTCGACGGGGTCACAGGAGTAACGGGCAACAATTTGCCAATTGATTAACTACATCCCCCCTCCCACCCCCCGCGCGCGCGCGCGCATTTCCTCCGCCGATCCTCCTACTACTACGCCGCGCGGGTTGTCGTGCCCTCGCGGGCCCCGCGCGCGCCTCCTCTTCTTTCGCACGCTGGTCGCGCTTCGCTAGTGCCGCTGAAAACGGCAGTTTCCACAGTCCGCTAGGGCAAATTTGTTTAACAATAGTCCGGGGTTCGAGCCTGCCCCGGCTTTGTGGGAATTTAACGAGACGCCCGGAAAAAAATTAATCGCCCCGCTTCTACCCTGAGCCCTTTTCTTTTTTTTTTCCTTTTTTTTTTTTGTTTCTAGCAAGGCCGTTGGAGACGGGCACTTTGTTGACGCTCCGGGCCGTACTAAACGGAGGAACTTAGGATCATTATATAATAATCTTTGCGAAAAAAAATTGTAGCTAATTACTTGCGATTTGTCTGCTTTTTTACATGATTATGTTAAGGAGAAATGGAACATTTGCTTGCGGTCGAAACATCCCGGTGTAAAAAGCGAATGTTCGCTTTCGACGACTTTTCAATTAATATATCTCTAAAAAGCAATGATCTAAAGAAATGAGAGGAAAAAAAAACACTTAAAAAGAATGACCGGCTGCTTGATAATAGCATAAATTAAGCGAAGCTTTATGAAAATTTTACGACTCCCGGTGATAAGAAGGCGTTTAATTGCACCTCTGAGCATGGACCAACACATTATCGTCTCGAAAGTAAGCCAAGAATAATTCTCATTAAATCCTTATGACCTACCCGTAAACGATTACAAAATCGCGGCTTACACCTGTAATACGCGGCGAACTGGTTCCGATTCACTTCACCCGCCTATTTCTATATTTAAAAAAAAAAAAAAGAAGTCGACCGTTCCCCGAGGCGATGATGGCAGCCCCGCGTTGCAAAGTCAAATTCAGCAATAATAATGGAAAAATGGACCAAGTCAATTTTCCGCGTATACGCACAGCCGCGAAACAGTGTCAATGTATTCTGCGAAGATTCGCTTCGCCGAAGGCCTCCGTTCTTCGCCTTCGGTGGCGAAGAATGGCGCGAAAGGAGAGCGAGAGAAAAGAATCGGCTAACGGGCGTCGGCGAGGTGCGTATTTATCGCGCTCCGGCAATTAGATTGAATAACAGCGGCGAATTATATTGCATCGTGCGACCCGTTAAAAAGCCGCGGCATTATATTCGGGCCGCGCGCGTGGCACGCTGAATTTACGAGCGCCGCTTCGCGGAACTTGTGCCGTGTGGGCCCCCCCCCCTTCACCCTCCGATGGGATACCCGCTCCTTCTTTTCTGCCCCTCCGTTCATTATCCATTCCGTGAATTATTGCATTTTCGGATTAGCGAGGAAGCGCGATAATTCGCCGACGCGCGGACGATTCTAATCGGTCGTGATAAAACTCGTTGCGAAGATGATTTGTGGGCGCTAATGGGCCCGTTTCCTACGCCTCGGACTCGCGCCTCTTGTTTTTAGGCTGAGGCGAGTTTTGCGCATACCTCGGCTGCAATTGACTCATTACAATTGCCGCCTGCAGTCGAATGTTTGTTCTATAACGATCGTTTTGTTATATTGGTGTGAAAATATTTCTCGTGGCAATTGCGCTTTATGGATTGGTGCGCAGGAGTGCTGCTTGAAATTATTTTGATTGCTCTACTTTGGTTACAGAAGGGTTAATAGTACGCAAGGAAATTATTGGAAAATTATAAAATCGTTGGGAAGGTGATGACGCTCGTTATTTATAGTTTATTTTAAATATCGAATATTGTAATTTTGGGTCTCAACTGAGATAATATACGTTTCTAATTAATCTGAGATTTTTATTGAACATTAAAGACTGAAGTGCCGCTTTGAACCTTCAAGGATATCGTAGAAATAGTAAAGCAATTTTAAGCGATTTATGAGTTTTCTGAGGAAACTTTTAATATTATGATCGATTTTTACCCTTTCAGTGTCTTATAATCTTTTTAAGTAGTGACTGTAAACTTAGAAAAGGAAGTCCAATATTATCTAGTCTTCAAGAGTAATAGTACACTTTTGAAGATTTTAAATTAAAACTTCTGTAATACTATAGAAGTTATAAAGAATAGAGTATTTTAATTTTCGGACACTATATTAAATAACGCGCCTCTTCAAAGAGCTTTCCTTTAAGAACGGCTCATTAAGAAATTTGCTTCAAATTAAAGTATAATTTTACCTAATTACCAGCGAAGTGATGAATTTCTGTTCCGAATAAATAAACGCGCATTACGGCAAATTGCTGCGAAAAAGAAGTAATTATACATTCAAACATTAGGACAGTATATATAATCAAACGCGCAATAATTGATTTTCCGCGGGTCGGCTCGGGGGAGATAGCTCTTCTCACTTCAGCGTCGGCGATTATAAACCAGAGCAGCCGAGACAAGCGAGCCCGCTCGTAAGTCACGCAATCAGGAGGCAATTCAATTGTTGCATTATTAGCGCGCGCGTCGCTGGTAATTTAACAGGAGCGAAGTTTACCACCGGCGCATTATTCAAATGGCCCGCGCGTTGCATTTACAGGGGGGAATTATGAAAAATAAAATCAAACAACTCGTAGCGCCGCCAAATGAATATGCGCAACGATTGCAGCCTGCCTATCTCCCTTTTAATCGCGCAATAATCGCGCTGCGCGCTGCAATTATCCGGGAAAGTCGACCCTGCCCAGATCGACCGAGCGAACTGCGCTCTTAGAGGAAAAAAAAAAACAAGCGGAAAAAGAACTGGCGAAAAAAAAAGAAACGGCACTGTTAAAAAGATCCCGCGGTCGCGCAGTCGAAGGTCAAGTGCACGCCGACTATCGTCGGCTCTTTTCTTTTCTCGTTCTCTCCTTTGTTTTACCTCGTTCGGCATCTTTTCTTTTTCGCGATGTATCGGCGGATACAGCGGCGAATTCGCGGGAATTCACACGGAAACGGGACACAAAAGCGGGCGACCGAGCAGGCCAGGCAAATTAGTGCGTGAGAAAGGCGGAGAGCGCGACTCTCGTTCGGTATGAGTCCGACTGAAGTAACCGACGTCGCGTTACGTCGCGGTTTATGTTGCGCGAGATCCCAGGGACGAGATAGCCGCCGAGAGGTTGCGGTACCTCTCGCGAGACCAGGTGACGATTGTCGCACCGGCGCCACGGAGATTCTGGCCAGCGACTCTCTGCTTTGTTTCTTAGCCGTTTGCACTATTTTTTTTTTACTTTTTTTTCTTGCGAAAACTGGGCTGGTTAGATTGGATATTTTGTTTAATTTATTTCATGTCAGAATTGTTTTTACAACGAGTTTTATAACTGCATTCAAAATGTTACTTAAAATCAAGATTTAGTCTACATTAATATTATATAGTTAAGAATTCATTAGTATATTGCAGTATTTAACTATTTGAAACTAGAGTCACATTAAGTTTCTTTAATAAATTCATTTAAAAATAATAATAAATTAAATAAATTAAATAAATAATATTTATATTTAACTAATTTTCATTTAATAAATAATAGTAAAAATTCTTAAAGAAAATGTTTGAATAAAGTGTATTTTTGTTATTTAATTTTATTTTTCAATTATAAAAATAAAAAGTATCTAACATATACTACAACCACTAATTTAATCGTATAAAACACCACTTTAACTTCAAACTGAAAAAAATTAGATGTATACAGAAGCGTAAACCCGTCGATAAAAGCAGTGTCTTGCAGTACCCGTCTGTTACTACTTACACCTAAAACGCGTGTATGAATCCATTCAATTAATTAATCAAGCCAATACCAACTCGCTCGTGCAATAGCTCCGCTAATTTCTGTACACAAAAAAAGATGTGAGTGGCCATTGCACTCATGGTAGGAGTGAAACTCTCTCATTTGAATGCGTGATTAATAAATATT
>JAWWEN010000048.1:12547059-12582402 GCA_035582955.1 Sycophila texana | reverse complement strand
AAAATACCGAAACGTTGGCAAATAAATAATTAAAATCAAATTGGTTCGTCTCCGATCATTCGAGTTTTCTACCTATCAAAAAACGATAGCATTCGTGTCTTACAAATGTCGTTCAACCACCAAGACCAACCGCTAAGAATACCAATAGAAAAGAAAAAAAAACAAAAGAAAGAAAACAATTTATTCGCAGCGAGCATCCAGATACTTTGAATCCCTGCCCCGGAGGAAGAGGAGAGCACCTGGCCGTGACCGCGGCACAAATCCCCGATCCGCCCCTTTTTATTCCACAGCCGCGGCAAAAAGCTGCCCCCGGACCCGCGACAGTTCCGGCTTGTCACGCGAGCCTTTAGCGCCCGGCGTGACTTGGAAAAGTTCGCGGAAAGTGTGCGCGGCGGGCCGCTTCTTACCGCGAAAATGACGGCGCGCCGCGAGAAAAGGGAAGTCGCTCGGGAGGCGCATTAGCCGCGGAGCGAGGGGAAAAAAAAGGAGCGGCCCGAGACGTGGGAGAGGTCAGGGTCCGCGAGCGAGTAGTCCGATGCGCGGGAGGATAGTACGACTACGAGGCGGCCCCCGGCCTCCGGCGCCTCGTTAGTCCGATCGACTCGGCTTTCATCAGGAGCCCCGGTGATTGATGCGCGACGAACACCTACACGGATGACGGGCCTCGCCCTGTACTGCCTTCCCATCACTTTCGGCTGCTTCGGAGGTTCGTTACGTAAGGAAGCGCGCTGTGATGGATTGCGACGAATTTCTTTTTTTCTTTTTACCGTATTGTGAGTACCGTGAAATTTTGACGACGTTTTTTATGTATCCGGTAATTAACGTCCTTTCGCATTAGGCTAAGTTCTGTCTTCATTGTAGGAGTGTAATTACGCAACAGGTGCGTCCTTCTTAGAAGGTAACTAACTATGTGCTTCGGTGCTCGAAAATGTTCGATTCTTTTAGTATAATACGTCCCGTCGTATATCTCGTGCTAAATTAAAAATTCATGTCTGGCTTGTTGCCAATCTACTGCAGGACTATCGTAATGGAAACCATTTTCTAAGGATGTTGTTCAATTTCAGTATGGAAATCCTAATCTGCGAAGCAGCGTGTGAAAAATTTTATGAAATTTGTACCGCGTTTTCGCGAATAACTTATTACACTTTCGTCGTAATGTTTTAAAGTAATGAATCTTGTAAGCTTATCCGAGACGATTTCGATCGTCTGCAAACATTGCGGAAGAGCTTGACCGTGGCACGTTGTATAATCCCCGTTGCCTTCGCTCAGTCGCTGAATATAAATCTGCAAGTAAAACAAAGAATGACAAATTGCGTGCTAGGGACGTTTAAATGTTCTTTGTGCAATAAGAAGCTGCTCCGAGGTAGATCACTTAAACGGAAAATAATTAGGCACAAAGCTGACGTTACTTAGTCTGTGAGAAATACTTATTAAACAGATGTACATTCCCGAGGTGTGCAATTATTTATCCGAGCAATCTTTCAGCACTTCACTCTCATCAATCACTTATTAATCATGCAAATCTAAACAACATCTCTAATTACACGTTTCAATCAAACTTTTTCCCCACGTAAAACTATGTGAGCGGACTAATATATATGCACTTACGAGAGCCGTTTAAGCGTGCACCGCTGAGGAAGCCCACAAAAAACTATTTAACTCGCACTTTATCGTCAATTTTTTAAGCTTGCCTTAATGCACTTGTTATTTTATGCGCTGTACAGTGCATTTTAGAGTACAGGTAAAATCTACGTCAGATGCCTTGTACACTTATTCCGAAAGAAACTTCCGACTTTGGAGAATGAAATGAATTCTGAAATAAGTTGAAAGATAAGAAGCCTTTTAATTAAATTATGCTTTCTATTATAATAGCTTTATAGTGTTATTCCAAGAAAATGTGCCTGCTTCAATTCTTGTGTGATAACTGATATCCGATACATTCAAATATTTTTTAATGGAAAAAAAATTGATGTTTGTAAAATTTCAGGAAGTTGCGAGCTTTCATAGGTATTTGTAAACATTTAAAATCCCAAATATAAGTACTTATTACATTTCTTTTTATTTCATTTTGTAGATCAAAATAAATTAAATTAATATTAACATACATCTGCTATCTTAATTTCTATTTTAAACGCAATCGTTAACATGTCAATCTCCATTATTTAAATAAATTTTCTGATAAGAAAAGCAAATATACTCAAGAAACAAGTAAGTAGCGATCCTCAAAATTAACCTGCCCACAAGCTTTTTACCCTCGAAGCTAAATACGTGTCAGGGAGGTGTACCCACACACATATTTATTACACAATAACTCTATTTAATCGCGCAGCATTAAATCGTATGGAGGGATACATCATATCCGTATCAGAAGCCCCGTTGCCTTCGATCAAGGCGGATCAAGGGATACATTGCTAATGACAGCCAAAGTAGATGATACGAAGTAACGCAACGATTTGTCCCGCAGGTGGTGTACGTAGGCGACGGCGCAGGCGGTACGTACGTGCCTGTACCGGCGCTGAAGAATCGGCCTTTGTCTCCGAACCTTCAGGCGCTGCAGACGCTTCAAGGCCTGCAGGCCCTGGCGGGTACCGCCGGAGGTGGTGGCGGAGGCGGGGGTGGCACCGGAGTCGCTACCGAAGAGGACTGGCGCCGGCATCCCGAGTCCTGGGACCGAGAACATCGACGCTACCGACCGAACACCACCAGAGTTCAACGTGAGTATTTTCTTTTATTTTCTTTTTTTTTTTTACAATTTTATTACTATTTCTGATGTGTAAATGCTGCATTTTTTTTAAATCAGACTTTGATTTTACTTTGATGATAATTCAGTTTTATAATATTTACAAGGTGTTGTAGTAAATCTCTAGATTTAATCGATTCATAATTGACAACGTATGATCTATTGTCATTGACAACTAGCATATATCTGAATCGTACAAGAATCACGTAATCGTTAAAAAAATCGATTGGATTATTTTTAATGCGAGTGGGTTTTTATAATAGCTAGTAAAAGTTTAATTACCATTTTCTTGTGATACAAATTTCACATTCTAAAAAAGTATATTGAAGAAAAAAAAATAAAATTAGTGGCATCACCCTCTATAGCCGTTTTAAACTTATTCTTGTGGAACATGGAAACGGTTTTTCTTAGTTACAATCTGCTAAATGGAATTCTTAAAGTAAAGTAATAAAGTTTTATTTGTCCTTTAACTTTACAATTCAATACAACTTGTATTGTATTCTGTAGTTAGCGGGGCACGACGATATTAAAAGATCGACTATACCAAACGAACGAGGACTACTAGGCGTACACAAACCGAGAGTACATCACTTCCTGTTGAAAAAAAAAAGATCAACCTGGTTTTTTATACGATCCACTTCCCGATAGTGACACGGCGCTGCTAATAGCAAAATTGCATTTTTAAATATGGTCGCCTCTTTTTCCGCACGCCTCCTTTGGATTAAATTACGAATTAAATGTACAGTGCGCGATCGTCATTGGAGGCGATTAGATTTATTACTAAGCAGTCGGATGACTTGGCAGACACGAACGGCGATGCGATTGTAAGGCACGAAGGAGGTGTATCGGTTTTGTCAGCGGGACTCGTAAAGGCGCGAGGATAAACGGGAGAAAGATCGCGCGGTGCGCCGAAGCCGTTAGTAGTAACGTGTCCATTGTCGATGCTATCGCGCGATGCGGATCGGGTATTATAAGCGTAGTCGGACACTCGTTAAAGTGGCAAATAAAGAACAATAACAGCTTCGTTCCAAGTGTTTTCGAACCGTAAGTTTTTATTTTATCGATACCCCGCTAAATTATAGACTGACGCCGTTTCTCCCTTTCGTGAGCTTTTTACTGTTTACAATAAATGAGAATTGGGTCAATCTCTCGTTAAATTTTAGTACGAAACATATTCTGCAGAAAAGCTAACTATATTTTTCTTTTTTTTTCCTTTTTTTTTTTGAATCAAGTGACGATTTTTGTAGTGAAAAAAAAATCCAAGCAGTATACTGGTATAATAATTGTTTGGTGACTTGAGATCACAATTAATTTTGTAAGATGTTTTATGTCGAAGGGTTTCTTTGCAGTAGGTCGGTAAATAAAGAAAATAAATAATAAACAAATGTTCGACGAGTAGATCGCTACTTTACTCAGACTACATTTTTATGAATATTTTGATCGGAGCTTTTTTTAACGGTAGAGCCATTAGAAGGCTGCAATTTACCAACGTGAAATTACGTATTAAGAGCTTGCACTAAGAATTTAGCGGAGGAAAGCGAAAATTGCACGTAGTGTTGAAAATTCACTCTCATTAGATAATAGAATTACGGGGATTACACACTTGGTGCATTAAGATAAATACGTCGGTCGTGAGAATGTAATCTTGGGCGGGATAGAGCAGCTGCGACTGTGGCGTGCGCGGCCTGCTGCGGGGAGGAAAAAAAGGAGCGAAAATGAGCGTCCATGACTTGTCGTACCTGAGGACTGCGCTCGACAAATAAAGGACGACGTATAGTTATATATCAAATGGCAGCCGTAATCATCCGCGCGGATATAATGCGACGTCATTCCGTGTTTGCATACTTGATCTGGTGCCTCCCTGGTCACAAATCATCCTTTCATAAATAATCCGCTAACTAGAGATATTTACGAGCTTGACATCATTTTTCTCTGTAATTTTTTCGTTTTATTTTTTTTTTTAATTTTTTTTTAGATTATAAACAATCGTCGATGTCAAGTAGTCTATGTTTAAATCATTTCTATAATAATGATGATGATTGTATTGACTTGTATTTGAAAACTGTAGTCACTGTGCTTGAATAGAATATTTTTGAAACTATAAAAATTTTATTTTACATTATTCTTTGCTTCTACGGTAATAAATTAATTGATAAATCTTGTCCAAAGCACGACAGATTCAAAAATAACAACAGTTCTTACATTTCTTTCTTATGTTGTGCGTACATTTTGAATAAAAGTTTCAATTTATTTTTAATACATTTTTATAAAGCATTATTTTATCGCCTAAATGATATATTTTACGTAATATAATACAAAAAAAAACATGTCCATTTAAAAATAATACCTTCCTTCCAAAAGAAAAGCAAGCAAGGAAAAGCGAGTTCTAAAAATCATTTTTAAAACTCTGTAACTGTACAAAACCGAGAAACCAAACCAAAAAAATCCTTCTCCCTGAATAAGGAAGCTCAGTGCTGCTCGCATCCTCGCAAAACGCGATGCATCAGCGCGCCTCCGTAAAAGGTGAACCAGAAGCATCGAAATTCGAGCGATAAACGAGAAGGGACTCACCGCGGTCACCCCACGCGCAATTAGTTTTCCCGAAGAATCCCTCAATTTATCCGCTCCTCCTTTTTTTTTTGCACACTTCCGACCGGCAAAGGGGGAGGGGGCGGGGGGCGCATCCGGCGCTGCGTCGGAGGGGGCGCGGCTGATAAGCAGCGAGTCCCGTCCAGTGGCTCTACATCGCGGCGCGGGGTCCGTTACTCGCGCAGCAATTAAAACGGTGTCGGGCTGCCGCCGCCGCGTCCCGATGGTCGGCTTCATTACCGTCGGCCGTCGTCGGCTTCATTACCCGCCGTCGGCGCGACCCTCGCCTTTCTCCGCGGCGAACTCGTAAAATCTGTATCGGGGCCGGGATAGTCTCTCTCTCTCTCTCTCTCTCTTTCTCTGTGATGCAACTGCCGGCGCGAGGTGTCGGCTAATTGGCCAGCGAGCCTCTCGCGCTTTATTGCGCGCCTAATCCCGCGGGATTGTGGAAGCCGACGTAGTACCTCGGCGATTCTGTGTATATATATCCTCTTCCTTACTTCGCTCGACTCTTCGTTTTTTCGTGCTATTAAAGCGGGGAGTTTCTTTTATGCGACGGCTATACGGTTGCTACAAAAAGGCATTTTGAGGTTTGGAAAAAAAAATGATGGCCTTTCAATTTACTACCGTGCGGTTTCTTGCACTTTTTCTTTCGTGGTGTCAATCGGAGGAATTGTCATTCGCGGTGATGATAGTAACTGTTGCAAGTGTTTTTTTTTTCTTTTACTTTTTTTTTTAATCGAAGCGGCAACTATTAAAAAGGTATTCGAATTAAAAAAAAAATTTTGTTGAGGGCAATGTACAATTTACGATTTACTGTTCAAAGTACTAAGATTTAATTTAAAAAACTGTTATATCTCATAAGATTAAGAAACCTACGTTAACAGTGTTTCATTTTAATGATTTATAGTGTACGGAACGAAATACGTATGAGTATATAGAGGAAGATACTAGTATTCAACCAAGTTTTTTGTATAACTTCTTTAGTTAAAGGGATACAATAATTAAGTTTTTATTTAGAAAATAAAAATAATAATTAACGTTACAGTAAAGTCTTAATACTTGATAATGACCCCGCATTAGCGGGAATATCCCTTTTTTTATTTCCCTTAAATCAGACATCAGTAGATACAGACCAAACAAGTAAGGCAATACCTTTTTTTACTTTCTCGAAAAAAAAGTAAAATTTTTTATTCGTTTTATCGTCTAATCTGAAAACGTAATAAATTCACTTACGAGAGACGTGACGTATCTCAAAGGTATTTGTACTTTTACTGGGATTATAGGTCGAAAGAGGTTCTGCGCGTATCTGGCCGAGTTTATCAGGTATTTTTCACGGATGAGGCAGCCATTTCGATGCCACCTCTTTTGTTTGTGCGCAGAAGTCGGAAACACACGGGAGTAATTAGTGACTTTTAATTTTCTCGTCAGTGAAAGCAGCGATGACGCAAGTATTATAGTTGCAATGAAAAATCACCGTACGGAAAATAGTTTCATTGTATTCTAATTCGATCAGAGGCGGTTTAAGCGAATGTCCAAGCGGACGTTTACGCGGCTAAGTTAATGTCATAATTACTCCGCGATCCTTCTGTTTTTTTTTTTCGATGATCCGATAATCACGTTGAAAGGGAAATCTTCAAGACTCTCGCTTTCGTTTGCTTCTATGGGAGTATCTCATTCCGTGACTAATGTATTTTTGATTTCTCTAAATTACAACATTCCGAAAGAATCCGTTCAGTTTTAAACAAAATTTTACAATACTTATGTGTTTTATATACCAAACATTTATTTGATTTATTTAAAAATATTATTCAAATAAAAAGTAAATGTTGAAATAAATAAAGTAAAACGAAAATAATTTATTATATTATACTTATTTTAATCGATTAATTTTTTTTATTTATATCCTTTTAATAAACTTAACTACCAGTATTAATTATATTTTTAATGAAAAACTAAACTATGATATTATACTAACGTTCGCTATTAAAAAAAATTTAATTTAATTACGACCTTCTTACTTCATTGTATTATATATGATATACCAACTAATATTCTATTATAATAAAATTGCTAAAAATATCTGTTCATTCTGCTCATACATAATAGATACTATATACATAACAGTTTAAAATCATTTCAATTGCAGAGAATCAAAGAAAATATGCGTCTACTTAATTTTACTAACAAAATAATTAAAAAATTATAGAACTTTATTATTACTTGGTTAATATATTCAAACAAACAGCAGCCCTATCAAGAAATTAAAAACCAATAATTCCACTCATGAGCGCTCAAAAAATTAACAGAATAATAAAAAAAAGCTCTACTTCCTTGTTAGACAAAAGCTCCCTCCGCTCGTGTAGACTCGAGAGTCCGGGTCTCTCTCGCGGGTGGCGCGTAAAAACGCGACCGGGCGATATGCACTTCGTCGGCAATAAAACAAAGTGAAATCACGAGCGTCGTTAATCGCGCGGGCAGCTGACGATTTAAAAGCCCCCCCGCGAGATTAACGCCGAAGCGTAGCGCGACAAAGCCGCCGGCGGTGTGGCCTGCAGTGCTCCGGGTGCAGTGCTCCGCAAGAAGCGCCGAGCCGCGCAAAAAAGCCCGCGAAATCCGAAGCTTTATGGGGGCCATCGCGCGAGCCATGCTCCGGCATCGCGGAGCCCCGCGCACGATTCGCGAGGCGCGCACACCGGGTTCAATGAAGCCGTAAAGCCCCTCGCGCGCGGGAACTACGCCGCGAGGAAGCCCACCCGTACAATCATCGATTACGGCATGAGAACGCGGACGCGGCGCGCTCGTGCGCATTTCCAGACGCCGCGATGAGAGAGTCTTCTGATTGTTCGGCGATTTTTTTTTCTGATGATTTTGGGGGGAGGGCAGGGGGATTAGTAGGTTCGGACGTTAAGAGTGGCTCTTTGGGTATGGAGATCGGGGTCGGGGCACTTAAGCTTTCATTGTTGCAATTTGCATGGTGCACGTGGCCATTTAAAATCCTGTTGAAATCGTTAATCGTAAATGGTTTTACTGCGATCACTGCTGCGTGCGCGCTTTCCTGCGAGTAGTGCTTGTAATTTTATAGATCGCTAGTAGGAAATATTCTTGTGAGTATACAAGGTATTTTTTTTTTTTATTAAATTTTGGTACTTCAATAAAAAAACTTTGGGATGAAAAAAAATAAAGAAAAATATAAAGAGGATTACTCTTGATGAAATTTATAGCATCATTTCTTGCATAAATAAAGTTTTTTTTATTTGTTTTAATTCAATATTACTTATTAGGTTTTATTTTTAAGTAAAAGTAAAATTTTACTCATGAACGCAGAAATAAGTATGAATATGCTACGTGCTTTTTTATTTTATATCTTAATATCAAATAAATGAAGTTCTAAAAATTTTACAACCAATATACTGGCTAACAAATAAAAATGAATGAAACTAAATAAGAAATAAAATAAAATATATATATAAAAACTGTAAAGTTTTAGAAAATGGGTATACGTACACTGTAAAATATACATTTCACATACTCTTCGACGTTCGTTAGTATGTAACAGCAGTTGGTAAATTAATTTACATGCTTTCCAAGAAAATTAATTGGCAAAACATGTGATTACGAACAGAAGCAGACGAGGTAGTCTAGACACATAATTGCCAACGGAACGAAACGAATTTTAATATTGAATGCGAATTACATTTTTATGCTAATTGTATTTTCTTACAACGCGAATACCGCTAGTACTGAATTTACAGCTGTTGTCAGCATAAAGCAACAAAACCTCGATTAACACAATATTCCATAAAGCGAGATAAACCGTTCAAACCGAACTCCAATATTTTGTTGCTTTTTAATGCAACCTATAAATCTGCGTCTCTTTTTAACTGAACTTCAATTTTTATTGCCAATTTCCTCACTTTGAAACCACACACTTCGACCAAAAAAATTACTTTAAAAGTCCAAATCCCGTTGAACGAAACTAGCATAGAGTCATAGCAACGCGCAAATTATCCAACTTTCGCGCGAAAACTCATCAGTTAAATAAAAAAAAAGGTAGGAAAAATTAGCACACGCAGATGCACCGACAAATAGCTTCAGCGAATCACTTCGAAATTAGGTATAATCGATAGCAGTAAAATTCAGGCCCAAATCAGCGTCTAAATAAAAAAAAATCGTCATTAGCGCGCGAAGCATCGGTTGCGCGAGCCCCGCAGAAGAAAATGCATAGAAACGGTGGAAACTTCCGCGAAGATCGGTTGGTATAGTTTCGTAGAAGCCACCGCGGCCGCCCAAACTCGGCAGTGCAAACACCTCTCTCGCGGCAAATAACAGAGAAGCGCGACGAGCGCTCCCCCCTCGACGAAATCCGATCGGCCGGTGCATTTTCATAATAACACGGAGCCGGTGAGCCGGCGCATCGTAACTGTAACGCACTCGTGCAGCGCGGCGCGACTACGAAGACGATCGTCGAGCGAAATCGCCGATAGGAATCGGGGCCTCGCGGCGCGCTGCCAATATCGGCGGATCTTTGCGCGAGCCTCCGGACGATCCTGCATTTTTCCGCGCAAAAAATAGGAATGTTTAAATAAATCGCTGCTGTTTGATTTGCTTCCTTCACGGTAAACGTTTTTTTGTTTCGATCGTATCCGCGTAGTTTTCGAGTGACTCTTGAAGCACCGAATATTTTATTCGTCACGGAGATCATACCCTTGTATTAAACGAAAAATTATTTTTATGTAGAAGCAAAATCGATGAAATTCAGATAATAGTTCATTCAATTTTATTGCAGATTCAAAGATAAACTATATTTCAATTTTTTCTTGAAAAAAAAAAAAAAAAAAACAATTCTATATAATAAAATTTTTACTTGTTTTTTGATAATTTCTATAGTTAATTTAATGCTAATTTTCTCAGTTTACGAAAAAATTTATGACACACGATATTTTTGTATGAAGAGCTTCGTTTGCTGTAAGAGCTAACATATTATATTTAATATACTAGTGAGATTGAGCGCGCTACGCGCGCCTTCGTTTTAGGTTACAAAACAATTTCCCATCTCTCTCGCTCAACCAATCAGATGTCCGCGACGCGACACAACACAACATTCTTTTATCTCTCTCGCTCAACCAATCAGATGTCCGCGACGCGACACGACACATCATTCTTTTAAGTTAGGATAGGATACCTATATCGCAGATATTTGGACTCAAAAATCTTGAAAGCTCTACTTGCAAATAGTGTCTTAACGGAATACATGGATACTAACTACTTCTACTCTATAGCTTTTACGTCAAAATTTTAATTAAACAAATTAATTAGAGACATTTTTTTAATTTTCCAAGTCATTTTAAAATAATTTTTAATAATTATTTACCACATTGAGAGAAAAGCTCTGTAAAAATAAAAAGGATTTTCGCATAAAAATTATGGAGCGATTTTTGTAAAAACGACAAAGATGCATCAACCGCCCTGAATTCAGGTAAAAATTAAAGCGTTATCGTTAAATTTTACAGTATAAAATACTGTAAAATTTTCCAGTGTTTATACAAATCGTCCTGAAATTCCCTTTTTTCATGCAATATTCACAGAGAGCTTCGCCACAATTATTACGGAAAAAGTCTCTCAGTGCACAAAATCCTAAAATACAAGCTTTTTCTAAAATGTTCTCTAACCAACGTCTAGTCGCCTCGTCAAGCATCGGAAGGAAACGTTACAGATCCTCCATAAGAGCGTTTCTCGTTAACCGGATTCACCGGTGCACGAGGCGTCAAGTGGCGGTCGACTTGCGCAACGTCTCCGGCGGCATTGTGCGCGCCGCTTTGCCGGCCGATGGAACACAAAGCCGCGCGAGAGGGCGGGGGAGCTAATAAGCCGCGCGCCGGACACGGGGACCGCGCGATAAAGCCGCGAGCCGCATTGTATCATCGCCGCGAGGCCGAGTGTGACTATCGGCGATCAGCCGCGCGCCGCTGGTGCGTTACGTCCGCGGAAACCGCGCCGCGGCTCTTCTTCTTTCCTCCCTACCCCCCCACGGGCGACTTTCACTCGCGGCGCGTCGCGCGCGAATTTCTGCGATTCGGCTGATATTTCGAAATCCAAAGCGCCGGGGCTCGTTAACGCACGCCCGGTATATACCTCGTTATATTGGAACCGCTAGGTCTTGGGCCACGCGTAATTAGGAGGATCGCGAGAGATTCGTGGGAGGGGGTGGGTGGTTGCGTGATCGAAGGAAGAATTGATGGGAGATGAGATTTTTTTGGAGGAGTATTTTAAAAAGCTTTGTTAGGAAACTTCAAGATTTAAAATCAACGGGAACATTTTGTGAATGTATTAGAAATCGGTATTTGATATACACTCTTGGGAAGGATTGTGATTTATGCATTGCGTTACTTGAAATTATGTAGGTAAACTCATTTGTTGCTTCATAATTCATTAATGAAATTAAAGAAATTAAAAAGCTTTTTGAGTTATTCGAATTGAAATACTAATTTGGTGCCATTTAACTGGAAGCTTGTCTTCAAACGAATCAAATCGTTTCTTTAAATACTTCGCGACATTCGGCCGTCGATTTTCATAAGAGAGGAAATGAAAAAAAAAATGTAAAGTGCGACGGGTTACATGATTAATTTAAAACCCACCCTCGTAGTTTATTTTCTGAGCAGCATCTCAGTAAAAAAATATAAAAATAAAAAGAAGAGTAATTTTAACAAGGGTGCTGTATGGGATTAGCCTTTGTCTGGATACGCGCAATTTCTACATCATGCTTATAAATACAGATTCACGAAATACGATAATTAAAATTACAATTCACGATCTAATAATATCCTTTCATTACAGATATCGAAGCCGAATGCCAAGATGACTATATGAAAATCCGGATTGGTTTTAATGGATCTTTCAACGGATTATTATACTCAGCGGGTGAGTCTTATTTAACCAAATATTTATATCTTTTCAATGATAGAAATCAGATAATTAGAGATAAACATTGATTTACCATTTAACATTGTATAAGTTAAATATTTTTAAATACGACAATAAAGACGTGCAACTATCTTCGTTTGATTCCGTACAAAAAACTTCTGTAACAAATCAAATAGTTTAAATAGTTTCTATATTAAATTAATAATAATTGGAAATATTTTTACTTCAATTATTTTCTTTAAACAAAATTACATTTAATCTGACCGTATCAAATCGATTCTTCTATAATTCGTCGCACAAAGAGAAAAACTTGTATATTAGCTCGGTATTCCCGACAAACGATAAAACTTTTCCAAGTCCATAATCATCGTAACCGAAGTACATCAGTATTACGTAACTACTTACACGTGCAATAATCCACAATTAGTGCGGACCGTCGGCCGGGTAGCCGGGGCGTCGGAGAGCGCCAGCCGGAAGAAGATCGAAAGTGATCGGTAAGAAATCGCTCCTCGCGCTCTCGCTATTATCAACGGGCCCACGGGTCCGCGATTCGCGGAAATCGCATTTCTCCGACTCATCACAAATTACGGTTCGATCGCGAGTCGCAGATAGGGCCGCGCAGGGGCCGCCCGCTCGCCTACCTCGGGCCCCCGTGAATTATTGGCTTCGATTCGAGGCTGCGGCCGATCACGAATTCAATCCGGCGCCGAGCGCCCCCCTTCTGCACGAGCAATAAAAACGAATGGCTCCGATAAATTACGGCGTATCCGCGATGTAAACGCGGCCTGAATAAATGAAGATTCGAAAATTGATGAAGGGCGCGATGCACGAAGGCCGAATCGGTGCATCCCGGAAGGAACTACGGAGCGCGCCGATTTCGAGCCGATCCGCGGCGTTCGTCGCTTTTGACAAGTACGGGATCGCTCGGGCCTCCAAAGGGGTATATTCTTGGTTTCTTTCCTTTACCCTTTCGCTCGGTTTCTCAGTTCGACGGCTCGCCTCGTCGGCGCCCGGACGGCACCTCTCTATTTATTAGGGAACGCCGGTCGAGGGATATTCTGCAGAGCGATCGATCGCACCGCGCGAGGATCGAGGTATCGTAAACACGTTTTGATCGCTCTATCGTTTCGATTGCTCTTATGCTTATGGGAAATCTTAATTTTATGGCTTATTAATGTACTGATCGAGTATTGAGGAAACCGATAGTACTTAACGAGATTTCATGAAGCTCTAATAATTCCGCGGTTTAGGCACTATTTATCAGAATAAATAATATATGTACCTATCACATATTTTTGGCATAAAATAAAATATGGATAAATAGTTTACTCTAATAAAAGCAGTCTGATTTCTATAAGTAAAGCGTTTACGAAATTTGTTTACATTTAGTATCTAAAGGGTTAGAGATTCCTTTATTTCATGATCAATTGTTACCGGGGGACTTGGGTATCCCGCTGCGCAACTTACTCGTCGCAATAGTCACCTTCTTTATATTAATCTTTCGCTGTTTATCTCCTCGTTCGCATTTTTCGCTAACATTTTGACGCCTCTGATTTATTGCTCAGAATCGTATTACTCATGAAAGCAATCTGCAAACAAGATTTAATCTTAAACTACTCGCTTGAATACTTTCTGATCCGAAAAATAAGAAGTCTTAGGATAAACTGTTCTCGCATTTTAATTTTTAAATGAAATTTCAGATTACTCATATCCAGGCAGTAATTACTATCACTTAAATAATAATTAATTAAATAAATAAGCTATGAATTCAACTGAACGAATAAAACACTGCGATAAATTAAAAGATATTTAATGCTTTCATGCATATCAGATAGTTTACAGATTTTATGAAAAAGTAAAGGGAAACCAGTCGCCACGAGGCAAATTTAGATTTAACCAGAGATGAGTTCCGAAGGAAGCATTCACACCTATCAAATTTGAATGATAATGTTCGCGTTTCTTTTCTCGCGCCTCCGGAATTATGCGCACAATCGCCCGTCAGATCGGTATCCCTCGCATCTAAACCGATCAGTATCTTAATGCTCCATCAAAGTTAAGTAGCCGTTTAAATCTTAACAGGGAGCTATTCACCTCCACCTCGACTTCTCCGCAGCCGCGTTGGATTATAATGAAAAATGTATACCTCATCATCCGCCCACGAATCACGCCGATCTCCTCCCGACGTAAGAGTGGGTCATTTGTTAATCCAAGTGCGCGGGGAAGGAACAGAAAGAAAAAAAACAGAGAAAAAGATTTCGCACGCGCCTAAAAAAAAAAAAAAAGTTCGGTACAGAGGAGCGGTGTCAGGGCGGGGAAATCGGGCGCGTAAATCCATCAGGCAGACGCCTCCGCGCAACGGCTCGATCCGCTTCCAGGCCGTGTAATCGCGCGAGGGAAATTTTAGCGCGATGGGAAGCCTGGGCTCGTTCGACGCTGAAGACAATCGACCCTCCTTGATTGCAGGTTACTCGTACGACCCGGACTGCATGTACGTTAACGGAACGGGCCGGGACTACTACGAATTCTTCATTCAGCTGAATCGATGCGGCACCCTCGGTGAGAACACGCATCATCAGGACAGTAGGAAAAATCCCACGGTAAGTTGGATGCACTGGCTAAGATAAGGGCCGCGCGAATGGATCGTGTATGTTAATTTTTCTCTTTGTTTTTTTTTTTTGTTCGTTATTCTCTTATTCTTATTGTGTGGGCCGGCCTTCTGCAGAAGAATCTCATGTGGAATACCGTGACCGTGCAGTACAATCCACTCATCGAGGAGGAGTTCGACGAGCACTTCAAGGTCACCTGCGAGTACGGTTACGACTTCTGGAAGACTGTCACCTTTCCCTTTCTTGACGTCGAGTAAGTGTCCATTGAATTCATCGTTTATTCAGCGAATCGTATAAAGAGCTCTTTATACATTTCTTCGTTAATGATCATTGTTCTTTTTTAAGATATGTACTTTATTTATGTCTACGTCATGAGGATAATAATCAGTATAAATCTGAATTAGTAAAATTTTGATAAAGAATTTTTACTAAGAGTATGTTACTGATGATATTAAATTAGTTGATTGAATTGTTAAATTGATACTAATTCTTTCTGATATATTCTTTTATGATAATACTTTTACTAACTGTTGCCTTCAATAAAATTTTATTAATGTTATTGAATATCATCACAAAGATTTAATTTCTAATGGTATAAATTTTTGAAAAATAAAAATTTTATCATCGATGCATATACTACGTAAAAAGAAATTAAAATGTAATTTAACATAAAGTCAAAGGCTGAAGCATTAAAAAAAAAATTTTGATAAGAAATATTCTCAACATATTCCGGATGTTACGCCTTCAACGATAAATGGAGCGACATCTTTTCCTTCATCTATTTAACGCAGGTCATAAAGAATACCTTTAATTTACTTCAGCGGATATTACATCTAATAAGACGTTTCTACATCGTGTATATAGATATCCACCATTTACAGCAGAAGAATGATTATTGGCCATGCTCACATAAAATCTGCAAAGAAAGTAAAACTTTTAATTACTGTTACAAATGGTAGAATCGAATTTATTTGAAAGCCAATATTTCAGAGGGTACTGTCCCAAGCAACTTAGCAAATTGAAAATGAACAAAAGAGACCTGCGATAAATAACGAATGGTTACCGTCATAAAGTAAAATATGATGGGCGTTAATGTGACGCTCGTCCAGTACAGTACAAGCGTACAGTAGCCGAGGGCTTCCAGACTATAACGTCGTCCAATGCTATTTTCAGAGTCGCGACGGGTAATCCCGTAGTATTCACTCTTCAGCCTCCTGAATGCTACATGGAGATTAGATACGGCTACGGAACGACGGGCACCAGAGTAGCTGGACCAGTTCGTGTTGGGGACCCGCTGACGCTCATCATCTACATGCGCAGTAAATACGGTATGTCTTATTAAGATTAACGCGTGTGCGGCCCTTTTTCTCATCGATGACTCGAGCGAGTAATTGCGAGCATCCCTCAGCGTTCATAAATTATTCAAATCGCGCCTTTCCGGAATTCGCGTCGACGCAGCTCAGCCGCGTAAGTAGGAAGTACGGCTGCACTCGTTGATTTTAATCGGAGTTACATTTTCCGGATTAATGCCGGAGAGAACGGGATTTACTTGTGCCGTCGAAAAAAATCCGCGGGAATTTATATTTCACATTTGATTTAGAAGGCATAACTCGCTTTTAATTTCGTATGCTTTATGGAGCTTTCAATGGATAAGATATGTCTAGAATATTCCACTTTGCGTTTGCTTTTTAAGCCACGCTTAAAATTATAAACTTTTATTCACTTTTTGAGACGCTGATATTAAACTTTTGCACGGGGAAAAATGATATTTTATTAGCATCGAGCGAAGGCTCGCATCCGGTCTCGCAGAAAACACGAGATTTAAAATTGAATAATAACAGATACTTGCTTGATATTTTCTATATTAAACTGCTCTTATACTCTTAGCTCTTTATACAAAACGCGACTATACCACTTTGACATTTATTCACTTCTATCCTGAAATCGATCACGTCGAATAAGAAATAGTGATAAAATGAAACGAGAGTGTAATTGAAGTCAGCTTGACCGAATGTAGTAACAAATCGTTTTCAATCTAGCAGACGGCTTCGACATCGTCGTGAACGACTGTTACGCGCACAACGGCGGGAACAAGCGCATCCAGCTGATAGACCAGTACGGCTGTCCGGTGGACGACAAGCTGATAAGCAGATTCCGCGGCTCCTGGTCGGAGAGCGGCTTGTTCGAGACCCAGGTCTTCGCCTACATGAAGACCTTCAGGTTCACCGGCTCGCCGGCCCTCTACATCGAGTGCGACGTGCGCATGTGTCACGGCCGATGTCCGGTGAGTATTAGCCCACGGGCTCGGGGGTCACGCTTCGCCGAGCCGTCGCCCGGCCAGATCTAACGAGTGTCGGTCGCTTCGCGCCTTCAGCAAAACGATGTTTTCCCGCTGCTTTTGCGAGATCTTCGTTCAAATGAGAGATACTCTAGTGGATCGAGAATTTTATCATTGTTTTGCATTACAATGGTATATTGTTAAAGTCATTTTCTTAAGACATTTGCTTTTACCTGTATTTATTCATTTTTCTTCGAAAAGTAATTGTGATAATGAAAAGGATATCTTAAGAACTAAAGCTTAGAACCTGAAATTAAGAAGGGGCAACTTTGACTCGTAGAAAATTTGTAGTAACTATTATTTACATTTTTAAATTGACCAATCGAACAAATTATTGTTTGAGGAAGAAAATCCTATAGAAGCTTTTAGGACTGTTTAAAGTTGAATAAAAACTAAAGTCAGAATTACAAGTCTATATATGTAATATTTTAAAAACAAGGAATTAAAGGGTGCAAGTTCTTAATGTAGAATAAAAATTTCTCTAAATACGTCAATATTTTTAATATTTGTATATTAAAAAAATTTGTTTTTATATTTGTATATTAAAAAAATTGAGTTCTCTTATCAAACTTTAAGAGCTTGAATCTTTAGTAGATTAATTATAATAAATTTAATTGTTTTCAGAGTCAACCTTGTCATTGGAGAAACGCAAAAACTGTGGCTAAGCGTTCAGTAACGGATGCCATCGAAGGACCATCGACACCAGCAACGAGTTTATCGGAGAACGTCAATCTATTCCAGTCGCTGCGAGTTTTACAAGAAGGCGAAGCCGACACAGAACTATTCCAAAATCTTACAACACCTTCCCGCAGAAGTAAGCATACCCCTTCATATAATTTTGCATACACCCGCAAAATGATTATAAGCTTAATAAATTGTTTTAGTTGTTTAATCAAAGTAAATCCACGCATTAATTAATGTTTCTCATTTTTTGCAGGTACAAATGACCCAAATGCTGATCGAGTATGCTTGCGCCCCAGCCTGGTATCAACGGTGGTGGGCCTGGGCTGCGGCATCCTTTGCATAATGGCAGGCACGATGCTGGCTATGTGCTCGCGGATGCGACGAGTGGCACGCGAGAAACTCCTTTCCGATAGCATAAGCTACATGACTCACAAAGGACGAATCAATTAGGCGCGTCTCCGCACGTTCAGCGTCTTGCCGACCGCCATCTTCTTGTCGACCTGCGCCATTTCGCGGACGGCCCTATTTCTATCTATCGAAGCGGCCGCCTGTTGGAGATTCTCGAGACGATCCGATTTGTGACTTCGACGGGACTCTCCGACGATCTTGCTGATTGCGTTGTTTTAGTGACATCAAAGTCAACAATCTAGACTAATTATCGTGTGGTCCATTCAGTGATTTTAGAAAAAATCATGCTATTGCGTGAACGATTGATTTAACTAAAGAAATAATATAGAGTATAATAGTATCGATATGATGTGCAATCGAAACGGATGCTCGAAAATACAATTTTGACGTCATTAAAACAAGAAATAATCAATGCATTATTAAAATTCAATGTCTATTCTAATTTAAATAAAATATTTAGCGCATATAATATGATATTACACTTGCAGAAAGTGAAATAGTAATGAAAGAACTACGAGATGCAACTATTGAGTTTGCGTCTTTAGCCTTTATAAGATTCTCAAGTGAAAGCTTATGCAATGACATTTAAATATTTACGCTGGCTCTTCTTTATTAAAAAAAAATGGAAAGTTTAGAAAAATTATGTCGTATTACAGATTTTTACGTTCAATGCATAATATAATTGAACGTAGAGTCCATAAAAAATTTAAATACAGATTTAGGAAAATTGTGCGATAAAGTATTTTCAAAAAAATAAATCACAAAATTAGAAAGACTCTTCACTTCCGTCCATTAAATTTTATAATAAAATGAAAAAGATATATTTTCATAGCCTAGTATGTTTACATTTACCTGAAGTTTTAACTAAATTAAGAATAAAATTTATAGTTTTGTACTTTGAATAAATAGACAATTTTCGAAAGTCACATAAAAATGCCTAGAAAAAAGTGCTATAGATAAAGTTCGAATGCCTTATATATTAGTGTATTGGCAATAATGTAAAACTCATTACTTTATCAACAATTATGTCTTAGTACTTAAATCTCATTAACAATATCATTGTAACCTACGGTTATTCAGCATATTCAGAACCAAAGTTCGTCATTTAATTAGATTTTTATATTACAAGTGTAATATTGCTTACGAAGGCTAGAAATTTCTCGCTTTAAATTGATAAATACAACAACTAAATTTATTTTAAATTTGTAGTCAATAGAATAGAATTAGCAGTATACTGTATCATAATTAGACCGATTAAATCCATTTGAGTTCTTTAAAAAAGTAAATGAGTTCTTTAAAAATTTTCATATTTATTACATTATTTTGGTGTCATGAAAGTAGCAAATATATTGACAGTTCTGGAATTAAATTTAATCTTTTTTGTTAATATAGAATAAATTAAATGCGAACAAGTAAATTTAATAACATGATTTGTAACTTCATGTTATATAAAGCATTAAAGGTTCTGAATGTTCATGAATAATAATTAATGATATAATTGACCCTAGATAAGATAGGTTAGTATCGCATGTATCACATTATCAATTAACCATAGTCTAAGTAACGCGTCTTTTAATTTAAATATCATTAAATTTCATAAGTACGGTTAGAGAGGATTAAATAATATTTCTACTTGAAAAAATGGGGTTCCCCTGTTTGTTTTCGAAAATTGATGTCTCAAAAAATACTTTTTACTAAAAAGAATGTCTTCATTAGAGACACCTGAATTACAAGTAAAATTTATTTGGCATTATTACTGTTTAAAAAATATTAGTTTCCCCTCCTGATCGTGCTAAATAAAATCATTAATTTCTTGCCTATTTAATTTAACAATTGAAACTTGGGTTACATCGTATCAGTACCCCCATTGTTCGATAAACTACTTGTAAATACAATGTATGATGTTTAGCATAGAATTATAAAAAATATGTCGAATGTATCGAGGTTTCAATAAATATAGTAGAATATTAAAATTATGGAATCAATTTATTTTCTTATCCATCAAAAAAACTACCATCGAACATAATAATTACTTTGTAAGACATGAGGAATATTATTTGAATAAGAAATACAAATTTCAAGGAAATTTTCTTGAATGAATTATGAATTAATTATTGAAACTCTCTTCTAATTGGTATAACTAACAATTTAGTATGTCGTAGTAAACAATAATAACTGGAGAAATATTACATACATCTACAATTATAGAATGAAATGATATGAAGAATGAATGATATGAAGAAATCTATATTTAATTAAAATGTTGAAACAATAATGAAATATTAAACTGAATAAACTGAACTTTACCTACAGCAAGAGAAATCTTCTTTATTGATGTCAGTACGGAAAGTATTACTTTATCAACAGATGCTCACAATCTCATATTCTGAAGCAACCGTTGGTAAAGTAGAATTATCATTTATTTTGAAGCAATAATATGGTAAATAAATAAATCTATTTATGCAAAGTTTGTACTCAAACTGAAAAAATAAATAAATCAATTCATCGAACAATTGTTAATTGCGGAGAGAAAAGTAAACCTTTCCACACAAGCGGTATAAGCATTTATTAATATTAATAATATAAAATAACAAGCAACAGAATTTCGGTTTCTTTTCATAAAAAAATGTTTATAGTTTATTATTATATAAAAAAGCAATACGATTGTGACATTTCATTAGTTTATAATAAATGCATTGCACATTAATTTACAGCAAATATGTACTTTAATCTATAAATTATAATATTGGCGATTGTAAAATATTAAATTTTCTTCGCTATTTTTACATAAATCTACGGCTTCCCTGCAAACGGACACAACTTCACTTTTTGCCTTTTGCAATTTAACTTTCTGAAATTAAAGTCACTTCTCAGGAATACATTTTCGTAGCCCATAGATATCTTAATTTTTACAAAAAGTGCATTTATGCCATTTTGTTGAAAGCCATGATTAATAAACATGAATAAAATTATTAAGCGTACCTATTATTCACGAATTGCTTTACATAATTGAATTTTTAACAATCCTATAATAATTAAAAATAATAACAATTTCTAATTCGAAAGATTCATTATTTTTTTGTAGCAAATGTACAAAAAACACGTTTTCTTTGGAAAATTGAGATTTCAAAACATCAGTAAATATCGGGAGAGTTAAATTCTCGAGCATGCATGTACTGCTATTATTCCACAAGTTAATTTAATTTTTTTTTTTTTAAATAAAATCTACCAACGGATTGCTTATAATCGTAACAATGAAATCTGCACAATATCGGTAGGAAGTAAAACGGGCAAACATCGTAATTTATGATATATTTTATTGAAGTTTTTATGAATTATAAATGTGTAAACGCACTTATGGTATATTTAATATTCTCCATTTATTTTACGAAGTGAACGTTATGCGGTCGAGCAAGTAGTATTGTTTATCGGCTATAATAATATAATAATTTTTTTTTCGTCGAAAAAATTTCATACTTATATAGTCACCTAAAAAAAAAAAAAAAAAAAAAATACAATATTCACTCAATGAACGTCGCATCCAGATAAGTGTTTATAACGTTTTTCCCGCGAACTACATAAATTATCCTCGTGTCTTGACACCTAATTTTTTTTTCTACACGACGACAGAAATGACACTGACCCCGCGCTCGAGGCACCGCATCACCATCGTTCGAATGTACACACATAGAGAGAGATATCGAGAGAAAAAGAGAAAGAAAGGGAGAGAAAGAGAGAGAGAGAGAGAGAGGAGATGATCAGGAGGAAATAGGAGAGGAGAAAAATCACGAGCTACTTAAAATCCAAAATAATCTCGGGAGAGCGAGCGGGCGCTTCGCGACCGGTCCTAGGAGGAGGCGAGAAGCTTGGCGGCGGCGGTGACGTGGTGCTGGTGATGGTAAGGCGCCTCCTGGGCGGCGGCGTAGTAGCTCGCCTGCTGGTGGTCGCTCGTCGAGGCGGCCAACTGGTGGGGGTGCTGGTAGTAGGCCGGGTAAGCCTGGCCGATGACGCCCCCGTCGCAGCTGCGCGGTTCCGTCTTCACCGTCGGGATGCCGCCGCCGCCACCACCTCCACCCCCGCCGGCGCTCGCGGCGCTTGACGACAGCAGCGACGTGTGCCCCAAGTACACGGGACGCTCCGAGGACGAGCTCGTCGAGTTCGCCGACGACTTGCTGTCCAGCTGGTGCTGGTGCGGCTGCTGCTGTTGCTGTTGTGGTTGCTGCTGTTGCTGTTGTTGCTGGTGCGACTGGTGGTGGCTGCTCTTGAGCTCTGCAATTTTTCAGAGATCAAGATATGAGTATGTGGCAATGTTTTTCTCTTGTTTCTTTTTTTATATAGGCACGAGATAAAGTTATTTCGCACAAAACTTGTTTCTGGTATCTTGAAGATAAATTTTTTCTTTTTCTATTGAGATAGCAATCTAATCCACAGGAAGTAATCTGTGCGTTTGTTATAACTCTATCATAAACACTTTTTACGTGCGATATTTTATCTATCATTTATTCTAATTGTTTGTAATATTAATTTTCTTTTTGAACAGCAAAAATTAAATTACTATCAAATATCTTCTCTTTTAAGTAAGGTATAATTATGTAGATAAAAATTACGTGAAAAAAATGTAATCGAGAGACGGTTTGCAAGCACTGGAATATGTAACTGTCGCTTTTACCGGAACCTTTCAGTTTGTTTTTTTTTTACAATGAAAGCTCTGTAAAAGTGCGTGGATGTTTCCATACAAATTACGGAGCTTTTCATGCAAAAATTACAAAGCTTCGCCAAAACTCCAAGCTTCAAGTAAAAATTACAGATATTTTCTCGCAAAAATTTTAGGTATAGCTCTTCGAAAATAAATCTACACCGAGAAAAATCGTCTATTTAAATCATACTAGCTTGTATAGTAAAATGGAGTTTAGTAACGGAATCTAAATTTTTTGATGAAATATACTATGATAAAGCATAATATATAGTAGACAAGTATTGTAAAGTCTACTATTTCATTTAGTTCATAAAATATAGTAAAATATACTACGTATAATATTATAACAATATTTCAATTAGTGACCGAAGTTATAGTTGGAAATTTAGTAAAAGATAGCATTTTTAAAGTAATTGATTCTAGATTTAATTTAGTAAAATCAACTATATTACTTATTTGGTCCTCTATAGCACTATAAATTTAGCAACGGTTAGATGCTTTTTTAGTAACTGCTAAACTGCTATTAAACTTTTCTCTCGGTGTACCAATGTTTAAAAAAAAAAAAAATAGATAATGACCATTCGAGGGCGAGGACGCAGTGGAGGTGCTGTTGTCGTGCTCGCCGGTGGGCTGCCGTGCGTTCGGCTCCGGCGTCTTCTTCGGCTTGCGCTTGCGAGTCTGTATGCCGTCCTTGCGCATGGCTAGCGGTCGATTGACACCGTGGAGCTTGAAGTAGAGGCCGCAGGCGTTGCAGACGGGCTCGCCGTCGTTGTTGCGCCTCCACAGGGTCGTCGTGCGCGTGCCGCAATTCGTGCAGCACAGGCCCAGCCGCCTCGTGGCCGTCTGGAATTCGGAGATCTGTCCCATTTGCTTTTACGTATACCGACATGTCATGTGCTGTTGCGAGGATCTCGCGGTGCTTTCATTTAAAAGGGGTGGGCTTTGATTGCTTTTTATTTTTTTTATCTCTAATCTTTTTTATTGGTAAAAGTGACAATTTTGTTCGTGACAAAGTGTATCGTCAAGTTCAATACAAGTAACATTTATTATAAGGAATTAAATGGCTATTAAATTATTTCTTTATTTATTTTATTTAAGTTTTTCAAGTTTCATAGTAGTAGTAAAAATTTATAGTTAAACTTTATAGTATAAATGAAAATATCTAACGTGGCGCAAAAGTCATATGTTATTATTCAAAAGGAGCTTAAATTTTTTTTTATTATCATATTTAAGAGTATGCTAAAACTTTACAAAATTATCACCTTTAAAAAAAAAAATACTTGAGATTTAAAGTAATCAATTTTATTAAAATTATAATGTGTAATAATTTTAAATAAAATGAAATTTATGCTATACTGTTGGGGTATATCAATGAAAGCGGATGGAAAATAGTATTTTTGGAAGATGAACTTACCAGGCGCTTCGTGGGCTTGATGAGGGGACGGTTCATGCCATTTATTTTGTGATAAAGGCCGCAGGCATTGCACAAGTAGTGGCCGGTCCCGTCGCGTCGCCACAGCGGAGTCGAAATGGCGCCGCAATTTACGCACTCACGACCCTCGCTAAACTGAAAGTCCATAGCCGTGTCTGCAAAATATTCGAACATTATTTTTATTTCATTGCAATTTACGGGATATTCGAAACTTTTTTTATTGCTGTCGATACCATTTACCGAAAAATCGCCACTCTAATCTATTTTAACAGCGTAATATATTGCTTAAAAAGAAAAGCATATCTATTTTGTTTAATCTTTCCTTTACTTAATAATTTTTAAAGTAATTTGTAGCACTATACAATCCTCTAAATTTAAAATAAATTTTACGATACTAGCCGCAGAATCAGAATCGTTGCCTTTAGAACTTATAAAAGCTTTTAATGACACTTATTCTTAACTTGATATACATGCCTTACAGCTATAAAAGTAAAGATATTTTTGCAGATTTATGCAGATTTATCGCCGGTGAATATATAAGCTACAATTTTCATTATTGCTAGCCTTTGTTACACGTCGCTTGGCCATGCGACGGCACGCAACTTGTCATTTAAACTAAAGAATATTAAACAACATTTTTTGCCCCAACAATATACGTTATCCTTCATTCCTTTAATCACTTCGAGAATTTCGTAACGTACGATAAGCCCCGAACAAAATAAATTGTTTGAAAAATACAAGCATAAAGTCGAACGAATATAAATTGCTTGACTAAATTAATTTTTTTAACGTACAATATATGTACATAAATTAATTTCTAGGCGTGTAAATGCAGTACGTAAACAAAGATTTAGCAGTACTAAAAGGGAATAGCGAAAGTGAATAAATAAATGAATTTATTTAAAACGACGGCAGGGTAATTTAAAGTACCCCTAAAAAAAACTTAAGCAAAAGGCACTTTAAGTATACGGAGAGGCCGTAGTCGCGTCGCTCGCTCCCACGTGAACTTTCCACCGAATCCCGATCAATAAATTAAGCGCCGGGGAGCAAGAAATCGCAAGACCGCGAGTGTTCAATTGAGCAGCGGCGCGCGTATAGCGCTCAGTCTCTCGTGGGAAAGGCTTAAAAAAAGATCAGCGAGCCGCATTATTTTATAAAAGTCCCTAACGCCTCGCTACAATAATTTACGTCGCGTGAACAAAGTGCGCAATTAATTAAGATTCGGCGTTCGTATTACTTATTGTGTAAGCAAGTGTTTTCCATTAAGCTCTGATTGGTTTTGAAAAGGACAATAAATATTGTACAACTTCATTCATTGACTTGTCGCGGATCGTTAGGTCGGCCGATAACATTGGATGCGTACTGTGCATTATGAGAAATTATAAGAAATTTATTAAAATATTGTTAATTTTGAAAATTTACATTATTTTTAAAACTCGATCCACGAGCTTTTTTTTATAGCTTTAAACAGGTTTTACCCGAACGTTATATAAAGGAATGTGTTATTTTTAGAAAATTAGATAGCCCATTCGTAATTAAACTATAGACATTTACATGTGGTATTATAATATTGAAATTATGATTAGGGTATTTACCGAGTCTTTAAGAAACTCATTCTGAATTTATTTTTGTAGAGTGAAAAGTTTCGCTAGAGAACAGCTTATAATAATAAAATATCTTTAACTTGAAATTTGTTAGATTTTAATCGTTTTAATCACCTGGATCTAATGTATAATTATCAATTATCAATTGCAATTCATATTAAGATAAACTTTAATGTATTATTATAAAAAATTCTGGGAATTCCATTCTCCTACTATTATAGTATCATCTTTCTTCCTTTTCTAGGTTTCCATTTGTTTGAGAAAACAGTTTAGGCTCTATACATAATCGTTAAGTTCTACTCTGTTCTTCAATTTTTATTATTAATGTGTGTATTTAGCAGATACAATATTTTCTGTTAATATTAATTGCTTCTATTTTTATGCACAATATTTTTAATTTTAATATTTTTAATTGCTGCACGTATAAGATAATATTAGAAAATAGCTCGTGATGCCTTGTAAAATTGAAACAAACTCGCAATTTGCTTCGCTATCAACAACTAAAAAACTAATTTCTAATGTTACTAATTTTAGCTTAATCTGAATCTCATTTATGAAAATATTACACACTCATGAAACATACAACGAACAACTACAGCCCCACTGTACAGTGCCAGAGAATGTTTCAAACAGTTAACCAGCTTTATATCCCGCGAATTATTATAAATAGACGCAAATTTAAAAAAAACTGATATAAAACTTCCAAGAAATGACTCAGAAGCGAGCGAATCTCTCATCTGGATGGTCAAATTTGGCAAAGGCTTATTCATATCCGAGAGTGCAGTCACGCTCACGCGAGAATCGGGCCGATGCCGATCTAAACTGAGATCCCGCGGGCGTGCGCGATAGATCGTGGAATCCCTTTCGGTGCTCCGAGAGGCGTGCGCGAGATAAAGCGCAGACGCGTCTCGAGGGAGGCACAAAGACGCTCCAATCTCGAAAAGCTCTCGACGCGGTCCCATAGATCATCCGCGCTGACTCGACCGGCTCTTCAGAAAACACCGCAGTCGCATCCGCTCCCCGTCCTCTTGACGCTGTACCACCAGGTCGCACCGCGGTACCTCGTAATTAGTGTTGGAGAAGATTTTGACACGATTTTATGCGGTGCTCGTTATAAGAGACAAGAGTCTACTGATATATTCTTTGGACGAAGCAAACATTTAAACTGATTGAGATTCGTTTATTCAGTTTGTTGAACATCTTTTTCAAGGCAATATGTATGGATTAGTAAATCTGAATTAGTGAAATTTTGATATATATATAGTAATACATTGCAGGTTAAAAGTATCTCGCTAATTGAATTAGTGGGATACTTTTCACTAGGAATATGTATGACTATTCACTTAAGTTTAGTGAAATCGGAGAATTTTCACTAATTCAGATTTAGAGAGTAAAAAAGCTTGAAAGCTTCGTTTGGTATAGGTGAATCATTAGATCATTATATCCGTAATTAATTAATCATTATCAGTAACATTTTTCAGGTTATTTAATTAATCAATATTGTATCATACTAAGTAAGTATAGTGTACGATAGCCACGAAAATTTACGAATATTTTCACATGTGGTTGCAAAAATTGTACGGTTAAAGATGTTGTGTCTTGTGTCTGTCGATATGAAATTGGACACAAAATTTGTTTATTTTACACTTTTTTTACGTTCTCTTATCTTCAGGCAAAATAACATTGTAAATTAATAAACATTCTTATAATAATTAGAATTAAACTGACTTTTAGATCTATAATTACTATATCTTTTATTTTTAGTATTATAGATATTTTCTCAATTGTTAATTTGCTAAGTTGCGATTACCTAAAGATATATCTACCTGCAACTCATTAGTACAATATTTTCTCATATAACTCTTTTGATTAAGAACATGTATTTAATTCTTACAAGATTTTTACAAGATTAAATTGATTCTTATATTTATAAAGAAATAAATTTATAGAATATCTACTATATCTATACGTTAATCTATCCCAATTATAAACTTATATAATTACATTCACGACGAACAATCAACCATACCTTTCAATTATCAGCAAACTTTTATCGACTTCAACTCGTACCAAATATAAAAATAAATCAAACTCCGTTTCGAATTAAGCAAAAAAAAAATAAATAAATAAAGTATAAGCAACCCCAGCATTATTAGCGAAGCAGCAGATAGCATTAATCATCGGGCACTTCTTAAATCACTTAAGAGGGCCACAACAAACGAGATAAAGTTGTAAATGCGATATTCTAAGAAAACAAATAAAAGCCGAGGCCCCGCGGCGAGAAAAGTGCGCCGTGGGCATGCCGCGCCGCGAAGGAGCCAAAGCATATAAGAAAGCAATAAAAAAAAAAAAAAAAAAAAAAACAAGCCGCAGGGAGAAAGACAGACGCGGATAAAAAGTAAAAGAAGCATTGCGCGCGTACGTAAGGGGATCGAGCGAGTGAGAAAGCGAAGTGGTCCTGCGTCGGCCCGGTAGTCGAGGGGGGAGGAGGAGGCCGCGAGGAGGAGCCGCCGAGACCGCGGCATGATGGGTTGTAATGACGCCAGGCGAAGAAGAAGAAGAAGAAGAAGAAGAAGCACTCGAGAGAAAGAGAGAGCAGAGCCTTCGACGGGGCTGCCTCTTCAAAGGGGAGCCGCTATCACTTATCCCCAGCACATGGCCCGCGCGGCAGCGGCCATTCGTCCCGGCGCGCCTGCGAGGGGAAAAGTCCCTCTTCCTCGGGCGCAGAAGCGAAGCTCCCCTTATCGCTCCAGCGCTCTTTCTGTCTTCTTCTTCTCTCTTTTTTTTCGCTTCCCTCTCTCGCTCTTTCTCTCTCTTTCTTTCGCTCGGACTCTGCTGCGTCGAGGTCCCTGCGCCGCGCATGAGATAGTTCACGTGCCGATTCGGACGCGATAATTACGCCGCGTCAAAATTGATTTGTGGCCCTTTCTCGACGATAACCCGTTCCCCGGGCGACGCGCCGCCGAACGGGAGTTTCAAGCGACGGGCCTTTCTGCGGTTCTCGCTGTTAACGATTTTTTACCCTCCTTTGACGTAAGAATGTTTGATATTTTTCAGCGGCGTTATTGCGCCGCTTGTTGCTGCGGGGTTTTATCAACATCAATAAGGGTTATCATTTAATTGCTTGCAATTATTGACTGTATTTTGGACGTTTGTCGCTGTTGAGTCGGGAAATCGCAGTGGAGAATTTCAAGAATTTCGTAGTTTGGTTTGGTAAGTTTACGAATCGATTTTTATTTATTTTTTTTTAAATTTACTTACACAATTAATTACTTTTGTAAATATTCGAAAATAATGGAAATAAGACATTTTTAAGTTCTCAACTCTTAAGTACTAACTAAAATTTAAAAAAAAAAGTACAACGACCAAGAAACTTAAAAATTAGTGAATACTTGTGTGTTGCACGTAAGGAATAAAATTAAAATAATTAAATTAAAGAGAAATCGTTAAAGAATTCAAGGAAGTTTTGAATTCACCAATAGAGTGTCGACAATCCGAATTAAAAAAAAATATTTTAATATTTTATAAATGTAAAGCTCCTAAACATGTGCAACCTGCTGCACATCTACGTAGTCTAGGTAAGAGAAATCATGGGTAAAGGTAATAATAAATATCTTATGTACCTATACAAATAAATAAATTTCATTACATCTTCAATTTCATGAAAAATAAAATAAAATAAAATAACACAAAGAACAATTAAACAATAGTATAAAATATTTCGAAATTTCTTGGCTATACATTCTTATTTTATTTAATAATAAAACTTTGTAATAAGAATTCCATTTCCTTTTCATTATTTCTACCCGACGTTCCTTGAAATAAAAATCCAAAAAAAAAATCATTCTTCCTTCGTTTTTATAACAAACAAGTCCTATAAAAGGATCCTTCGTGTTCTGCGTGAATTCAATTTTCTTTTACCGCCTGAATAAAGCGGCAGTTATAAGGTACACCCCCCAATAATAACGATTGCTGAAAATACTGACCATAGGGCGAGGCGCGCTGGAATCCGGTGCCGTCGTAGGCCCGCCAGGAGGACATCATCGCGACGTTCTGGGCGTAGAAGGGCGATGCCGCGGCGGCGGCGAGGCTGCTGTGCGGGTGGGCCGTGTGCGGGTGCGCGGCGTGCGGATGCGCGTGACCCGCGTGCGGACCCATTCCGCCCGTCGAGCCGCTCGTGTGACTAGCCAGGGCATGGTGCGCGTAAGAGTCGACACCGTGCTGCCACGACGCCGTCTTCTCCCTAGTAAAAGACACATCCGTTTGATGTTTTACACTCGTTTACACTCGAGAAGTGAACTTAAATTAGCCTAGGGTGCGATGTTTGTGTTTACAAGTGGGTAGAACATTGTGTTCTAATTTAGGCCATATAGTTATTCAGCCAAAGTGTGTGTGTGTGTTTTTTGTGACATTTTCCAGTAGATGAATTATTAATCCATTGATTGAACGTAGAAACAAATACAGAAGTACATATTCTTATAAAATTATTTAAGTTGTAGAAGGTGCAAAGGAATAGTTATGTAAGTCTTTTCAAATTTTGTCATTGGTATGTTGAGTAAATTCCGAAAGAATTCAGTATTTGCATTTTATCTATTGCTGAGAAAAATCGTTGATAGAGAATTGATTCTGGTATAGGTCATACCATTATCAAGTCATATCTATACCATTCGTATATCTGAATCACTTTAGCAATGAGCTTTTTAATATCATCATTACATAGATTAATATATAACTGATTATTTCGAAGTGTTAAATACCATTTTAACTGATTAACTTTATTTTACCATCTAAATTAACTATACCAATAATATATAAATATGTGAAAATAATATAAGTATGTCAGTTTTACTTTTTTAAAAAAGCGCTACCTTTGTTACAGGATAGATATGTATATAACAAAGAAAAAATGAAAGGATGAAGAAATAATAGTATTATTTCATTAAAATATTATTAAAATGAATTCGCCTCCAGTCGATTATGTTTTTTTTTTTTATAAAATAGTTTAAGAGCTAACCAGGCCGGCGAGGCGGAACCGGGAAACGAGTGGTACTGGGCCGCCGTGGTTGAAGAGGGTAAGGTTGGCCTCGAGGAAGGCACATAGACGGGAGCTTGAAGCTGCTGGGCGTGCTGCTGCTGCTGTTGCTGCTGCTGCTGAGCCTGCTGCGTCTGTTGCTGATACTCAGAACTCGCGCCGTAGCCGCCGCTCCCGCTCCCGTGGAACATTATCCCTCCCCGAAAGCTACCTTCGCCACATTAGCTGAAAATAAATATGCTGATTTTAGCTAAATTTTGGCAATGGAAATAAAAAGTGAAATGAAATATTTGAAAATTATGTGGACGCGTTAATATATAATAAATTTTGTGATATACATATACCCTGTAAGCTGCAAGCATTCTTAGGCGAATTATTAAACGTTGAATTTTAATGGACCATATTAATTTCTGAAACTTTATTCAATATGAATATGTAATTTTATCAATAATGGGTCTTTTGATTATGTCATATTTTGTTTTATTTTAAACAATTAGTGCTAATACACTATAGGGTGATGTAATTGTGCGTCTACATGCACTGCTATTATTTTTCGTCAGGTATTTTACTCAGTTTTCAATCTTTTCACATTTATAAGTAATAATTTGTTATTTTAATGAGAGACTGGTTTCTTTCAATAAAATGAAAAACTCGACGAGAGTAAAGCTCTATTATTAACTTGATAGGGGATACTTTTTAAATAAATTTCATTTTAATAATACTTCACTTTTATTTCTTTATTATTTTTATTTATTTATTTTCTTACACAATGTTCTTTGCCAGATTTATCCAATTCTTTAAATTAAACAAGCAGTTCAACTTTTACAAAAGAAACATCAAATATTTAATATTAAAAGGCTTACGAATTTTTATTAGTTACTTTAACTACCCAATCTATATAAACATCTTTTGCTAAAAAAAGTTACTTGATCTCCAAGAAAAGCAACCGCGTTTCACGCCCAACTATAAGTAAGACACTCCAGCCATATCAACAATACCAAAAAAATCATCCAAATTGAAAGGTAACCCGACGATTACTTAAAAGCCACAAGACAGCAATATCGCCCAAAACAAATAAAAAAAAAAAAGAAGAAAGCTCGCCCATCCCACCGAGCTCGCATAAATCCCGCAAAGTAACAATAAGTCAAAGCGAAAGAAAACAAAAAAGAAGAAGAAGAAGAAGAAACGAGCGGACAGAAAGCCCAGAGCGCTGCCTCGGCCTCAGCAAGAATTACGGCGAAAATCCGGCCTCGTCCGCGGGGCGATAAATCCCGGGGTGCGACCGAGACAAAAGAGCGCTCGCGCGCGCGGGCGGCCCGCGCCAAAGGCGACGACACCGCGCAGGGAGACAAAGGCCCTCGAGTCGGACTCGCGCTTTTAACATAGAACAGAGAGAGAGAGATAGAGAGAGAGAAAAGAGAGAAAAAAAATCGCGCGGTGCCGAAAGAAGGGAGCGAATCGCTTGCGAGCGCGACGCCCACGAGGGCCGGCCCTGCCGGCGTCTTTTTTATCCCGCGCGGAGGGGAGGGAGCGCGAGCCGTAATTTACGGCCGGCCGCAGGAGAGATAGGCGCGCGAAGGGAGGCGGTGCCCACCTCCGCGGCGCGATAGCGGCCATCGCGTGGGCGGGTCCCGCGGGACGGCCCCGTGTGGGTGAGCGCGAGCTTGCCGGAGCGGAGCCGCATGGATGCCGCAGAAACCTGTTCCGGGAGGGGGAGGCGAGGGGCGAAGGCCGAGAGAGGCGCCCGACGGAACGCTCGCTTTTCTCTGTTTACACGATGCTTCGATGCTGTGCTGAGTCCTTCTCTCTCTCTCTCTCTCTCTCTCTCTCTCTCTCTTTCTCTGTCTCTCTCGTGGCTTTTAGAGGCGGATGCTTGTCGGGAATATTTTTGACGATTTTTTTTTAGAGGGAGAGCCTCTCTGCATCTAATTTATGGGCTTTGTAATGCTTGCAATAATGTTTGTATGGGGTTTAGGAAATAATTGATATGACTCTTTTTGTTTTTTTTTTTTTTAGAAATTACATTTATTTTGGAAAATGCGTACGCATCATAAGATAGTTTAATGTGTATAGATACAATGCATTGTTGAAATAACATTTGTTTTTGTGAATATTGTACACCTGGTAAATGTTTCTGAATATTAATAGTAATTCCGATAAATAATAACTTGGTAGAGAAAGACGTTTTTTTATATTGATCAGCGTATATAGTTCTGATAGTTAAGACAGTGACAAATCTCTAAGTTACAAAATTTGAATGAAATTTTTTAAGTTACATTTTGGTATATTTAATCATATAAAACAGAGCATCATTATACGCTTTCGGATTCGTAGGATCTTTTTACATTTAATTTTACATATTAATATTTGAATTATAGTCATTTACAGTACTTCGAACGTTGAACTATTGTAGTTTATACAAAAGGTCTAGAGCCTTGACAGAAGATAATTTCTATACGGTGTAACCTCGAACAAAATTGCGAAACGCACTCCATGCTGCATAAGTGAATAAGCAACACTTGTCAAATCTAGTTCTGCGCTTCTATTTGGCGAGCAATTCTTAAGCGAATCTCATCTGTATGCAATTTTATGCCTGGTACTTTTAGTAGCCTTCCGTGAATAATAGGAAAGAAGCAAAAGGGATTTTCGCAGTATAATGCGGATACAACTTTTAACTCAGAATAGTATAATTAAGGAGGGGAGCAGAATTCGAACTCGCTGGAGATGCCTGTAAATGATGCAGGTAAATGGTTGAGCAATAAACCAATGAAGCGGGCGAGCTTTTACCGTTGCGACGGAAATAAAATGAGAAAGGGAAATTTAAGGACAATTCAAATCGTGTAATTACAAAATATTGCTGGAATGAGCTAATAATCCTACGCTAAAGGTTGGGTACAAACATTCTATAGCACAAATCTTATAGAAAATATTAACAGTAGCCTATTATAGAAAAAAAAGGGTACTCCGACTAGTATGCAATTTCTTTTCAATTTGAATGCACAAATAAGTGAGCTCTATATCTCTATTCACTATTACATTTTAATGGAAAAAGTTACTTTTTAATAACCCATTTCACCCCACTTTCTACGTCACTCATAAGAATATTTAATAAAAAAAATAATTCTTTCCCAATAAATACTATTTTCTACTATCTTCCGCATAATGTACTTTCATAATATACAAGCCAATTGCGAGATAAGAGAATGCGGCACCAAATTAAAAGCACAATACAAGAACCTATAACATTACATTTTACTCCCTCTACTTAAAAGTTCGTTCAGATTATCGAAATTATTCTCAACTAATCCTGAATTTTAATGCTTTACTTAAAAGCAAAAATCGTATACAACCCTTTTACTCGAAAGTATAAAATCGCGTAATCCTACTCGGCTAAAAGCGCACTCGATCAAATAATTGAGGTGTCCGCGCTCCGCCACGACGTCCGCCCCCACCTCTATACACATTTTTCCACCGTCGCATCTCTCTTTCTGCACGGCCGCTGCTCGACCAATGGCTGTTTCGCCTTTGTATTTACACATACGTTACACCGGACTCCAGCGAGCTCCTCTTTTTCTATACTCGTGTTCCCCCGGCGGTTCCGCACTCCTTTTCCTTCCTTTTCTTGTAGCCTCGGCTATACTAATTCACTCAGAAGGGGGGGGGGGAGAGGGGAGGGGAGGTTCGCGATAAAAATTTATCGCAGGGGCAAAGTCTCGCCTGGAATCTTGCCCCCTCGAGGCGTGCAGCTTTTGTCTCGGAGCAATTGTGCTCGAACTGCAGGCTGTTATACGACTGTATAGTGTCCTACGACAGGAAAGAGTCAAGCACTCGAAGAGATATCGCTCTCGAGTGGATTATTTAAATAAATCGCGCGCTTAATATTTATGGTTTTTTTGCGTCGCTTAGAACGAGCTGATAGATGAAACCGACGGAAACTTTTTTTTTATGAATATTCAATGATGAAAAATGGGTGATTAGTATGATTTACATGACAAGAGCTGATAATTTCAATTACTTATTATGTAGAGCGTAAAGGCACTGTCCGTGTCTGTATGTTTGTTTTTTAGAGAAACCAGAATTTTATCTAATCTCTAATATTTACATGGATTAAACAAAATTCATGAAATGTTTTATCATTATACTATTTAGTTTGAAAAATACTTTAAGGGGTAACATCACCTTTGAGCCTTCAAAAACAGTGCAATTTTTGGGTTGCATTTTTAAGGGGATAACAAAAAGTAAAGTAAATAAAAATTATACCTTTTATTATTAAACATATTAACTATATAA
>JAWWEN010000048.1:12529721-12546959 GCA_035582955.1 Sycophila texana | reverse complement strand
AGTTACATGACATTTTGGCATGAGATCTCACCTGACAAATCACCTGACAAATCACCTGATTTTTTTCAATAGGGTTATAAATTACTTGCACGTTGAGGCTTCGCAATTTTACGGAAAAACTCTTTATAGAGATTTTCTTAACTTGACCTATTACGCCAATAAATTCTGGCAATGAAGCAACTAATTAATATTGAAAAAACTCATCGATCCCCCAGAGCTTTGTTCGGAGCTTGAGGAGGTGTACGAGCAGCTGTCGAAGTGGCTGGACGAGCCGGTGCCGGCCAGCGAAGGCCGCGAGATGGACGCCCGGGACCGCGCGGTCCTCACGTTCGCGGGCTCACTGCTGAAGCGGGCGCTCAGCGAATCGTTCGCCGGAGTTCCGGTGCAGGAGGGCGAACCCCAGCCGCTCTTCGATACCAGCGACGTCCAGCAGCGGCACAAACTCGCCCTCGCCGTGCGCAGCCTTAGCCTCGAGCTTGCGCGGCAAAAGAGCCGTCGACAGCCCGAGGTGAGCTCCTTCATCGGCTCGTGCCGTTGGTCACTTTTGTTTATGTGCCGCTGGAAGGTTTGAAACGGAGTTTGGTCAATTTTTTAAGCTTCTTTTATGATTTTTTCAAATTCTGCCGTACTCAAATTTTTTTTTACAAGTATCTCTTGTAAAATGTTCAATACACAATTTTACACGAGACAATGTATTAAAAAATTTTCTTTTTATTTTGAAAGAATATAGAATTTGATAAAGGATTTTAATGATTAGTGAATTTTTTTTAAAATGAGCTTTTTATTCTACGAAGTGACAAAAACAGAAGACATTTTCAAGATTTACCAAACTCTATATGTTAAGTGTATTTCGCTTAACTTACGCAAAAATGATAAATATCGATTTTTTATAATAATTTATAATAAAGATGTAAATAATCATTTTTTAATCAAATCACTACTAGAGAGCTAAAAAATAATGATCCAATATTTTATTACTATTTTTTTTTTTTTACATACAAACATTTTAGAGTCCAGTCAAATTAGTTATCGAACTAAAAAATAAAGTATAAAAGGCAAAAGGTTATTCTACTGCTAAAAATTTGACGGATTCAATTATTAACATACTCATTACACAATTAACAAAACAAATATTACAGTATAATGCATCATCACGCACTTGTGCCTACGCCTCTAAAATGCAAATCATATCGAAAATTTAAAAAGTAAAAATTAATAATTAAAATTCGATAATTTATTTAACTGCAATCTCTTTGCAATAGTTTCAAATTGGCTGCACTCACCAGCTTTTAAGTAAATAACTTTTTTACTAACGTTAAAAAGAATTGTTTGAGAGTGTCTTACCGTACTCGGCTTCATCTACTAGCGCGCAAATTCTGTTAAAAAATTATATACATATTGGTCACGCCAAAGGTATAAGCGTTTCAGTTTTTTTTTATCGAGCACTTCTATCAGCAATAAAATAGCCTAATAAGCCGTTTGCTTCGGAAAAGTCCTAATTTGACTGGATGCCTCCTCGCCCGCGCACACACGCACACACAGAACAAAAGGGCAAGGGAGCGGGGGAGGGCTCGCGTGGCGACTAATAATAAAATCGGGCTCCGAGATCTCGAAGGGTAACTCACGAAATTCGCCAGAGCAACGATGGAGCGAAGAACTCGCAGCGGCGCAAGCTCCTGGCCGTCAGCTTCACCTCCGAGATCTTTCAGACGCTGTCGGAGGACGAGGCAAGACTGCCCCTGCCGCACGCCGAACCCCACAAGGTGCTGCTATCCCCCTACGCAAGTTTGTGCCGTTTTTCCGCTGCTCGGCTGCTTCCAATGTCAAAACAAAAAAAAAAATTATACATTACACACGCTCACGTACACTTACACACGAAATAAAAAAAAAAAAAAAAAGACAGCTATACATAACCGGCTTGCTGAACAACCACCTTACATGCGGCCCCGTGGAGGCCGACCAACCTGTCTTCTCGTTCTATCAGTCAGAGCCACCTTTAACTAATTTAAAACGAAAGCTCTATACTCAAAAACTACAGCCTTTGTCTCTGACGTTCTCTCTCTTTTTATTTTGTTTCCCTCTCTGTCGCCGAGTTCTTATCGCGAGGGTTTAATTGAAGGACTTGTCCTGTGATGGTTTAGGTGTCGCGGGACAGCAGTCCGCACGGAGCAGGATTACTGTGCGTGGCCACTGGCAACTGGGGCTGCGGCTCGCGGCTCAAGGGTCATCCTCAGCTCAAGCTCGTCATACAGTGGCTCGCCGCTTCGATGGCCGGCGTGCCCAGGCTACTTTACTACACCTACGGCCACTCTATGCTAACCAAGGTCACTTTATTTCCTTAATTTATGTGCTTTTCATTGATACATTCGTTCATTTTTTGTATGATTGCAGTAAAGAATTTACTTTAATTATGTTAAAAAATAAAAGTAAAGGAATAATCCTGTTTATCTTATTTGTCGTTTATAATTATACAATAACGTGACGAAGTCAAACTTAAAGTTTTGTACTTCAGCTATTACAAGTGAACTTCTTTTATCCTTTTTATTTAATCTATATGACATGAATTCTTGCATTATTTATCTACAAATGTGAATCATAAATTACTTGTTAACTAAAAATGTATTTACAATTCAAAATAAAAAACATTTTAAATTTGCAGCTGGACACAGTGAGCAGAGTACTGACGGATCGCCAGTGGTCGGTGGGCGATCTTGCGGCCGCGACTTTGCGTTTTGCCACTCAAACAATCGAGGAACGACTAGAGGGCCGCAACAGCCTCTTTGAGGAGCTGATCGGCATGGACAAGCCCAGTCCCTGAACTCCCAAATGGTCCGATGTGATAAGCGAGCGCAACCCGTGCACTCGACGACCCTGCATTTCACGCTGCGCTAGTGCCTCTCACACTAGTGTGCACAAAATAATAAAGTAAAAACTAAAAAAGTAAAAATTTTAAATATTAAAACAAAAAAAAAAAAAATGCAACGGACTCGAAATGTTGCCTAAATAGAATCAGCTGTCGGGAAGCGCACTTAGGATAAACGAGTTGTTTAGATCGCATCGTGTTCCCTTTATCATATTCACAAAACTCACCGATCGCCGCTGTTACGACATATCAGCAAAACATAAGAAAAATACTCAACGGAATCGCACAAGTGTGTCTGCACGAAAACGTTATTTTAAAACTTCGCGGAGAGCTAATCGCCGTTGCAACGATAAAAGGATATATATGTAAACGGGAAACGAATTTAGAGAAGCTTAGAAAGAAAGGGTAACGTCAATCAAAAGTACTAACGAATTTACTTAGGCGAGTCGTGAGAAATAAATTTTAAATCATAGACGCGCGCAAATGAACCACAGAAGCAGAACTAGTGTACGCTATATTTTGTACGGCGACTTTGAGAACTAAGTTGTACATTTGATCTATCATAAATTTTAGATTAAAGTTTTTTAGTGAGGAGCATTTTTTATCAAATGAAGAGGACGGAGGAGAGGAGCGCTTCTTCACCCTCCCTTACGCGAATCCAACCTTTTTCTATAAAATAGAAAAATGACTGCAAAAAAATAAATAAAGATAAATAAATAAATAAATAAATAATGTACGAAGCATAATTTATACGCTTTTGTAGATTAAAATTGTAAAGAAAAAGTCTTAGACACTTTTAGAGGGATCGATCTAGTGGCCTACCGAGACGAGTCATTGGTGGAGAACGTGCCAATTAAAAAAGAAATGAGGTCTTCCATAGGAGATAGCCTGCGAATGGATAATATCCAACGCTTGATTTATGAAAAATAATGCGTTTTTAAATGTAAATAATGGCTGGTGGAGTTGGAAATGTAAAAATCTTGATTTATGTATATGAAGAACAGAACAAAAGCGTAGAGTGTAAGCAGTATGTAATAAAATAGATCACGTTAATAAATTTCTATGATATTTAAAAAATTAAATGGTATTTCCCTTCGCGCTTCCAATGAAACAAACTTGGCTTGAAACAGTGAATCACAGCTTTTATTTAATATCACATATTAATAGTTTTTTTTACGTTTTTACTTTTTTTATATTTTAAAATCGTATAAATTCGCTACTCACGATCGACGTTTTCGAAGTGGCTCAGCGTGCACTTTACTGGATTTTTTTTTCTTAGAAAAATTACGGTCACTATTGGAGAGTGTTTTGTGACTCTCATTAACCTTTTTTAAATAAAAAGTTAGATAGTATTAATAATACCCTTTTAAACGAACTTATTTTAGTCCTGAGATGGTAGCGATTCTTATGTAGTAATAGAAAAAACAAAACGTTTGGAAAAAATAAAACTAAACACTATATTAATCTATCAAAAGAAGAGACACCGCACACGGCGCGCGACAGCTTGTCTATCATACAGAATATTAAATTTGTGAACAAATTGATTTGTGTCGTTGCAGCCTTTGGTGATTATGCCAAGATATGTCATGAGACCAAAATCGTTGCATTGCTAAAACAAAAATATTCAGAATTAATTACACGAAAAAAAATAGAAATACAAACGCAAATACTCACAATATTAAGTATTTGTAAAGTATAAATAACAAGAGTAAAATAAAGACTATTATTATAATAGAGATGAAATAGTAAGACAATATGAAATTAAAATCTTACATTATAAAAATCAGCTTTGAACTTTGGATTGTTCAGTACTGGCAAACGATGACTCAATGAACAAGCAGCTCTTAAAACTTCATGATTTCCTTTTAGTTCTCCTTTCTGTACTGCCTGGACATACCTCAGTACCAACTTCACTCGTGAATGTAACATTTTGATTGCACTATGTTGTGCTACCAAGTGTTCTGCAACTGTTAATTTTCATTTTGTTAGCAATATTTTTTAATACTTTGTTTCTAAAAATATAAATAAAATATGTACCTAATGAACTTTCTCCTTGATCGTTGGTACACATTCTGGCAACATGGTCCACACCAATCCTTTCTGCTTCTTCTGTAGCTAAGGTGTAAGTTAATGGAACAAAGAGCATTGTAGCCTCTCCATTTACTAAATCTATAACTGACTCGAATATAGATACAGGCAATTGCTAAAAATTAAAACAATATTTAGAACATTCTTCCTACTAAAACAAATATTTTAAATAATAGAAAAATAAAGAAATTCTTATCTAAGACAAACTTACATCTGCACTTTTTGGTTTCGGATCAAGTTTCAACATAACTGGACTCTCATTAATTTCGCATATTTGTTTATGAACTTTAATGTCACTTTCTGTTGGCAAGCCACCAGTTGTATACCAACCTAAAAAGTCCATTTCACTGAATACTTGCTTAAACTGTTCTTCCTTCGTATTGTAATATTCTCTATCAATGATAACATCATCCCCGACACAGGTGAATAAGAGTTCGAAAGAGTTCATAATCTCAATATTGCGTCCTTTTTGTTTTCCAATAAGAGCTCCATAAACTGTCAACAAAAAGTAACTACAATTAACCAATTTTAAACAAAATAAATGCAGCATCAGATGTTGCCTTCAAAAGATAATAACATCGCAATGCCAAAGCCTCTAACAAACAAACGCAGAGGCTGCGAAGACTGTGAATTTAAGTATCCTAAATAAGCAAGATTGAATATCAACCAACCAAGCTGCTCGGCGGACTCCTGGGCCCTGAGCCTGGTCCAGTGCTCGCTGACATTCATTATAACAAGAGGGTGCAGGCTGATGGACACGGAGCCGACGGTGCCAGAGGACGCCATTACCCTGGCAGAGCTGCTGGCCGCTGCTGCTGCGGTGGCAGCCACGGATGCGGCCGAGGCGCCGCTGGGCCCGGCTTCCGCTTGGCCCAGCTCCATCTGAGCGTCGGAGGGCTGCTCCGCGCCAAGGTCACTGGGACCCGGAGCCGCGGCGGTCCCACTCTCCTCCACCTCCATGTCACTCGGCTGCTGCAACTGCGGCTGCGAGTCGCTCTGCTTGTCCTCGCTCGAGCCTGCCTGCGAAGACATCGCGGCCGTTCGCTTCGTATAGGTTAGCTGAGTGCTCAAGTAACGGCCGGTGCAGGTGCTCCGCTTATCCTCTTCCGCCTGGCTCGAAGTCTGCAATGGGCTACAGCTTCTGACCGGCCTGCGTTGTGTCAAGGCCGTCGGGATGCCGAAATGCGAAACGGCCGCTTTGAGAGCACCGAGCACCGAGGAAACCGACCGATTCGCGTGTAAAACACCGATGTATGTACACACCGTACTTACACCAATTCGAGGATACGTAAAACATATGCGTGGAGCGAGCGCAGCCGCAGTAGTGATCATCGTTGAACCTACACAATGGCGGCGGACCCCCCCTCCCCTTCCCAGCGGCCGCTGGAAAGGCGCGAATTAAAATTAATTCAAATTCATGATTTCTTTACTTTTTTTTTCAATGTTATTGAAACGTTACAATCCGGATTTAATAAATCATAATGGATTAAATAGTGTAAAAAACGAAATATCTATATATATATATAATACTTCAAGCTGGTTTAGTTTAATTAAAGATTAATTACAAAGGAATGAAAAATGATTGAGTTGGAAGACCTTGTTCTATTGAAAGTTTTATTAATTAGTTATCTGTAAGATTTTTATATTGAGTAATAAAATGCGGACTTGTGCATTAACTTTATTAACAAATATACATAATAGATTCCTACATTATATTATAATAAAGGTGAAAAAGATATGGGTATTCAGAAATTGCATAAAGACAGTTATGAATAAATTATATATACTCATTATTTTCACAGCATTCATACAATTCAAAGAGTATAATCAACAAAAATAGGGAAGTTTTTACTAAAATTTTAAGGTGCATAGCTTCTTATAATATTAATATAATTTTGGATCAAATTGTATCATTATAACCAGATAAGTTGTTATGTTACCTGCAAGCTTTAAATAATTATATAATATTTAATCCAATTGGTCTATAATATATGACATGAAACAATAATAAATTTATATTTATAAAATATTTACTATTTGCAAGGTAACTGGACTTAAAGGAAATAAACCACCCGCCGAAAAATTGAGATCATGATGAGCAACTTGCAATGAAAAAACTTCAATCTAAAACAAAAAAGGATTAGAACATAACGTTGAACATAAAATTATTGAATACAAGGCAAAAGAATACCAATTCTTGGAACGCCTCATTATCTTTGTATATTTTTTCTAAAGATATTCGATTAAAAATTTTTGTGGTTGCATGTCCCTGAAAGAATATTTTATTAAGTATATAGTAATCATGACATTCGTATAATAATTTTTACTAAAACATTTCTTTCAGTGTAATAATTCTTTATACCTGTTTACTAGACCACGTGCAACTTAATATGATAGAAAGTACTATTCCTACTTCAGTTATTAAAGCCGTATATATAAGAACTTCTTCAATATATTCCGATTTATGTTTTAAGCCAAGATAGACGAAATACAACATAGCTGTTGTAAGTATAAATGCTTTAGCAATGCTTACAACCTTGATAAAAAAAAAAATGCAATAAAATTACGTTTTGCAGGGAGTAGCTTACTTACTTATCAAAACTTACTATTGTAATTACAAATATGCTGTTAAAAACTTTGGCTATTACGCATAATTTAGCATGCACTTTCTCTATCGACACCAAAAATTCTTCTGGAGAATGATAGCTCATTGGAAGCTGCAAGCATGAAAAAATGTGTTTTTTTTCGAATCATGAATATGCATCTAGTATATTAAAAAGTTTATTTATCTGGCATGAAACGTCTTATGATATATATGATATAACATAAAAATATACCTTGAATATTTTTTTGTCGTACTTAACAGCACAATTAAGTGTCATATTGATAGCACGAAATCGCAAACCAACTTGAACTATCAAAAAAGAGAATAAAGAAATATTCGCCAACTGAATAAGTATAGTGAAGTTTATAAAAATTTGAAAAGAAGTCGGAATTTGTCTGTAATAGATTATGAATCATAAAAACCTGTAGGGTTTACTTGAATTTATAAATCTATCTATTAATAATTAAAATATAGTCTTACATATTATAATAAGAAATGAATTCAGTATTAATTAAACTGAAGCCAATCGTCAAAAATGAAATTATGGCAGTCAAATTCACTTTGATGTCTCTTTTGTAATTAAAAGAATACCCTAACTCTTGCAAATGTTTATCTTGCAATGATAAATCTTCTATTGCAATTATTATCTATGGAAATTTTTGTTAGTAATTTATATTGCGTAATTATAATGAATTTAAATTAATACCTTCTTGCTGTAAATTATTTTCATTATTGTGGCATCGAAAATGCAAATTGCGCTAGAAAAGTGCCGCACAAGTAGAGTCAATACAGATAATGAATCAGATTCAAGACTGAAATATGAATTACCAAATTGATTAATATTTTATATCTTGTTTATTTTTCTTTACCTAAAATTATATAAATCACTTATTGATGTCATACTCATAATTATTTTTCACTAAAGTGATATAGTTTAAAGAATATCTCGTACTGATGATAAAGAATAAAATATTGTACGTAACAAAGATAGTGCTGAGGACATATTTTGCACTCGTTTCAGATTTTCGTATAACTAATGGATAACTTCCTAATATCCGATATAACCAACTAACAGATTCAAATACAGTATATAAATTGTAATTCATAATGTCACTTTTAATGTAACTTTTAAATTAATTACTAACAAATTTTACATGAGCAATGTACTTGCACCTTGAACGTTCTAGCAAAAATTATCTTAATGGATTCGAGCCATTAATCTTCTATTATATTATAGCAAGGGCATACATAAAAGACAAATAAATCAATAAGATAAAAGTAACATTTACTTTAATAAATTAATAGAAACGTAACAAGTGTTCTTTTTCAAGAATGTGTCTATTATTCTATTATTATTATTTTATATCCTTATTATAGTAATTGTGTACTACGTTTAAAGTAATTAAATCATGTGGAACATGGATTAATGTTTTTTTATAAACTATATGATTTTTTTAAATTTAGATATTTCCTTATTAGCTTCAAAGTTAAGACAATGATGTTACGAAAACAAATAATTAAGAGAATTATTGTTCGACAAAGTATGGATAACACCACTTTACAACAGTAAAACCACTTTAAATTTAAAAAATGATAATAAATTATTATTCGAAATAGATTAATTTTCACGGTGATTTAATTATTTCACAAGTAAATCGGTAAGACATTATACAAAAAGAAATTGCATTCAATAAATTATTTATAATATTTATATAATCAAATATTTTTCATATTTGTATGCATTCGATTAATTTTGTTTTGGATCCTCTTCATTGATAAACACTGCATGTGACGACAATGCATGAGTCGCCAAGTATAAGGTAAATGAGTTTCCCAATGTAGGTACTTATCAGAGAAAGTGTTAATCTTAATGTATTCATTGTCCTCATTGGTGGGGAAAAGGAAAGTCAGATATCGTGAGGACGATTCTCATGTTCAGTCGAGTAACAGAGCTCAACAATGGAACTCCTAACGTGGAGCTTAATTTTGATTATTATTGTTTCTCTGTATTATTACTTTAAGAAACAACTCAATTATTTTGAAAATAAAGGAATACCCTAGCTACCTACCATCATGGCCAGTTGTCGGAAACATGGCGAGTGTAATTTTCTTTCGCAAGAACTTATCAACTTTAGTGCAAGAAATATACGACGTCAGTCCTGCCGCAATATGTACACCGGGGCTTTCGACTTCGTATCACCGATTGTGGTTGTGCGCGACCCAGAACTTATCAAAACCATCACAATAAAAAATTTCGACAATTTTCCAGATCGCAAAGAGCTGATCGACGTCTCCGTTGATCCAATCTTCGGTGGAAATCCATTCAGTTTGGGTGGCGATAAATGGAAGCAAGCCAGGGCTTTGTTATCGCCAGCTTTCACATCGAGTAGTATGAAAGGTATGCACCAACTGATGATCGAGTGTGCTAAGAACTTAGTGAAGCATCTAGAAGATCTGCCTCCTAGTGAAAGAAGCCACATTGCAACGAAGGATTTGTTTGCTAAGGTAACCAACGATGTAATATTAGCTATAACTGTGCTTTTGGAATACAAGTCGATTCCTTAAAAGATCCACAGAATGACTTCTACATTCTTGGTAAGCAAGCTGCAAATTTTAATGGAATAGCCATGATCAAGTTACTTATTTTTCGGGCATTCCCTTTTATTGTAAAGTTATTCAATCTATCTTTTCTAAGTAATCGTGTCGTAACGTTTTTTAAGAAAATCATTCAAGAAGCAATCTCTATGAGAGATGAAAATGGTATCACTAGATTGGATATGATTCAACTGATGATAGATACTAGGGTTAAGGAAAACGGTAAAGTCAAAATGGATATAACCGAGATGACAGCCCAAGCGTTCATATTCTTCCTGGGTGGTTTTGAGACTACTTCTGGTCAGATGTGTCTTATAGCTCATGAATTGGCTATAAATCCTGGAATTCAGAAAAGATTACAAGATGAGATTGACAGTGTCTTTATGGAATCCAATGGAAAGCCAACTTACGATCAAATAGTGAATATGCCGTTGGATGCTGTCCTGAATGAATCTCTGCGGCTTCACACACAGTTTTGATTTCTTGAGAGAGTATGTCTTTCGCCGGTTGAACTACCTCCGGCCTTGCCTGGTGGCAAACCATATATCTTGCCCAAAGGTGCAGCAATTTGGATTTCATCGTGTTCTATTCACAGGGATCCTAAATATCATGAGAATCCATTGCAATTTGATTCGGATCGATATTACAATAAAAAGGTGTCAATCAACGATGTAAATAATTTGGGTTTTGGAATTGGACCTCGAAGTTGCATTGGGAACCGCTTTGCTGCATTAGAAATAAAAATAATATTTATTCATTTGCTGTTAAAATTTAACTTGAAAGCCAATGAAAAGACTTGCAATCCTTTGACGTACAACAAAAATAACTTCAATCTTACACCCGAAAGAGAATTTTCGTTAGCCATTGAATCTAGAGATTGTGAAGGTATACCAAGATTTTAGATAGCCGAAGATGTAAAAAAACGAAATACAGTTAAATTTGCATAAAAATTTGGTTACTCCTTCACTCGCTTATACACTTCAACAACTGGTTGCTTGTCAGAATTCCATAAATACTAAGGATTTAATATTACCATATCCAAAGGGTTTAAAACAATTTTTATTATTACAATTTGAATTGAAAACATTTTAAGTTTACTGTTAAAAAAAGGATTAAATTTAATGTAAATTATATTTTTAATTAATTTATTTTATATTAATTTACATCGTCACTGGAGGCATTCCAAGCTTACGACTATTATTTCATCTGCATTTTTTGTACTCAAGGGACCATGTCCCGTTTATTAAATAAAATAAACTTAAATTAAATTAAATTTAACTGAATAATTTTTTTTATTTTTTATAAGAAAATACACCAAATCATCGATGAAAGTCAACAACAAGTGACTACTATTTCCTAAGAGAGAAGACGAAATCTGCAATACTCGTCGAGCAGAAATGACACCGCAGACAGTGGGTAAAGTGGGGACAGTTGCGTGATATTATTTTAGACGTACATCACAACCGTCCTCAGTCTGTCAACGACTTTCATAAAGATAATACAGTTCCTTATAAATTAAAAATGTGAAAGCCAACTTGTATACGCATAAAAAGAAGTTATTTTAAGATTCGCATGCATGCATTAAGAAGTTAGAAAATTACACATTTGTACAGACATAACTAATTAACAAAAAATTAATAGTGAAATAAATTTTAATATTATCTTAAAAAAAAAAAAAAAAAAAAAACATTTGTACCCGATACAAGGAAAACTTCTATTGAAATTTTTTTAATCGCTCAAGTATCATCGGAGTTCATCCAAGTAAGTAGCGATTACGCACGACTTCCAATTGCGCTCAGTCGGTGGAACGAGCTCATCATGGAATTTTCAAGCTGGACGCTTATTTTTATCGTCAGCGTCGGACTTTACTATTACTTCAAAAAAAAACTGAATTATTTTGAAGACCGAGGAATTCCCTATGCAGCGGGATGGCCTATTTTTGGAAACATGGCTGAAGTATTTTTACGGCGTAAACATTTTTCAGAAATGGTAAAAGACATCTATAATGTTAACCCGGACGCTAACTACGTCGGTGCGTTCGACTTCATGAAGCCTGTTATTATGCTGCGAGATCCGGATCTCATCAAGTTAGCAGGCATAAAAAATTTTGACAGCTTCCATGACCGCAGTGCATTTATCGATGAAAGCGTAGATCCACTATTTGGTGGTAATCTTTTCAGCATGGTTGGCGACAGATGGCGAGAAGCTAGAGCATTGTTATCTCCAGCTTTTACATCGAGTAAGATAAAAAATATGTACGAACTGATGGTCGAATGTGGCAAGCATTTTCTGAATTTCCTCGATGATCAACCAGAAGACATGCTTAAGATGGTGAATACAAAGGATCTGTTTACAAAATTAACTAACGATATTATAGCGACCTGTGCATTTGGGATCAGCGTTGACTCGCTGAAAAACCCTAAGAATGATTTCTACGTATTTGGGAAAAAAGCTACTAATTTTGAAGGTATAATGTTGTTGAAATTTTTTCTTCTTCGCCTATTTCCTAAGTTTATGAAACTCGTCAAAATGCCTTTATTGAATAAGCGCGTAACAGACTTTTTTCTGAGTACCATAAAGGAGACGGTAACTGTCAGGGATGAAAAGGGTATTACAAGACCTGACATGATTCAGCTGATGATGGATGCTCGTGGCAAGAGTAGTGAAAATTTGAAAATAGATACGCAATTGATGACAGCACAAGCATTAATCTTCTTTTTTGCCGGTTTTGATACGACCTCTAATCAGATGTGCCTCACCGCTCACGAATTAGCCATAAATCCTGACGTTCAAAAAAAATTGCAAGATGAAATTGATGGTGTTATAAAGGAATCCAACGGTAAACCATCGTATGAGCAGATAAACAACATGCTGTACCTTGACGCAGTATTTAATGAATCAATGAGAAAGCACACGCAAGTTCCATTTCTCGAAAGGAAGTGCACTGCATCGTTCGAACTTCCACCTGCGTTACCTGGAGGTAAACCTTTTACAGTTGATAAAGGAACGATTATTTGGATTCCTGGTGGTCCTATACATAATGATCCAAAATACTACGAAAATCCGGAAATTTTTGATCCGGAGAGATATTATAAGCAGAAAGTGTCTATCAACGATGTCCATAACTTAGGTTTTGGAATCGGTCCACGAAGTTGCATTGGCAATAGATTTGCTATTTTGGAAACTAAAGTAATACTTTTCTATCTCCTTTCAATGTATAATTTAAAACCAAATGAAAAAACTTGTAATCCTTTGGTATATTGCAAGAAAAGCTTTAACGTAAGCCCTGAAGGAGGATTTTGGTTAAGCATTGAACCAAGAAAATAAGATAATTTTTTTGCAACTAACAATAAAGTAATAGTTTTAGCATAATGACAAAAAAAATCAGGTCAATCATTTGTGAATTGCAATACGTTCGAGTAAGCTTCTAGGAAACATAAAAAAGTTTTTATTACTACATATTTCACAAACACTTTTGCGCGCATGCTTTTACTTTTTCAGAATAGTATATTTAGTCAGTAAGAAAAATATTCAAGCTAACTGATTAAGAATTATGACAGATTGTTTTTTAATCTATTTTAAATATAATTAAATTTGGATTCAGATGAGGTATATTATTATATTATTAAAATTATCATCTAAAAAATATCACATTTATCTCGTTAATCCGGGACACGGCCTTGTGTACAATAGTCGCATCGATTCTATATTCTAAATAAATTATTAAATTACAATATAAAATGACATATTCTAGCATTATTCGTATACTCGTCCCGACGCCGTCATACACGCGTACAAAATTACCTGCACTTAACTGCTCACGAATAAACTCTTGATGTCGCTATCGCAAATTCGCTCATTTAGCTGAGGAAGCCTACCGGGGATGACCCTGGCGTTAGATTAAACTGTTTTTATTTTTTCCTTAAAAGTGTATAGATAAAATCAGTTTTACAGTATAATATCATATCTATATCTGCGTTGAAGAAAAAACAGATTAAGAAAAAAACGAAATTAAATGTCGATAATGAACACCTGCATGTGACTATATAAGCATTTTTCCTTATAGCGAGGAAGGAGGAGGATCGTAAAACCAGTCGAGCACGGACTATATACCTTGAATAGTGGAGGGAGGAAGTTTGTTTGCTACAAGACCAGTTGAGCACTGACCATTACATTCAGTTCTGCATCAACGATCGTCATGGGCTTTCTCACTGTCACCTTAGCTCTCATTGTTATTTCATCTCTGTATTATTATTTTAAAAAACAACGCAATTACTTTAAGGACCGAGGAATTCCTTACATGCCAGGATGGCCATTATTGGGAAACATGGCTGGATCACTTTTCCGACGCCAACATATAGTAGAAATGGTAGTCGATATATACAATTCCAATTCAGAAGCAAAGTATGTGGGTGCCTTTGACTTCACCAGACCAGTTGTACTATTACGTGATTTGGACCTCATAAAAGATATTGCAATCAAGAGCTTCGACAGCTTTCCAGATCATAAATTGTTTATCGACGATTCTATAGATCCACTTTTTGGCGGCAACCTCTTCAGCATGACCGGCGATAGGTGGAAAGAAGCCAGAGCCCTATTATCTCCGGCATTCACATCGAGCAAGATGAAAGGTATGTACGAATTGATGGTCGAGTGTGCTAGCAATTTCGTGAACTACCTGGACGAACAACCAGCCAGCAAAAGGAGCATGATTGCCACGAAAGATTTGTTCACCAAATTGACCAACGACATCATAGCCACCTGCGCTTTCGGCATAAAAGTTGACTCGTTGAAGGAGCCGGATAACGATTTCTACGTTCTTGGCAAGGAGGCCACGAACTTCGAAGGTTTGCAGACGGTAAAGTTTTTCATCGCTCGCTTGTCCACTGCTCTAGTGAAAATTTTACACATTTCATTCGTTAGCGAACGCGTGAGAAAGTTTTTCACGAACATCGTGAGGGAGACCGTCGAGACGAGAGACGAAAAAAAAATCGTCAGGCCCGACATGATTCAGCTGATGATGGATGCACGCGGCAAGGAGAGCAAGCATTTGAAGATGGACATCACGGAGATGACGGCTCAGGCATTTATTTTCTTCTTCGGTGGATTCGACACCACGTCGAGGCAAATGTGCTTAATAGCTCACGAGCTGGCAATCAATCCAGATGTGCAAAAGAAGCTCCAGGATGAAATCGACGAAGTCTTAAAGCAGTCTAAGGGTGCACCGACATACGAACAGTTAGTCACTATGCCATATCTTGATGCGGTGTTTAACGAGTCCCTGCGCATGCACACGCAGGTCCCATTTCTCGATCGACTGTGCCTTTCGCCATTCGAGCTGCCGCCGGCATTACCCGGTGGCAAACCCTTTACCATACCTAAGGGCATGAACATATGGATTCCAGCTTACGCTGTACACAAGGATCCCAATTATTACGCGAATCCGGAGAAATTCGATCCGGATAGGTATTACCATAAAAAGGTGTCCATGAATGACGTTACAAATCTGGGATTTGGAATCGGACCTCGAAGTTGCATTGGAAATCGATTTGCTATTTTGGAAACAAAAGTTTTATTTTTTTTCCTGCTTTCTAAGTTCAGCCTAAAGCCCAATGAAAAAACCTGCAATCCCCTTGTGTATGAAAAGAAAAATTTTAACATTAGTCCAAAAGGTGGATTTTGGTTGTCGATCGAACCTAGAAATTGAATTGTATTTTATAAAAAAAGTGAGAATACTTTTAAGTATCAAAAATGTATTTCAAGGCTGAGTTTGTATTACATTTTTAAAATTCTGTACATAATATTCGGTTTTATTATATTTTTATAAAGTAATGTAAATAATAACTTGTATTTACAGTATAAGAATTAGTAGTTTCAAATTAATTATATAAATAAGAATAGTTAAACTACATTGCCTACATGGAACAAGTAAAGAAAATTATAATGATTAATGTCCATATGTGAACTTGTTAATAAAATAATTTTTTTAACATATGTCTGCTTTTCTTTATTCAAACAATTTTATACATTTTTTATAGACTGTATATATAGTTCTGACTACTGAAAATAGCAACTGAACTATTCAAAAAATCATAAACTATAAAAGCAGTAGCTCATTCAGAAGGTAATTATAATAATCGCTGGGTGTGTAGGCACTTGAAAAAAGAAAAATTATTAACAAGTGATGTATTTTCTATACGAACATTACATCACGCGGTTAAATAGTTAATCAAGTCTAGTTAAATAGTTAGTAAGTAGCAGGTGGCTAAAAATCGACTGATTGCATTCGCGTCAGCACTTAATAAATAAAATTTACATCTAGTCATGAAAAACTAATAGAGGAATACTAGATTTAATAAAAAATGTATTGAATATTAAAAAATTAAGACGTGTTATTATAGACAGTATTACATTTAAGATCAATGTTTATTAACAATTTGATAACTGATTCGAATACAAATTTTCGAGGACGTTGAACATGACTTTGAACTTGAACTTAATTTTATTCGGCATAAATTATTACGAATGTTATTCTTTTTCTTCTACAATTCTTTTTTCTTGAAATTATGCAAATGATGAAAGTGACTGCGTACAAATTATCAACTTTTTTATGTGTCTTGTTGTATGACTATTAATTTTGTTCATCGATTTCATTTCCATATATTTAATTGAAGTGTTTTCAAGAGGTCGCTTAATTAATCAATACTGATGATAAGCAAAATGATTTTTGCGTTTTGCATCTATAAGATGTAGGTATATACTATATTTAATGAATTTTCTGTTTTTTGAATTCAATGAATCCTTTTTTTCTAAATATTGCGTAGCAATTTTAATAATAATAAGATAATTAACATACAAATAAAAAATGAATTAACTTTGTGGAAGCCAAATTTGCGAATAGTGTGATTAATGAATCTCGACAAACTATTAAAAAGACATTGCACATCGATCGTCGATAAACATCAATATAAAAATAAAAAACTACATTTATGTAAACATTGTAAGTTTCAAAAAACATTGCAAAAAAAACGTTTGATCAAATCTGACTCACCTAAAACTCAATACTTTGAGCAAGAGGAAAACATGG
>JAWWEN010000048.1:12475107-12529621 GCA_035582955.1 Sycophila texana | reverse complement strand
TATTCCCTAATTTGTTACAAATTCATGAAAATTGACAAATTTAATTGTTTATATAGTGCTCGTAATGCTCAGAATGGTTTAATCAACTTTATCCTAGTACCGAGGACAACCAAAGTCATCCCGGAGAGAATGCTAATTGATATTTCAACTTCAGGTCAACGGTTCAAATTGAACGTTACGACAAAGGATGCTTCGAATATCAAAATGGACCGGTACTTCAATCTACAACTGTGAATTCAATCTTTTATTTTCTGGCTTGAAAATAGTGAGAAAAGTTCATCAGAGTTATATATAAAAAGGTAAATTTTTTTTTAATTTAATTGTAATTTAAAAATTTATTATTTAATTGATAATAATGAATTTTTTGTTGTTTCAGGATCTAAGGTGTATATTACCCCTTCAATTGCGAAATGAGCAAAAAGTAGACTGGTTATTTTCTTGTGATGAAAACGCTTTTTCGCAAAATATTCTAATTAATTCAACGTGTGCAAAACAAAGTTTAATAGGCTACTTAATGGATACGCACGTGGGATAAATTACTTGGATTAGTATGGAAATGTCAGAAAATTATCAAAATCAAAGCATCTTTTATTCAAAATTAAAAAATAATATACACAATGTTAACTATGAATTTATTTTTTATTTATTTATTTTTATTTAATTTTTTTCGTTATATTTGATTAATTAAGTGGACTATATAGCCCTTTCGCGTTATTAAAGATTTTCTATCAGGTAATTACGGACGCAGCTTTTGTCAAAAGAGGTCGCTTTTAGTATGCTGTTTAAGGTAGTTCTCTAGCAACTTTGGAGTCAATGAAGTGAGCAATCACATGTATTTTATTAAATTGTATAATACAAGTAGCAACAATAATTAAAAATAACATTAAGAAAATTAAATAAAATTTCAATTGTGAGAACCGCAAAAAATAATAAGTTGTAACAAAATTAATAAAAAATAAACTTTCATGTGATTAACGTTGTTTTTGAAAATTTAAGTCAGATGTCTTAAAATTAACTTTATCTCTATTTTGTTTTTGAATTTATAAAAGAGGTTATACAATAATTAATTTTCTTATTTATAATAATCAATATCTTTTTTCTGTAACTACCTTCTTTATTTTTTCATGGTATAATAATAAAAGCAGAAATTATACTATAATTATACTATTTTCGGTCACAATTAATTTATTGCCATTTACGCATGTGTATGAGACGATATTTTCAAGAATGTTTGCTTCATAGGCGACCTTTATTAAAAAAAATACTAAAAAATTCTTTGAGTCAAAAGGAATACGCCTGATTTTTTTATTGTTCTGTCCTGTCTTTCTAAATTTCGAGGAACTAGCTTAATTCCAGCGTTTTAATTTTTGTCAGGGTTGGATCGTCACTTTTTGAATGAGAGAAGCAAGAGTCGCAATTGAACTTTTAATTCCCGCGTACGTGGAGCAAATGTGTGCGCCACGTCTGCTCGCGAGCTACATAATGCTATTCAAGCGTCAGCAGTATCAATTGAATCACTGTCTTAACACATTATGCAGATTGGACGAGATCATTATTTTCAATTGTCGTTAAACCAAACTTTAATTTTATACCGTCAGAGCTTAAATTCATGGATTCTTCCTATTTTTACTGTATCGTAGCATTTAGTTAAAAATACATAAAATGTTTAACTTCACACTAAGAAGTAAATTCCATCGCATATGATGAGTATTCAAAAAATAGAGAAATTTGAAAATTAGTCACCGGCCAATGGATTTTCCATTTCGTAGGTGTTCTTTTTATAGTTGGCAGCGTTGTCTACATTTTACAAAAAGTTCATGTACAATAATGACAGTATACTTAAAGCTTTGAGCTAACTTGTCAGTAACGGTCATGACAATTATATTTTAATTGAAAAAGATGTCGTTCAATGAATGAAGGAAGTCATGGGAGTGTCTTTCTTAACTAAAACAAATTTAATCAATGGTAGAATATAATTAATCGAAATTCGCTAAAGTGGGCAATTAAATTTTTCAAATTTTTTCGGCAAAGCTTAGAAAAAAAAGGCTCATCTCACGTTAAGGTCCATGAAGGCGACAAGTCTACCTCCGCAATAAAAACGTCGCCGAGGATAGAAGCTAAATATTGACAAGATTCAAATGAGATGAGAAATAAATGTTCTCAGAAGCATGAAGACTCCAGCCTCGCGCGGCAATAAATCTTCGACTTAATCTGTATCTGGCTGCCGGTAGAGCAGCCCTTCTCTTAATCGAAATCGGATCCGATTTTAATCTCGCGAATCGATTAAATCGGACCTTCCATCTTCCCCCCACAACAACGATTCTCGTGCACGTACAAAAGCAATGCACTGACTTTTTTTCGTACGACTGATCCTTCATCCATATCACTTCCCTAAGATAATACCGATTTTCCGTACTTACCGATATGATCGTACGCCCTCCGTTTTTTTTTTTTTATTGTTTTTGAAAATTTATCTAAGTAAAGATTAAGCTACGCAGATTATTGTATAAACTAGCAGTGCATAAATTAAAATAATCAAAATTGATGAATTTTAATTGTTCCAATAATAACATTTGAAAGAAGAATAATGGCGACTGCAGAGTCCTTTCAATCAATATTTTTATCATATCCAACAGAAAATTTGCATAAATACTAAAAATTATAAAAATCACATAAAAAATAAATGGATGGGTACGAACAAAATTAATAAAATAAATCTTTAGTTTTTTAGCCTACCTCGAGTCGCTCACAACTTGTTATTAAACGAAGGCAAATGGTTCCTAAATAACCGATAAAATTGTTATTTTAAACAAAAAATCTTTAATTATACACATTTAGATAAATAAGGGCCTTTGGTAAAATTTAAATTCAAGTCTACCACAACTTAAACAGTCAATCCCTAAATTTATACCATAAAATGACACTATGTGCGCTTATAACAACTGCGCAAAAACCGACCCAAATCGATAATTACATACGATCAATGGGGTTAACTGATCGTACGTGCGTTTTTGAGTTTCGCGTGGCGGCGCCGGCTCGCGCGTGCTCCCTCGCTTGCCCTCGCAGGCAAAATAAACGCCGAGATTGATGGACGCTTGCGTTGATAAACAACATTTTCCAGTGAATTTGTAAATTTAATCCGTAATCCATGCATGCATACTTCTCAGAAATATATTAAGGCCTTATTACACCACTGATTTTTTTTAGAAATCTCCGACGGAATTATCAAGATTGCACTGACGAAAAACTTTTAATTGACAAAAAATATGGTTTAGATGGGACAGAAAAATATAACAGAGAAAGCCAGCTATTTCTAACGACTAGGTATATAAGTAGTATGAAACGTAGACGAGAGCTGCAGATATCTCATCGGAGTTTGAAATTGCTGTTCTTTCTACCTCATACGTTTTTTTTTTTTTATATATATATATATATATAAAAGTTATAAGATAAACCCTTTTTTGTGTATTAAAATTGCGATGCTGATCGCGTATTTCAAATTATGTATCCGACTCAACTGAAAACTGCTGTACCCCCGTATTTACATTTGTAATATAGTTCCGTTCAAATAATCGCGCGATTTCTTATATTAAATATAAAATTTTCATTCCTTTTTAGTCTTAGCGAGGATAACAGCGTGCATAAAATTGCACGATTTTCTATACGCTTTTAATCAAGGAAGAGGAAGAAAATAAATACCCATGAAACCCTTTTAATCAAGGAAGAAGAAGAAAATAAATACTCATGAAAGGTGTTCGCATGCACTGCATGAATTCTTTTTAATTTACAATTTTAACAAAAAGGAAGTCTTCGATGTTTATCACGCAATCCCCGCAATGAAGGAGAAATTTAATAAAATCCCGAAATATCAATTTTACCTTCCTCCTACCGGTGGAATATCGAAAAATCAGCGACGTCCCTCATATCGCGCGCCTCATATCTCGGAATTTATCGCGGAGATCTCCGGGCGCTTTCGAATCCTCCCCGTTCGAAAATATCACTGCCTGCAAAAACCGCGAACACGCTGGCGCACAAAAGCCGTTAACAGAAGAGTCAAGCGAGGTAGCCCAATAAAAATGATAATAAGAACACGGCGAGCAGAAGGTGGGGCGGCCGAGGGGAGCCGAGGAGAGAAAAAGAGAAAGAAAAAGGAAAAAAATAAATCGTGCGTAAAGACGGAGCGCAGCAGCATCGCGGTAGCCTCCGACTGAAACAAAGAAAGGGAGCGGATTAGGAAAGGGAGAAGGGGAGATTAACGAGGATCGCCGAAGAAATAAGTGGCCGGCGAGTGAAAAAAAAAAAAAAAAGAAACGAACACCCTGTTCGCCGGACGGCCTCACCCTCCCTTTCTCTCTTTCGCCGGTGCCTCCTTCCACCCGCGGGCTTGCAGAGGCTCGTAATTTTTGCGTCTGATTCCGTGAGCTGCGAGAAGGCAAGGAGCTCCCGAGCGACTCGAAAATTCAGAATTGAAATTTCGCGGTTCGAGTCGAGCATACGCTCTCGAAAAAACGAGTGGAAAATTCCATGGTCGTGTAGGCAGCTTGAACAATTGTATGTTTCTTTAAAAAAAAAAAAAAAAAGTTTGTATTACACTTTTTTAGCTGACCTTCGGTGTCTCTGCCATTAATTGTTATAATTTGAAGAAATTTATTCCTTAACAATGGAATAATTGGTCTTGAAAAAATTCCATTATAGTAATGGTCCACACCGTCAGATAGATTACCGAAAAATAATTAACGCGTATGTTTTCTTCTTTGAAATTAATGTTTATTAGCAAATGAATTTGAGAAAATTGCGTCATGTACCCCATTCATATGTATTCACAGGAAGTATAAAGTATACTTATGAGGAAATCTGTAAAAAAAATCTCTATTTAATCTTTATTCCTTTAAATTAAATATTTTTTGTGGATTCTCCTAAAAAATTATCAAGTTTCGTAAAATAATAATTTCAGAAGAAATCGTAACAAATTAAAAGTACCACTACGAAATTTCTAGCGAAAAATATCCAAGTAACGCCTTTGTTGAAACAAAAACTTAACGTCACCTTTTATTGAATCCACAACAAATTGTTACCTTCGTCCCAATTATCTATAAGCTACAATGTTGGCTCTAGCAATTTTAATAATTTTTTATCTAATAAATAGTTGAACTCAAGACTTTTTTGCGTGCAAAAAGATAGTTTTTTTACAATAAGCGTATTTCAAATTTTCTTTCTATTTGTGTTTTTTTCCATTCCATTATAAGCACTAGGTTTTTTCATTCCCTATTTTTTCCCCGGTTTCATTAGATTCGCTGTAGCACTTATGAAGCAGAAAAAAATGGAAAATCATACTAGAACAAACGAGATTTCTATTGCGAGCGGAGGCCGAAGTCGTCGTTAAATCTCGTTAAACGGCAATGAAAAACGCCGAAGCCGGCTTTTGTCATTCAAATGCCAAGCATCAACGATAATTCGATAATTCATTCGGACGCGCTAACATAACTGCAACCGATTCAGCCGCAGCGACACTTAACGAACTCAAATAGCGAAAATTTGCATGATAGAGCCGCGGCAATCAGTGGAACTTTTATGTAAGGGAGTGGGCAAGCGGGAGCGAGGAAAAAAAATGGGAGCCGAAGAAGAAGTGAAGGAGGAAGAAGACGAGCGCTCCTTCAATCATTCGTCATCCAGCGAAAAAAGGCGCGCAAGCACAGGCCATTACGATACATTAGAGGAGCGCGATCGCGACAAAAAAAGCAAAGCGTATTCCTTTTTTTTTAAAAAAGGCTCGTCATCGTTATTCTTGAACTTCAAGATTATAATTAGTGGATTTTAATCAAGCGCACACGCGAGGTGGTGCAAAGGGAATACTTATAAAGTATAAGGAATATATTATAAAGTATTTTTAAAATTTTATTTAGCGCTACTTGTATGAGAGTTCGGAAAGGAGCCAATTTTAATATCAGCAAGAAAACCGCGTTAAATATTATTTATTTAAATCAAAGAATAATTATAATACAATAACAATAATTTTTTAAATTATCGGGTCATTTAATTTTTCATTGATTACTGAAATTAATAAATTCTTTTTTTAAATTCGAAAGAAATTTGATTATTATTTATATCCTACCGATATTGAGGCAAACCATATACACAATAGATGCACTTATGACATAAATTGGAGTCAATTCTCATTAGTATAGGATAAGATCATCTTTCATTAAAATAATCTACTTGCTATAGTCACATGTCAAACTCCTCTAATGCTGACAGAGATAGCGACAAACCTATCGCGATAAAAAAAAACTATTATCCACAGGAAAAAGAAGAGATAAGGAATTAAGAAAAGCAGAAAAAAAGGAAAAGTCTAGGCCGAAAATAGAGAGGGTTCGATCGATCCCTCGAAAGGCTTCCGGACACGTGGAATCAACCCACCGACAACGGTGTTAATTTCGTATTTCAATTTCGGATGGCACGTGCGAGCTCGACGAAGTGTCCTCTCTTCGAGCGAGGGCTCACATCATTTTTCAAATGTCTAATATCATCACATATATACGCAACTCATCAATAAGTTAAATGGAAAGAGACTATAATGTATTACATCTTTAGTTCTTGCAATCTTATCCTTAAGTCATCGATATTGTACACTGAAAAAAGAATTATAGAATATATAATTTACAAGAAAAACTTAATCGTTAGATTTTGTATGATGATTTTCATGTATGAACAAATTTTCGAAACTAACATTGCCAAGTGAAAGATTTGACAACGTCGCAAAAATATTTTTTATTTTCTAGAAATTGTAAATAATTCTATAACATGGATTATAACAAATGTATTAAATTTTTAAATTTTATTTGGGATAAACGAATGAGTTGAGCTGTAATTTTAAGAGTAGTAATAATAACATAAAACATAATAAAAATTTAACCAACAAAGTAGTATGCATTAACAAGCATTAAACAAAGAACGCTAACGTCACTTGCAAAAAAAAGGAGGACACCCTAAGAACGAAAATAAATTAATCGAGGAAGGATGACGAGCGGTGGACAAGACAAAGGGAAGGGGCGGGAAGACCGGGACAAAGCGGCGGAAAAAAGTCCCGCGGTAACTGACGGAGAACCATAACGCGCACAGCTCGATCGAATTTTCCGCGCGCGTACACGAATTTTCTTTGTCCACATCCCGGAGTGGCCTTTTTCACCAGGCCGCGTCATTCGCTTCGATCGTAAGAATCCACGAGAACGACATTGCCCTCGGTTCTGCAAAATTTGTGGATTTTATTGAAAGAATTGTATGATTCTATATTTTGTACCCAAATTTTGGACACTCAGCAAAATTTGACCGAAATATAGACAATGAGCAGCTGGTCGATTGACCTATAGCTCTTTAATGATGAAAAAAATATGAACAACAAAAAATAACCACAAAAAAGATCGAGACGCTAAAAGGTTTCTTCTTTAGCATTGTTTGTGATATTAACTATGCAGTCACGTCAATATTTTATGAAGTCACTCTTTGAATTGATCGTAAACAATATAAAAACTATTTGACTTTTTAATTTAAAAGCAAAAGGATTTTCCAGATATAGGGGCCTGTTACTGTCCATCTTTTATAGGTCTCAGCTCAACATAGGCTGTCCATTTTTTAGGAGTCGTATACATATTTTCTCAAACTTATTTATTTAAAATAAAAGAGCATAAAAATAAGTTTTTTTTTATAAATCAATAAAATTGATTGTAAATTAATGACTACATTAAAAATTTTCAAAAAATTTCGTGTCTTGGTTCTGAAATTGCCGTTTGCTTATGATTCGTCTAAAAAAGTATTCAGATTTTAATACTTTACCTAATCGATTTATTTAAATAAATATTGGATAACTAAAATCTATATAACGAAAGATGAGGTTTGAAAAAAATTCTCGAGTCGAGTGAACATTGCTAAACGAGCTAAACAATTTTTAATATTTTCAATTTAACAGAAAAGCTCAGTGGCTCGATCGTAGGATAGCACCTCGTTAAGGTGGCTTTTACTAGACTCTCTAGTCAGTAGAGGCTCACTTTATGAATTATAACTTATCACATATGATATACTTTATAAATTATATAAAATGTTTTTAAAATATATTTTAATTATACATTTTAAGATTTAATTTACTTAAGTATTAAGTAGAGACTAAAAAATATTTTCACTAGTTTTTTAAATAATGAATAATAAGTCCGGTAAAAATAAAAATAAATATCTCTTACGCGTATATTATAAATTAACATTTATGCTTAAAGAAACTATGTTAAAAATGCAGGTCAACCACTTTTTGAGCGCTTTAACCAAATTTTTTTCGTACAAAAATAGCTATACACGTTTCTTTATGATTCTTTATAATTCAACGGGTAAGACCGGTAGCATAAAAATTTCAAGGAAAATAGGCCCAGTGTTGATTGAAATGACATTCACGCTACCTTAAATAAATTGAATTGTGTGCTCAAGACAACGAAGCACAGAAGATAAATAAAATAGAGTTATCTCGATACTTCACAAACGAAAGCAGTAAAGCTAACAGATATCTTAAAAAGTAGCGCATTTAACATGCGAGGCCGCCGTGCGAATACTCTTAGGAGAGAAAAAAAAGGCGACGACGAAGATAAATTTTTGTCACGACGAAGGTCGCAGTTGCCAGCGTAGAAAGGCGTAGCGTAAAAATCCGCCGAGTGCAGTATTTTCAAGATGAATAGAGGCTCTAATCTGTGCTTTTTCTCGAAACGAGAATTTCTGATTACGAACGTTTGCTTTTGTAAGTAAGATAACGACTGAATTCAATTGAGAGTTCGTTGAACCAGAGAAAAAAGTCGCAGCAGCTGTATTCGGTCGTTTTCGCGCAGTTGAAAAAAATAGTTTCATTTTTTTTACATCTTTTACTTTTAACAACAAAAGCTTATCGTTTCTTTGATTTAGACGACTACTCACTATGATACCATTTTGAGTGAAATATGTTGAGGGTGTTAATTACCTCGATAATACATTAATCATTACAAATATTGCAAGCCTTCTGCATTTATTAAAATAATATTCCTGTATATTCATTAAAATAAAATGTAATAAAATAAAAAAAAAGAAAGAAACTGCAAGCTTTCTATTTAAATTTTGATCCAATAAGGTGATCTATTAAATTTCACTGAAAATGCAAATTAATATATTCATGCTATACTTCAAAAATTAACTTCAATATTAATAGACACTTAAAAAAATGAAATTTATCAGTTTGCATATTAATTAACTATGCCAATGCTTCAATATTATTAAAATATAATTTAAAAAATTTCTAGTATTATGAACAATACTGAAGAGGAAGGAACGGTCATACATTACTTGACCCACTTATTTCATTTGTTCCACCTTCATTCTCTTAACTATTTAGTAGCCAAAATTTTTAAGACACTTATGATAACAAGTGAGGAAGCCAAAGTCAAGTGACTATTTTTAATAAAAAATTATAGTGTAGTTTGCATTTTCTTACACTTTAATTTATTAATAAATGTTATTAAATATTTTTGGAATATCTGTATACATCTTTTAATTCAACCAAGAAAGTATTACTTTCTTCTAGTCGTAATAAAAAATCATTAAACAACAAAAATAAAATAATAACCATTCATAAAATAAAGGTTCAGTTTTGCTTATTCAAAGGCTCAAGTCTGAAAGTCGGTAAAACAGAAAGAATCTTGCGTGAATTCCCACTGAAGGGATGGGACAAGAGCAAAAAATGTGAAGCCTACTGCCATCGATTTTCTCGCTGGTCCCCTACAAAAAGAATGCAGAAGTACAGGCGAGAGAGCCGGTCAATTGGGTCTTTGCATGAAAATTTTGTATTTTAACGATGCCATATCTTTGTTAATAATCATTTAATTAAAAAAAAGAAAAGTAATATACGCCGATTATTTTTCAAAATTCCATCAGACGATCATAATGGATTTTTTCATGTAAAAACTAAATTTTTCCTTTGTTCGTACACTCGCAAGTACATGTGTGGTTGTATTTCTCGGCGCGTTGCTGCACTCCGAAATGTTCGTGAGGGAGACCCGGTGGACTCTTGGCCCCCTCTGTTTTATAACCTCTCATACGAATAGGTTAAACGAGCCTACGCATCTCTCTCTCTCTCTCTCTCTCTCTCTCTCTCTCTCACACACACACACACACACACACACACACACACACACACACACACACACACTTGTTCGCTCTTTCGCTTGTACCGAGCGAACGTTCGATTAGAGTTGATTTATATAATGTCGTTAGATGAACAAGCCTTCGAATGACATTTGATAATTTATTTACTTCCTTTTGCTTCGCTAGTCCATTAGATTAGAAGCGCGCAAGCATGAGCTTTTATTTTTTACGATGACATTTGCACAATTAAATAGTCTACTTATTTTTCCACCTCAATCCCATGCTGAAAGAAGGATGGCCTCTAATTTGAGATTTTTTGCTTGCTCCCTTTATGATTAGAGATTAGAGACTTGCTGCAGTGAAGCTCAAAAGGGAATAGGCGTTTGTATGTTTTATCGGTGGAAACGGTTATCAGTTGCTGTTTTTTTGTTATTTCATTTTCTTCTTTGTAAAATATTTGTATCTTTTGCCTATACGTAATCTACAGCAATTTATAAAAATTACTTATGTCTATCGAATTGAAAATTATCGATGCTTTTTAGGTTACCATGGATGTTTTCACAGTAAGGAGTTTATTACAATTGTAGTTATGAATTTAAAAAAATTCTTAAAACAAGTTATTCACAAAACAATTTTGCTTCCTCATTGAGGAAGCTTTGTAATAGTAAAAAAAACGTTCTTGTTTGAGAATTTTTGTTTAGATTAAAATTTATATCTATACCTGTAATTAAGTGCATAGGAAAGTTCATAATTATAGTCAAAGGAACGGCGATTTTTAATAAAAATTTATACGAGTATTAACTTTTTGTTTCATTTTCTTTTTTAACTTCGAAATAAAAGTATAATAGTTAAGAAAAGTATATGTAGTGTCATTCCAAGAAACCAGAAATTATTCTCGTGTAACTTACATTTGTATGACCAGAAATTACCTGGATGTCGGTAGTTTGGTTTCATAAAGAAAACGATAATTTTATGCACAACTTCCCGTAATCTTTTTACGAAAAAATATTATACACACTTTTACAGAGGCTATGTGCATATTTTTATAAACCATTTTTACTATGCAAAAATTATCGCCGATATTATAAGGAATTTATTTTTATTTTTAAGAATCATATTAAGTTTTTGGAAATTCAACAATCATAAATGAACACAAAATATTTTTTGTTTAGTGATTTAACTTGTAATAAAATGATTAATTGTAATTATTATAATGACTTATTAAAGTTATAAAACTTAAATTTTTTTTAAATTGTAAAACGTGTCATTCCATTAAAAGATATTTGAAAAGAAACTTTAAATGATTTCAAAAAATACTTTAGTCAAAATCAGAAACTGTTTCACATTTGCAATAAAAGATAAATTATTAATTATTTTCTTAAACTGTCAGATGCATTAAAAAGTCATCAACGTAATGATAATTGGTATACCTAATTATTTAATGTTCAATTCAAATACTAATATATTTTTGGTACTACAGTTTGCAGTAGAAAGATAATACCAATCTTAAAATTTAACAAAAATACCGGTAATAATAACCAATAATTTCTGCAGCACCTGACTGCGAAAGAAAGCCATGGAATTACAAATGTAAAATCTAAACGTATACGTTGTAGCATTAAACTAATGGAAATAAAATTGAAGTTTAATTCTCCGTCATTGACAAAGAAAATGCCGGTAATTTTCTTCATAAAAGAGGACTTTTTGCATGTCATGTGAAAGCCTGAAATTACGGTATTTAATGTAATGCAAACAAACGGTCGGGGCTCATGATACTGAAAAAAAAATTATGCAACTACATATCCTGAAGACGAGGTGAATGTTATTAATAATTCGTTTCTATTAAGCTAGTAATTATCTAACACATGGACCTCGACAAATGCCATCAGTACAAGGAAATTCAATGCATTTTTCGAAGTTCATCCTTTTCTATTATGTTATTCATTTCATAGTATTTCTATAGTGCACTATTTTAAAAGTTACGGTGGTTCTTTTTTCACGTAAAACGCGAGCATAGCAGGGTAGAAGTTCCGGTTAGCGTGCCTGAACCTAATCGTGTGCTTTTCTTATAAAGTGCATATCAAACCATACAAATAGGTTCAAACACCCTAATTGAGATTTCTACCATATTTCATCGATTTCCCTTTAAAACTAAGAAACAACTAATTTTTGCATCAGGAAAGAAGGAGCGAGTCAAAGGCAAGGAAGTATTTAATTCGATAAATTTCTGATTTCTGCAATTGCATGAACATAGTTAGCTAACCATTAGTTTAACGATTAATTTTTAGTAAGTAATAAAGTTCAGAGTTACAATTTAAATTAATGTCATCATTTGGTAATAATTTCAGAAAGAAAGACAATGCAAGGTGAAGAAAATTTATTAGCTGACTACCTATACTGTTCCTGTTAAAAAAAAACTTCGATTCTTTCATAATTGCGAAATGGTTATTTCCCAATTTGTTTAGTGATGGTAGTTTTATTTTGGTTAATTCTATAACTAGAAATTTCTAAATTAGAAATGAGATTAACCACCCAATTTCGGATTTACGTAAAACTTTAAATTGATTTTTTTCAGGATAAATAGTTACGATCTTCACTCAAGAGATAAATTATCGGTTAAATTTTGCAACTGCAGTTATAGCATACGATTCACACCCGTAAATTTAAAAATGTAGTGAACACTTACTTACATTCGCGATTAGATAGCACGAATGAACCTGTTTTACAATTCTCCTTTTATGTGTACATAATGTACTTAGCACAATTTTACATATCCTGTTTGAAGCAAGAACAATTATCAATTAGTATTACAATATAAATTGATCACTCTAACGATAATCAAGTCAATATATTATTATTATGATGATGGAAAGGTTCTAAAAAAAAGATCATAATTTAAAGAATAAAGAAATAATGCATTGATTTTTTACGTCCTCATTCATTCGCGGTTGACTAATTTTCATCGTGAATTCGTGTACGTGAGTTTGCTAATAATCCCGCAGAAAACAGCGAAATCGACCGGGCACCGTGCAGCAGTGGAGGCGCGCCGAGTTCATCGTCCGTCCCTGGATCATACGATGGCTGAGCGAGAGCAAGCGGGCGAGCCGGGGAAACGGTGGCGGGGGAACGGAGCGGCAGCTCGCTCGAGAGAGGAACATCGAGGAGAAACAGCTGAGCGGGAGAGATGAAGAGAGGGGAGTAGGGGGGTAGAGGGGGCGGTAAAAAAGATGACACGCATACACGTGCGCACACCTACAGGCGCGCGAGCGAGAGAACCCGTTCCCCCCACCGCTCGCTCCCCTCTCGTTCTGTCCCACTCGCGCCGCCACTTTAAGAAGCGAGAAGTTCTCGAGAACGCAAGAGAAAAAAGGACGAGAGCAAAGCTTCGCTGTACCCTACCTCTTGTCAGAAGAGCGAGAGAGAGAGAGAGCGGACAGAGTTTCGAAAAAAGAAACGAGCGAGGAAACGAGCGGTCGAACTGGAACGGCGGGGCGCAAGGTGAAGGGGGACTCTTCCGAAGCGTATACGCTCTCTCTTCTCTTTCTCTATTCGATGGGCTTGCTGAGGGACTGCCGGTCTCACTCGTGCGAGCGCGTGTTACTATGCTACGGTGGCGCCGTCGAACGTTAAGCCGGTGAAGCTTCAGTCAGTTCGATCATGCCGGCTATTCTCTCTCGGTCTCCCCCCCCCCTCACTGCCCCTTCCCACTCACTCTATCTCTCTCTCTCTTGTTCTCTTTCCATCTCTCTGTACTGTGTAGTACAGACTACACTTCTCCGCCAAGCCCGCTATACGCTTTGCAACTTTTCCCCCTCCAACGGACCGTCACCCGGTTTTTCTTTCTCTCGTGAACCTAACCCCACCACGCACGCGCACACCCACATACAGAGCAAGAGGAGAGCGGCACAGCCGGTACTTTGTTCCTGAATATCCCTCTCTCTCGCTCTCGTTCTCTTCCTTGCTGGCTGGTGCTTTTTGCGAAAAGATCATAGACTTTCTTATATATGTGTCGCAAATTGAGGTTAGGTGGCGATTTTGAATGATAGATTTTGGACAAGCTCCTTCCTAGTGGAATTACTAACTATAGAGAGTATATTCTCTATACTCTATATAAATGGGAGTAGAAAAAATTGCTGATTCGACCGATTGGATTTGCGGGGAAAGGAGCCTGCGAGAGTATGTTACCACCGATTGAGAAAATTTATAGAACAAGTTTATGTCTTTAGACGTTGTAAATTAACAATGGCACTATACGCAATGAGAGGCATTTACGATGGTTCGTTTAATTTTCTTGCTTGAACGATGTACATTTATGTGTTGTAGAAAAAATAACCAGAAGATAGTAAAATCCGTTCCATTGAAGTCATTTTTGAAAAGCAGGTTTTACGAAAAATAGAATGGCGATCTTCCATGTTGTAGTCTTCACTTTATTGACTAAACTTCTCACTTGAGAGATGCGAATTGCGACAAATGTAACTGAGCTTTTAACTCTTTTAAAATCAACATAAATTCACTAACAATTTAAACATTTTTTAGATGATGTTACGTTTCCGTATATGTAAAACTTTGTTAAAAGTTAGTGTTAAATAAGAATAGTGAAAGGCAATATCTATGTTCCTACTAATCTCTAAGATCCTTCAGAAAATAGTTAATGGTTTTGGAGAAACTTTGATTGTCCACTCAAAATTTCGAAATTTCGATTAGTTTTCAGTAAAGATAGAAAACTTTTTCAGAATAATAATTTCTCTTGGGATGGGCAAATCTACATCAGTTTCGAAATTTTCCAATGAACCAGGCTTGTCCTAGTCTCATTCGCTTTTAGAGATATTCTACGTATCTTCGAATATATAAAAAAGCAAGCCAAACAAAGTGAAACAAAAAATTTCTGAAAAAACTCTGTATAGTTTTTTGTTCCAATTAATCATAATCACAAAATACATTTAACTTCTGAACTACTTTTCTTGACAACTTTTATCCGCGAGTCACATTTGGCAAGTCATCAATAGAATAATCAATGGATGAACCGTCCACTTCTCTCCGGTGGTATTGTGCCTTTGTTTCAATCGGACAGAACGGTGCCCTTTTTTCTGTCTCATTCATAATTTGACTTTGCTTTTAGTGACTCTATACTATAACTAATCTGATGTTATAACTTATTCTTAACGACAACACACACAAAAACTTGACAGCAACAATTGAACCCCTTATAATATCTTCCCTTACACTTAGGTAGATTACGAAAGTGTGACCCTATGTTATCCGTAAAATGACGTTATCTACAATGTTTATAATTTAATAGAAACTACCTAAATTGCTTATATGTACGATATATTTCAAGCTTACGCTTGTTCAGTATATAAATCATTTATTACAAATCAAAATCCAAAATTCATCATCGTGCTTTAGTTTTAAAATATTAGCTTCCAAAACTTGCGAAGATCTGCTTAATTAACCAGCCAAACTAACCTTCGACCAGAATTGCAGCAAAAGATGCCAAGAAAAATTTATAGCAGCGGCGTGAATTGACACTTCTTTTTGCTGAAGAAAACTTGTTTTATAGCCCTTAGATCTTATTAAGAATTCAATGAAAGAAAATTAATAGTTGATCTACCAATCTTGGTGCAAATTGCGAAAAGACTTCGAGAACGAGAATCGAGAAAATCTATTTCCTTATTTTACCGCTAGATGGTGGCTTCACCACCAGTACCACCGTATATACGTACACTCGGCTCGAGTTGATTCTCGAAGAACAATTTAAAAATTTGCAACGTCGCATGAAAATTTTATTGTTTGAAAGGTGGCGCTGGTTTCGCGTCTTCAACATTGCATAGTTCGGAACTATTCGTACAACAAAATTTTCATGCGACGTTGCAAATTTTTAAATTGTTCTTCGAATCAACTCGAACCGAGTGTACGTATATGTATGGTCGAAGCCACCACTAGTGAGTTTACGGTTTCTCGTCCTTATTACTACATACATCTACGGGAATATCTGCCGATATTATATACTGACGATAACCAGTTGGCAGTTGATGGCCAAAACCCACGTATTACTGTTAAATTGTTCCTAAATGTAGCTTTTGGTAACCGCCAAAAGGTCAGACATTATTATAATTTATTAAATTAACTATCATTCATTTTTTAATTAAATATTAAAATTATTTATATTTTTAATGATTATTTATAATCATTTTCACTCCATTAATCGTGCTATAAAAAAAATGTTGAAAAAAATAAAAAATAAATTTTTTATAGAAAATTGGTTCGATGAATTCTGCTGAAATCAGAACTTATCCGAGAGAATAACTAAACAAAGCTGCAAACCAATGTCGTAGAGAAATAATCATCTTTACTCCAGTAAATTTTTGTTTTCTGAAATATAGTTTCAGATGCATTTACTTACATTTTGCTATATTGACCCCATTGTACAAAAAAAACGCAATAAACTGTTTTCTAATAATTTAAAAATTAAAAAAAAGAAAAAATTAAAAAAAAGAAAAAGAAATGAGCCAAACCACATGAAATTCTACCCCGTATAAATCGTGAATTACAGAATAATACACACACACACAGATATTTTTCAAAAACATCGTTGAACGATCACAAAACACTCAAAACGAATGTCTAACATGTTTTTAGAGAAATATTTTTTTTATTATTACAAAGCTTCCTTAGTGAGAAAGTAAATGGTATTACTATATAAGAAAATATACTCTATAAATTAAATACTGAAATAGGTGATTGCACGAGACTTCCTTAAGGCGAATAAAAATATTACGATCATGAAAATCATTTTAGTTTACATTAATAATTGATACACGTGTCATTCAAGGATCTATGATTGTGCGTACATGTCAGTTGTTTTTCTACCAGTAATTTACTGAGTCATTTAATGGCATTACAAAGTATTTGTACCTTTTAACAAAATTGATCATATACTTTTTCTTGATATCTACCAATAAAAAAGAATTTTTTTTATCTTTCCTTTGAAGAAATTTGAAAGTCTTACATTTGATACCGTGACAACTTTGTGAAATATTCTAGATTTTCGCCGATAAATTGAATTTTTTTTAAATTAAGGACTACGATGCGTAAAGTATTATCAAAAAAAATCTTCATAAATATGATTCTTTCTTTCACTAAATTTATGTATTAAATTGTACAAGTAATTTTAAATAACAATTCCAAGTAAACTTGCGTCATAAATATCATTGATTCAGAATAAGTTTATTTCATCCTAAGGCCTCAGTTGTCACACTCGTTAAATTTAATCCATATACTTCGAAAACATTTATTTATTTCTAGCCGGTTTCCGGCTATTTTAGAACGAATACCATGACAGTGATGTGTACCTGCGGCTAAGTCAATTATTTTAACAAGCTCCTGACACTCTTATATTTAGCGCATAGAAAAGAAAATATTTGCCTATCAGAGTGAGAACAGAGATATTCCATATAGTACATAAAAAATCTCTTAATTGGCACGACCGTAATTCGATACCCTTGTTCGAAGTAAGGAACCTAATGCGATTGAAACACGAAAAAAGAGTCGAAGATGATTTTCCGATCCATTTTCAAAAATTCAATTTTTGAAATCGTGAATAAACAAATGCTGCGTGGTCAAAGGGAATTGATCTAAAAAATATTTTTATTGTTTTTTTAACTTAGAAATACATTTTAAATTTTAAGTATACTTTAAATAATTATTAAACTTTCTATTGCCCTCATTCACCTTACTTAAAATGTTTGTCTATATAAATTTGTTCAAGAAAAAATTGCAATCAATTAATAAATGAAAGATTGCAGCAGATAATATTTTTTGTTATGCTGAACATCTAATTATCTATTATTAAAATTTTGATTTCCAACTTTTTTTAATCAGAAAGTATACATTTTCAACACATATTGTTCGTTATTTTAATATAAAATACTAATCCTTTAATTATTGGAATTGGATATTTATAAGGTTTTTTGTGTAAAAAGTCTAGACATAAGAAAGAGCTTCATTAATTTAATGCAAGAGCTGCAATACGAAATTGACAAATGCGATTCATATGCAAAATAATGTATAATTCATACGTGTATTTGTTGCACGCATGAAACATGGACAGGTAAGTCACCCATAACATTGCTATTAATTTTGAACTATTTTTGTAGATTACGCAAAGGTTATGCAAAGTTCTATACTGAATAATTTTTATTTAAATGAAAAAAAAAAAAAAATTGTACGAACGTACAATTCTTTGTTGATAATTTACATACTGTATACCCTTATTGCGTTAAAATCATATTAACGTATATAATTAAATTGAATAACATTATTATTATTAAAAATATTCTAAAAATTCTCTTATTTACACAGCGCACGGATACATACGGCACATTAGAAACAATTTAAATCTCACTAAGCTTTTAATATGCAGCAATGAAAAATTACATAAGGGAACTGGAGCAAAAAGTTCGCAGGTCGGGAAAAATCAATCGAAAAGGCGGCGCTTCTGTACCCTGGTAACAGAGGTTTGTTGAACTCGAACTAGAATTAAAAATATAAAATAAAACATTCTCCTCCCCTTGGTAGCAAAGCCATTTAACGGCGGCATTTAAGTATTAATTGGTTTGGGATTGAACTGCGCAATTATTGAGGAAATTTTGCAATTTTCTATTGACGCATTCGAGCGCGACATTGCGATTATAGAACGGTACTTTTGCATTTGCCAATTTTGAAGCTTTTCATTGCGTAATTGAAATTAAAAATATTTATGACTTTCTTCTTGCTAGTCACCGAACAATGAGCCGCGCGTATTTTTAATTATAAAAGATAATCTGCAATCAAGAGAAGTGTGGGATCACTCGAGGCATTATGCTAATTTGAAATGCGAATATTCTTTTTTAATTATTTTTACGAAATTATAATTCAATGTTTACCGTAATCGCTTCTTTAAATACTTTTTCCAATTAATTTACAACAATTATTGTTCTTTAAGATGAGTAAACATTTCAAGCTTAAAAAGAAAGATGACAAAAAAAAAAAATTATGTAAATTTAAACACCCAACGCTCGTATTTTTGTTATAAAGCACACAAGGAAGAACGGTATTTGACGTTAGCAGCTGTATTGTTGGTAAAGACACAAATTGTAAATTAATTTATTATTTGCATAGCTGTCTTTTCAACAAAACTAAAAGATTAATGCGAAATTCGAGTGTCCCTGACAAAAATGAACGGAAGCGCTAATGCCGTCATAAGCAGGAATGGAGGAAAAATTTGCGTCCTCGAAAAGCGGAAAATCGCACGGAGGCACCTCGAGTATCTGCATTTCTCTATAAATAATTCCGCGGCTTTTGAAAGACCGCGCGCACGCTCAACCCCGGGGGGCTTTCGTAATCGCGCCGCTAAAAATACCCAATACACGTTCAATTGCGACCTGATAAAGAAGCCGCGGTTACCGAATTAGGTGACAATTCCATGAACGATTCCTCAAGGAAGTCGTTTAACTGACAGTAGCCCTGTTAAATATCTCACAATTGCAATAACCTTCTTCTTTAGAAATCTTGAAACTATTTTGATAATAATATCAGAAAATTAATTTTATGAAATTTAGTAATGCGCAATAGAAATAATTTTAAAAGATTGCAGAAGAAAAAACATTTAAGCACTTCCTATACACAGACAGTGTTTATGAGCAAGTACCTAAATCTAAAAATTAAAAAATTACACTTTATTAATTTCCTGACGTTTCCACTAGAAGAAGATATGAATCTTACGTAGATTTTCGGTTTAATTACAAGTTAATTTAAATTCTGTTTAAATTATTATAAGATTGTAAGAAACAATTTTTAGATCAAGTGACTTATTTAGCAAAAACTACTTTATGGCATCATAAAGTCACTTAGCAAAATCGTAAATTTTACATAATTCGTAGATAATTTTTAAAATTTAATACTCTCCTTTTAATTCACACTTTCACGCAGTCACTTAATTGACTTAAAACTTGTTACTGAACCACCTTAACCGATTAAAGTGAACTTTCAATCTCTCCCCCCCCCCCCTCCTCCCACCCGCAAATACTCTGTTCAGAATTTCATAATTTGCAACGCGCGAATTCGTATAGTTAAATAAATAATAAAAGTGCGATATTAATTGAGCAGGATCTGACGCTCGCTCACAAAATTATGTAAGCTTCGTCTCTCATGCATTTTCATGCAGCCTTGAGCACTTTGCAAGTACACGAAGCTCTTTCGCTCTATCGCAATCCCCCACCCAAGTTTCTAGAGTGCGTGTGGGACGATAGCCCTTTTCCCGCGTTCTCTGGTCACCAAGAAATCGAAGAATTTCTAAAACCCCCGTAAATCTTCACCTCTTTAAAAAACTGCGATGATGTCGTGCGTGGTGCCAAATTTAAATGGAAGACAGAACAATATACATAAAGACGTGATTTAAGATTTTTATGATTATCATAAAACTTACATTTTATAACTTTAAAATTCTGCTATAATGATCGTGGTTTCTCAAAACTATTTTTCTGTCTTCTGAAAGAATAAAAATAAAAGAAATTCTCTACTCACCTTTGCACTTGCATCCGACTTTTCCTGTTCCTGAGATATAATCCTGACCTGGAATATAAAAAAAAAAGATTTAAATTGATAATGCAGGTTCTTTTATGTTTGTCTTGCAATAGCAATGGTACTCACAAAAAACACAGAGTATAGGAGTAACAAAATATACGTTCTCGAGCACGTGACTTTGAGAGACAGATTGTTCGGGATTCGTCGCCTGAGCTACATAAGCTGAAACACCAAAAAGCCAATTATCTGTACAGATGATTAAAAAGAAAGTTCCATATTTAATGTTCTTCTATCAATTTTCTTTTCTTTTTGTATTTAAATAATCTAAAGCTTATATTCTGTATAAGTAAACTTATTTATAATTTTCTGGTGTATAAATGTACACTAATAAATATGCACTAAATAACAAAAAGTATGTTTGTATGGAAACAATTGATTATTTTAAATTATGTTGAAGATAAGTTTTTTCCTTTTGTATATGAAGCGCTTAGTCATTAAATAAAGATAAAAATACGTAAACATAAATGGTACAAATGAGTCGAGTTAACAGTAAAAAGTCGAGTTAAAAGTACGCTTTTTCTTAAATAAAAAAGTTTTACAACTTACGAAAAGGTCCATTTTCAAGTGTTACATATGACGATTCATCTTCTTTGTGGGTGTTGCAATACGACAATGAGTTTCCTTTCAGCATTAGGACTCCCTCGTATGTACCACTACCATGAAAGATATTATATAATTTTTAAAATCGAGACTTTAATTAAAATGTTCATAGACTTATGTATTTTATTATCTTACCAGGTACAAAGGTGTCTTTTAATTATCTCTTATCTTCCTCATAAAAAAACGCATTGGTATGGATACCTATGTACAAGTAGATTTTTTAAACCTATTCCAGTTTTGTACATAAACTTTTTGTAGGCCTTGCTTTTAGCATTGTAGCGTGCATCTGAACTTTTGTCTCTTTAGCTGTAGTCTTAACTTTTTGGCAAGTGTCTTGTGGGGATCACCTTGGCAGTTTTAAGTTTCATTGGATACGTTTTGATATTCTGAGTAATATCTACTCTCTTTCGTTTAATTATTGGCAATGAAAGTTAACTCACTGGATTCTGGGCTAGTAAATTTGAAGCACTTTGTTAATCCTTATGTGTATAGTATATTGACAAAAGCTAAAACAAAAAAATATCTTGCATTATACAACTGAGATATAAGTTTTCATTTCTAAGATTTCTCAATATTGCATTTACCTCTGATAAAACTTGTAAAATATGTTAGAATTCTTCAAAAGGCTAAAGGCTTGTTACAAAAACAGCTTACATGCTATGTTGTTACTTTTTAGTAGAAACACAATTATTCTTTTATAAAATTAACATATTTACACGACCACTGGGATTCTACCAATTCTTCCATATTCGCATCACCCTCTTGTCATCACCGTCTCCTCTTCAAACTTTGAGTCTCTTTATCGATCATCTCAATCCGACTTCCATCTCATGCAAAAGACTCACAATACCAGATTTCAAAAATTCTTGCTGTGAAAATTAAATTACAGTTGAACAATATATTTAAAATAATGAACTAAAGAATCTTAACTATGTATAAATTTTTACAATAAAATCTCAATGACATAAGATAACCTAAAAAAAAAGCTGTGTCGCAAGTGAAACAAGTAGTTCAAAATACCTTTAAGACATATACACAATCAAAATAAAACAAAAAAAAAGTAAATCTGAAAACAGACATAAACAACATTGCTGTCAATATCTTCCTTTGATGCAAATTTTCATATTCTGCTAAACCGATGCTTGTAAAAAATCTCAATCTCAACAAGATCTGGTAGATCTTTTGCTTCCAGTAAGAACTTACAAAAACGAACTAACTACGCAACCAAATCCACTACAATAAAAATACAATAAAAAAAAAACAATTCCCAACAAACAAAAAGTAAGTATACACAGCATTGGGACTGAGTCTGTTCCATCAGCGCGAAGTGTATACCCATCAGTTGGTGCAGTTGAATAACCTCAGCATACAGCACTGACAACAAACCACAAAATGACAGTGGAACAGCGATCAACCCCCTGCGCACCTCGCGGCCTAAACCCCACCATCCCCGTAGGGCTTATAAGTCTAGCCGAGCTTTAGCGGCACCTCGTGCACGCATCTCAGCTCGTGTGCACGAAGAGACGAGGCAGGTCGAGCGAATAAAGACAAGGGGTAGGTAAAAGCGGCGGCGCACTAACCTCTCGCTTTCCTGGAACTGGAGCTTTTCATCTTCTTCGGGCGCGGAACGTAGCCCTCGGCGGACGGCCTCCTCGTGCGCTCTCGCCTCGTCCTGATCCTCGTTCGCAAGGTGCGTGCAACTCCCGCCTCGGCTTTTGCGTCTCTGCAGCCGCGCCAGGCCAACAGGAAGAAAAAAGTCGCGCCTGTATAAGTACTTGCTCTACCTATAACTGGCTGTGCGCCGCGGCCTCGACTTCTCTGTGTCGCGTGTGGCGCCACTGCCCACAGACTCGAGCTGTATATCGTCCCCTCCTCTCTAGTCTAGTCTGTATAGCCTCTCTTCCTCTCTTAGTTTTGCACTGGCGAAGTGGCGACTCTGCAAAGGCAAGTTTGAACGAACGCGATATATATGTATGTATATGTGATGAAGCATTGTGTGCTGCTATTTATGCAGTTTGCTATAGAATTGATATATACTGGTGGTAAAGTTCACGTCGACGTTATCGACGTGAACTTTGCTGTGAATATCTCTACGTTTAGAGCTTTATTTATGGATACTTATCGCGCGGGATTTTTCGAAATTTTGCCTGGCATTAAGGGAATTGTTTTTTTTTTTCTTTTTTCTTTTTTAAATGAAATACAAAAAGAGTTGCGAGAAAATAAGACATTGAATTATAATAGGTTACGATTTTTATGTCGATAAAGTCGATTTGATGTTACCATCAGTAAAAAAAAGCAGTGTCGTGTCATGAGACTTGCCTCAAGAGGGTAGATTTTAAATATAACGAAGTCGAACTTTGCATTACAAAATATCGTCGCTTTTCTGTCATTATTATAATTTTAATCGGCGTTTTTTAACTGTTTTATACTTCAACAAATTTAACAAAAAGCATTTTTTTATATTTTATGCAATTAAAATGAATTGAATTGGCAAATGTTGAAGTAAATAATTCACATTGAGTGTTATTATTTATGTAAACAATTAGACGGGCTAAAAGCCCTATACAAAATAATAATAGAAAAATTAAAACTAAATTAAATACGTACGAGAGCCGAAAAATTTAGAAGTGAGAGGTCAATTAAAGTGCAATTCTAAAACCAAATCTAAAACCAAAACGAACAAATAAGGGAATTAAAATTTACTATTGTAGGAGCGCAGTGCATTCTTATTATATACAGATATATTTTTAAAATATGGAGGAAGAATTTTTTTTATGAGAAAAACGGGAAGGAGGATTTTCAATAAAACATATCTATATTGTATGATACCTGTCTGTATGTGCAATTTTTTTTTTATACATAAGGATAAATAATTTGAATTCTTAAATTACTTTTGTAATTCACAATAATTTTTATTAACATTTGAATAAGAAAACACTGTGATGCAGACATTACATTTTTTCTACGTAAAAGAAAAATATTCCTAAAATGTAACGATTTTTCATAAGATTTTTAGAATTTAGAGAAGTAAAAAAGGTAATTCGTTTTAAAATTATATTTAATGAATAAATTACCTAATTAATTAACCCGCTTTTTTCGCGATTAGCAATAATTTTAAGTAATTTACTCTATTTGTTTTGCGATAGTTGAAGTGGAATCTTCGAACGACAATTTCAATAAACAATATAATCACACTAGCCAAAACTCCAAGACCAAAAATTGACAAAAGCGGCACAATTTCCCATAAAGTAATATAATTAGGTTTATTTTCGATAATCTCTTTGTATTTATAAAAATAATGCATTTTATGTCGCTGGAGAATGCCATTGTGCATGAGTCGAAGAATACTGAAAATATTAAATTATATGAATATTACTTTTTAGAGTTAAAAAGCATAAAAATAAATAAGTTTCTTACTTACAAATAATTTATGGTTTTTGTATAAGGACTGTTTTTGACTAACGCTAAAGATAAAAATTCAAAACGATCAATGTTCAAAAATCCCAAATTACAAGGTAAATTGTTACTTATCCCTTCGTAATATACGTCCTTCAAATAAAATGCCGTATTTTCTTGGCATGCCTTAAAAATTAAATTTTGTAACAAAATCACATTAAAATATAAATAAACGCGTAAAATCATTCGACTTTTATTTAAAGTATTTAGAATATCTAAACTCAGTGATTTAGAAAATTCACTTTTTTTGCATAGAATTCTTTAATAATATACCTTCACAAAGCCTTCATAATAATAGATGGGTAATAAATCTGGTTTTTCCAGGCGATTTTTCAAAGGCGACAAAAACTTGTCATCATCTGATGTCTTTATGCGTGAAACAAGAAAGTTGTTGTAAGTATCAGTAAAATTGTAAAAGCAAAAAAAAAAAAAAAATACTTACGGCTAAATCTTCATCACGGCTACCCTTAAGTACAACCACTTTGTAATCCTTATTTTGTAAAAAATCGGTGTAATTAGAAAAGGGTAAAGAAGCAGTCATCACAGCTATGTAACTTGTAATCGATGCTGAATACACGGCGTTAAGAATTAGAGATGAAATGAACATTGAAAAGTAGAGAACTTGTATCGTTGTATTCGTACGTACTTCTACTTGAAAGAAAAATAATTTGAGTTTCAATTAGCATTAAACCAACTATCAATAACAATTTAAAAATATTGATATTAGTAGGGTATTAAGAGTGACCTAGTAATCCTTGTTGCGTAAACACACCACAAATATTTATAACATTTTCAAAAAACAATGTTGCAGGTATAGTACGATTTCTGTAATCCTTCTTCAATAGACACAATACGATTGATATTATCAAAATCAGTGCTAGTATGATTAACCATGCATCTAAACCTAGAACCTAAATTGAAAAATTTATAAGAAATTTTTTTCAAATTCTTTAAAAAAAAAAGAACAAAATCTAAAATGAGTTTTGAAGGTCCTGTAATTAAAATGGGATTAATGAAATTTCCACTATCAATAATTATTGTTCACCGAACTCGACGTAAATACATTTTGCATAAGGGGTAAAAAGAAGCGCAACGATTTCTTTTTCAACGAAATTCATTTCGCTAATTGCATTCAGCTGAGAGACGAGAGAAAACAATTTAGAAAAATTTAACTTTACTAAGAAAAAAAATCTCGAATTTAGCCACTCACGTCAAAATAGGCAGACCACTTGATATTCATAGAATCAGGCAGTTTGATGAAAAATCCGCATTTAGCACGCATCAAGGGTACACTGAAATCGACAGCCAACATCCTGGTTTTCGACATACTGAATAACGCTGCTGCCACGTCTGCTCGTTTTTCCTTCATGATTTTCATCAGGCCAAACCATTCCTTGTTATATTTTCGGTAGCCTAGTACGTCAGCCTCAACGACTACCTTAAAGTCAAATACGCTCATCTCACTGAATTCATTTATAATTTTTGACAAAAATTTATGCCGATTCTGGTTGAAGATCGTGGATGTAGCATTTTGCTAAAAATGAATATGTTGCAATTAAACAATTATCAGTTTTAGATATTCGTTTCGATTAATTGTGAAATTACTTTGGAACCGATTCATCGAATAAGTAAAAATCATTGTACGTTAAAAATAGCTACAGTATTGTCTTTACTAAAATTACGACATACTCGAAGAAGTAAAATAAAGTAAAATGGTATAACTGCTAGCAAATTTTACTATAATAAATTTACTACTTTATTTTACTGTAAATGTTTTAAAATTTACTAGCCACTATGGTAATTTTTTTATTTTACAAGTTCGTCCTTGCTTTAGTAAATATTACAATGCAACTTTTGATGCAACTTTTTTTCTCCCTGTATTTATAAAAAGTACCTGAGCCACTTTAAAAGTGAAGTGCCAATCATTCATGCGGCTTGACTTGTGGTACTGATTTCTCATATGTTCGGAGGGCAATTCTCTACCAGGCGTCCAACCATCGAGCTGAACCACTTCCGTTTTATTGCTCAAGACGGAATAATACCGTCTTAGGTACTTGTCATTCGAGCACTTGACCACAATTCGAGATTCCAACTTCACGTTGAACGGGTTACCACGAGGCTTAGCACAATCGAAGTAATTCAATTCCTTATTCTCATTCACGACGTAAATGAACCAAGGAGATGCATCAACTTCGTAGGATTTAAACCGTGACAGAGCCTGAAAGTTCTTCACATTATTTTCATCGGTTATAATTAACATGTACAGTGGATCGAGCGGCGATAACGAGTGAGCGTGGTTCTCCTCATCGTAAGCGGAAGTGTACTGCATTAGTGCCTCGAGTTGATGATAATTTATTACTTGAGACATTATAAAATCACGAGAAAATTGACGTACAACATCCAACATACTTTTCTTAACGTCGAAATCTGGGGACATCGAATAAATATTTCAGCACGATATAAACCATATGATATATTAATAGTAAATATTTCAAAATTTTGGAGCAGGTGACGAATGGGAATAAATGTTTATTATTAAAATGCGAAATCCAAAGCGAAATAAGTCATTTTTATTGAGAGAATCCTTGGTTGAAAATATTCATATGGATGAAGTGAATTCCGCATATGAGTCCAAATAGAATCGATGTGAAATTCAGTCCACCCAAATATCCATTTTCGATTACCAAATCTATAAGCTTATAGGCTATTTAATCAATATCCAAAAGTTTTGCGTTCGAACTACAGAAGAAAGAGAAGATATACTACCTTTCACGCAATCACTAATTTGAAATAAAAAAAAAATTTAATAAAGAATAAAGAAATAATAAAGAAATTGTCGATTTTCCCGTTTTTTCAATTATTATGAATAGCTAGCATAATCTAACGTTGCAGATGTAATACTAAATAGTTACCTGTATTTTGAGCATCGTAAGTGACAGAGATTCCAGCGGGCCTGTAAAAATTGTATACGCTTTTGGCTACGTCGAATGATTCTGGTGGAATAATACTCGACTTTACGTGACTGCAAAACACCACGCTGAGAATCGCGAGGATCCGAACCTTCATTTTCACAATTTCGTGCAACATCTTTCAACGTTGACAGCAGAATCGAGCGGCCCGACGTTATCTGCCGACAAAATCACAGAATTATGAATCTCGCCCTTCGCAGATACAATAATTGACCGATCGATATGCTATACGTACTTGTGCATTTACTTCCGCTTTCCTAAGCTCCTTCTAATTCATGGTTTTAAAGTGAAAGTTTTTCTCTATAAGAAAATGTCGTGCCAATTTTTTGCACAACACAGTAATTTTAATTTTATTGTTGTTCAATATTTGAAGGCAATATTTTTTGTCGAAGAAGTTACACTGCATTAGTTGCTCGTTTTTTTTTTCTAATCCCTTATTACTTAAATATGTTTATGCTGCTACAAAAAGCTTTCCATTTGTTTTATCAGTGAAAATCAATTTAAATCAAACACTATGTAAAAGAAATGCTAAAAACAAAACAAAAAAAATTATCATTTATTTGTCTTTGAATAATATTCATTAAACACCGTGTAAATTAATCGATTAAAAATTTGATAGGCACTAAGTCTGTGAATCTGAATCAATTAATATTAAGATTAATCAGAAAAACAAGAAATTAATTCTGTTAAAAAAAATTATTGTATATATCTCTCATGAATGCCTAGGGATTCAGTTCAGTATTTGATCAGGAAGTAGCCGACAAACGATACTGTATAACAGCATTATTATACTTCAAAGCTTTCACTTTGTCACTTGTTCCCAATCTCTATATTGGAATCTTTGCTTATTACCTTTTCCTTATTTGCAATAGCTACAGTATAATGCACACTGAAAATATGTTAAGGTAAATTAATTCTTCGAAAAAAAGGTTACACATCATCCAACGAATTTTTCTAGATTTTTAACGAACGTGTCACTCTACGATATTTCATAAAGCAAATGCATTTTTTCGCATCAGGCCAATAGATTATTCAGTAGAAATAATTTTTTAACAAAATTCAGAAAGGGTAAAACGCGTTATAGGATCTCCTCCGGTATATCGAACACTTCTCTAGATTTTATAACGAACTTGTCACTCTTCAATATCTCGTAAAGCAAATGCATTTTTTCGCATATCACGCGAACAGATTATTCAGCGAGAATATTTGCGTAGCGCCTAATTTTTTTTTACAACAATCAAAAAGGGTAAACCATTATAGGATATCCTCTCGTACGCTTCCAGCTTTCAATTCCGCTTCGTATAAAAACATCATCAGGCACTTCCCGGCCCCAATCCGCGCCTCTCACTGCTGATCGCCGCTGCGCAATATTTCGAGTGCGGCTTCTTAATTCGTAAGTGCGAGCGAGCAATTGTTTTCTCTCTAAGAGGTCCCTAAACAAGCGGCCGCGGGAGGGGAAGTCCCGGCCGGGGCGCAATTGACCTAACGAAGTTAAATTCGCGCGGCGCGCGTCCCCGCCGTAAGCGGAGCTTATAAAGCATCGCCACGGACAAAGAGCCGAGCTAGTGGCGAGGTGAGGTCGCTAAACGTGGGGTGCTGGAGCACCGTGGCCGAGAACTCACCCCGACAGGATGAACGCGTTCACGGTTTTCCTCCTGCTGGCGGGCGCCCTCAGTGTCGGCGATGCCGATGAGCGTGAGTTTACGCATCGTTCGGTCAAACTTTCACTTTGCGATGTTTTTATTTTATGTTGTTTTATTATTCCTTTTCTTGGCTATGTAAAAATACTTTCTCGTTGTGATCTGTTGTCATCGCTCTAGGGTTGTCTTTATAAAGATACCGGCTAGGACTTTTATTTTATGATTTTTTTGTTGCTGTATGCAGTAATATAATTCATTAGGGCACTTGGAGTATTACGTAATATGTGAACTTGCGATATATGAAAAATAGTCCTTTAATTATTACTAATTAAATTAATAAAAAAATCTCTTCAAATTTACGTACAACAATATGTTAAATCGTGGCTAATTATAATTTTTTTATTAATAATCAATTGATGCATTTACTATAAAACGAGTATTAAAAAATATAGTATTCTCATTTTTATGGTTGATAAATGCATTTGAAACAGTGGAATTACAATTTTTAAGTATGTCTGACCAAAAACACCTTAACTACTTAAACCTAAAATTGAATCTATGACTGCACGTAGCTTAAATTATTAAGGTCTATATTGTATATCGTGACAATTCAACAATTTTGAAAATCTATTTTATACAAATATTGTGATATTTTTAAGGAAAATATGTATTTTAATATAATAATGGTTTGGTATAATTAAAACAATTTACAAATAATACTTTCGATTTTGTACGCAGTTGATGAATTACTTCAGTTTTGTTTGTTGTCAATGCAATCTCATATGTATATTATACATTATCCATAACACTGTTTAAAAAATTAAATTCATAAAAATAAAATATTCTTGATCATCGCAATATTTGTTGCCCGTAAGGTCGTAGGATATAAAAATGATTTATTCCAATAAAACATCCGTAATTTGCTTGTTAAAAATTTTCAGAAGCTAACAAGAGCGATGCGAACCCCCTGCTTATGCTGATATTGATGGAAGACGGCAAACTGTGGAGTGTGAACGTGGACAATGACGGAAATACCAGTCGCGTTCAAACTTTTCACGCGAATGACTTCGATTACGACATAACGGAACGTCGTATATACTGGCTGGATAATGGCCGGGTCTTTTCCCAGTCCTTGGAGAACGGGACCATTCAGAGGCTCATCTTCGAGTACGTCGATTATGAGCGGCTCGTTGGACGAGCGAACAAAGGATCAATAGCCTTCGATGATGTTACAAGGAAAATGTACTTAAGCGACGGCAATCATCAGGTCGACGTGTTCGATTCGGATTTGAATCGGTACACTTTGTTCGACGGCAACGAACGAGATGTTATTAGAAAAATTATTCTGGATTCGAATGCTGGTTTGATGTTTTTTTCGGTGGATTATAATGGGACAAAAGAGGTGATTATAACGCTGAGGTTACGTCTTTATTCTATTTTAAAACGATTCCACACATTGAACAATTTTCGAAGAACTTATTTATTTAACTATAAAAACTTTTCTTTTAATAATTAAAATCTATATAATTGTGCAACGAATTTTGTGTTTACTTCTTGCAGATTCACAGAGCTAATATGGACGGTACGTCGAGAAAAATTTTAATCGCTGATCCGCATGGAGAAGAAATCGCCATTGATCGCAGTATAAAGAAATTATTTTGGTTCAACAAGATTCGATCGGTAGTGGAGCAAGCCGATTACGAAGGAAAATCAAGATCCGTACTCGTTTCAAAATTATCGGAACCTGCAATCTTTGGAGTGTTGAATAACCAAGTAGTTTGGCTACCAGCAAGGCAAGGTAATTAAACAAATTTCTACATTTCTATTCGTTTTTGCATAAAATAATAACACTTACTACCCACTTAGATAATAAATACGATTAAATAATTGAAAATATCAGGTACTAATTGTTTATTTAGAATAAAAATGATCTCAGAAATAATAATCTAATTTCCCCAGCAGCAAAAGAATTCTCAATAAGAACACTTTTTATAAACATTAATAAAAGAGCACCCTAAATATGAATAAATGAAATTTGATTATAGAAAAACTGAATATGCTTGTATTCTACGCGATTTGTCTTTTACTTATTCAATTTTTATGTATCGTATATTCACTTATTCGAATAGAATTTCACTAACTTTAATAGAGACATTTAGCAGAATTCTTCTGCGGTTGGGATTTGACAGTCAAACCTGGCGCATGAAATTATTTAATATTTAAGCCTCACAGGCCTTAATTATATCGGCCTTAATATTGCATCGCCTTCTCAGTGCCCATAGGGAATCGCCACTCCAATAACCCATCGCCACGGAAAATCTGCAGACTTCAAAACGACGTGTGCACCGAGGAGACAATCAGTACCACAAGATCCGCAAAGTTATTTCCCCTGAAGGAGCTCGGCGCTAAGGCAATCGAGAATCCATGCGCCGTGGATAATGCAGGCTGCGAGCACGGCTGTCTGTTGCGGCCAAATAAGGAGCCAGGCTGCGTCTGCAAATTCGGTTGGCAACTTCTGCCAGACGATGCCAAACGATGCAGCGCTGCAAGACCCAAACGGCATTTTGTTCAGAATCCGCAGCAACTGACACTTACCAGGGCGTACGTCGGATAAGGATCCAGTCTACTTAGCGGATCTACTTCAATTTGACCTTTTGCCTATTTTCATGTTATTATCCTTCAAGTGAGCAAGTAACGATTAAAATGAACAGTGGATGATGAGCTTCGATATCAATAAACCTTCGTGGCAGAAGTCAGGAAAAACGAGCATATTTTTTACAATTTTTAATATTATTTTGTAAATTCCATTGCTGATATCAAACTGCTCAGAAATTTTGTAAGAAGGCCGTTTCAGTTTTATGTTGTAAACGTTTTATTCGTAAATAAAAATAAATAGATTCTGGTGAAATCGGGACGAGTTCTTTTATGGCACTTGCAGAATATTTTGTAGATTCTTATTGACAAAAAAAAATCGTATATTTGGACAATTAATTTTTATATTGTGCTATTGATTCCCGCAAATAAATGAGGTATAATTAAATAGCTGCTTCGTATTAAAACACTGCAAAAAATTTATCGGAAAAAATGTCATAACTTATTCACGTAATAACAGTTTAAAGTACATAGAGTTGAAGCACTGAAAAAAAAAAACAGTTGTAGATTGAAAAAATGTAATTTTTTTTATTGCATGACCATAATTTTTTTTTACTGACTCTTTTTAAAATCATTGTATCAATTATTTGTAATTACAAAGTTTCATACAAATTTAATCATTTAAATGTTTTAGTAATAAGAAATATATATTTTTGTCATTATATATATAAACCCTTTAAAATATCTCAAAGAATTCATTAATAAAATCGCATTTTATCGAGACTCAGGATGTCCTTCCGGAATGTCAGAAGATAAAAAAAAATATCTGGGAAGATACAGTCGCTTCAGCAGGCAGCTCATAATGAAAACAAACGCGAACTACGACAGTATTACCGTATATTCTTTCATAGTGGCGCATTCAAAATTTTTTTTTTAAATTCACTCAATCATGAATTTGGATGGATGCTGGGACAACGTAAACTTGCCACAAAATGGTAAATTTCTTTTTGAAAATAAATTTTCTTCTTTTAAATAAGCATAATTTGTATTTGCATTGCGATTAGACGATCAATACAACCCCGATAGAGATATTATCGAAGAAGAAAATGGAGTAAAGACATTCACAGTGAAAAGTTACATACCAAAAAGATCTAGTAAGAAATATTTGAATTTTCCATACATTACTGGTGCCACAGTTATATTTATTTTGATAATTATTATCATTATTCTTGCAAATCTTAAAAATAATCGTAAGTGTTGTTTTTAGAAGTGGTTTGTTAATGATTATACAAGAATAAATTAACAAAAATTATGTTTTTATATATTATAGGTATAGTATATAATTGTCCTAACGTGACGACGACTGATGAAGTCATTCTCGACGTATCAGCGGAGATTACATTATTAAATAAAAATCAATTTTTTGTTTACGATACTCAACAAGCTAGTCTGAAATTGCTACTCGAAGTAAAAAATGACGTGCAATTCTTTATCATCAGTCCAAGTCAAACATTATTTTGGATAGAAGCGAATTCGTCAAACATTCTGTCTTTGCAGCAGCCTGGCAGTAAAACAGAAAAGGATATCAATTTAATTTTTAATGAGACAAGGGTGAAGCCTTTGGCTATAGCTCTGGATTCAATTAACAATAATCTATACTTTGTGGACGAATCAATTGGAGGATTCGTCGTAATCAATCTGAACACTAAATATCACGCTATAATATTGATGGAAATAATCAGTCCACGTTACATTGCAGTGGATGCAGCGAAGGGATTGATGTTTATCGGTTCAACAGAAAAGGTATTTTTTCTTTTCCTTCCGTTATTTAATATTGATATACTTTTATCTATTTCAATTTTTTTAACGAAATTATATGATTTTGGCATTTCAATTTAAATCTTTGCAATCGCTGCAGTAGAATTTTTTTTTTTTTGTAAATTAGGTTCTTTTAAAATTAGTATAAAAAAAAAAAAAAAAAAAATTAAATGACGTGTACATTTCAGATTCACAGAGCATATTTGGATGGTAATAATGTAAGCACCGTAGTTAATACTGCATATATCACTGCCATCGCTTTGGATCCTACGAGAGAACGGCTTTTCTGGGTGATCGAGAAGGAAACGATTATGAGTTGCGATTATTCTGGGAATACTGTGACGCATTTACTAGCAGACACTGCACTTATTTTAGATTTAACGATTCTGGACGGCTACTTGTTCTGGTTGAGGAAACCCAGAGAAAATCTAACAGTAACCTTGTGGTCTTGCAAAATACAAAATACAACATGCGACGATCATAATATGCTGCCCGATGCCATTAGTACTTACACGCTCCTAAGAATCGCCGATCGCACTCAACGACACGACTCAATGAAACAGAACCCTTTAAATCAACAAAAGTGCGAACACTTGTCCCTGGCCACTCCAAGCGGACAAATGACCTGCGTTTGCAACATGAGTTCACAATTAATTTTTAATAAGAAGTGTGAGCCAGTCACTCAGTTCGTTTTGTACACGTGGAACAATTTTACTAGGTCAAGCACTCTGGACCTGTCGCAAAAAATTAGAACGGAACCTTTCTGGCCAACTTCCTATCGAGTCGGCAATTTAACATTCAAAACTGAGATAGACTTCGACTACGATTTCGAGAACGACGATTTTTACTTCAGTGAGGACACGATAATGTACAAAATGAAACTTAGAGGAAAGAATCCGCAGCAAGAAGTGGTACTAGTCAGTGATGATGGTTTGTACATTGAAGATTTAGCTTACGATTGGTTAAGCGGCAATATGTATTACTCTTTACGTTCCAAACTCTCCAGCGGCAGGCATAAATTAGTAGTATGGAATGTTAAAAAAGCACCGCATTTCCGAAAGTTTCTGAAACACTTTACTTATGACTCATCCTTTGGCATGGAAGCCTCCGCTTACGGACTGGCGGTGTATCCCAGTCGAGGTTCCCTTTTCTTTACAGCTGGTGAAAATGGTCTTAGGTACATATTCCAGACTACGATGAACGGTACAGTAATTACCAAGTTCACAAATGTCTTATACGTTCACGACTATCGACTAATCGCAGTGGATTACGATAAAGATAGATTGTATTGGATTTCATCGAGTTCCTCAGTAACGCATGCACACTTTGACGGTACTGATCGCAGGCAAATCCAAACTAAACTTGCAACAACTATTTCTATCAATGGACAATGGATGTACCTCAGCGATCTTCGATCAGTCTGGAGAGTTAACAAGGAAACTGGTCTCAATCTGAGTTATATATCACCAACGATTAATAAATCGCAGAGGGTTTCGGGCGCAAGAATAATCAGTCAGCCACCAGTTATCGGAAATCCTTGCCGAGAACGCAGTAATGGCTGTCAACAATTTTGTTTTTATGGTAAAAAAGCAATTTGTGATTGTGCTAATAGTTTCATCATGAAACCCGAAGGTACTTGTGTATAACGTAATGCAACCACTTTGATGCTGTAAAAAATTTTTTTTAATAAATTATTCGCAAATTTGATTTTATTATAGACATTTAATAATTGAATTAAGAATCAGTGCAGATGATGTAAAGTTAATTATACATCAGGTTTTACATATTAACGCATCAAAAAAGTATTAAAAAAGTAATTTATATAAGTATATTATTAGAAATAAATGTTTTATCAATAAGCAATGAAGTGCGCTATTGAAATGTGCGTTACAAAACTCGCAGGATGCGCAAAAGATCTTCATTAATGTATATATTTTTTTTATTACCGGGAAATCAATGTGCAAATGGTTTACCGGAAATGATAGTTGTGATATTGCTTATCTCTTGACAATGCTGACAATGTGTTTTAAAATATAATGTTTAAACTTTCCTTGGAAGCGTTTCCAGAATATTCGCAAAAATGATTGTGCTCATCCCTATAAATATCCATTCTTTTGTATCTTCTGTAATATGTCTGGCTGTAATTAATAAAAAATAGTGAAACAAAAAAAAAATCACTTTCTTTTATTTCTTTTATTTAAGACTGATTAGTGGATCGTTGTAGGTCTGCAATACTTAATTCTCTTATTTTTCTTTTTATAACGAAAATTCTTTATTTAAATAGTGATTTTTTTAAGTACAGTATTTTAATCGACGTTACGAACTGTACTCAGTTTTATTAATTATTTTTTTAACTTTCTTAATTTGTGGATAGATATTTCAGTTTTTTTTATAATTTTACAGATTATAGTGAATTATACTTAAAATATTTATAAAGGTAAAAAGTCACGTGAAACTTTTATTTATACGCAAATTCTTGCATACTTGCGTGTAAGTTAATTAACGTAAAACAGAATTATAAAAAAAAAATTAAACAACAATTTGATGCATCACACTATTTTTAGACGATATGAATAATAATAACAAGAAAAAATGTACTTTCGTATCTCTGCAAGCTGCAGATACCAACAATTTTTGATAGAGCTATCTAATCGTCATGGTCCTTTAGTAATTCTTCGTAGAGGATGTATAATGTAATATCAGAACATATTTATCGAACAACTAAAGTTGAAACATTGTTGCATTTTCTGCATATCTGACTAAAATGCATTACTTTTAAATGGTACGTTCTGCGTGCAGTATGTATCGAAGTTGCTTCTGATCTGAAAGTGAAGTATATACTATCCGATCAATTTCTTTATTCCAGTTTTCTTTTGGAACAAAATGGCTAATAGTGCAAATTTAAATGTAAACTGGGGCAATGCCGATAATTTAACACAAAATGGTATGTATTTTTAAGTTTTCATTACGCAAATTCGTATTAATTATTATAAAAGAATTTCATTGAATGCATTGCTAAGATTTTGAAAGAAATGTAAATTTATTATTAGATATTGAACATTTAGGTGCTGAAAATAAAGAAGTATTAATAGATGATGTAGATCATAAAATTTATACGATCAAGGACTACGTTCCAAATAGGATAACTAAAAGTTTTTTTAAACCATCATACATCGTTTTAACTACATTGATAATTATTCTAATTATCATCATAGCAATCATTAGCCATAACAGCAATAGCAGTAAGAACATTGTATTTTGTAGTTTTCTTAAAGCCAAAAGTTTTACATTAAAAAAAAACTGTGGAATTTAAATCTTTTTAGGTTCTTCTTCACGATACGATTATCTTTCCAATATAAGTACATCATTAATTAATAGTACTCATTTTACGGAAAGTGCACACGATATAAAAGACGATACAGGTGAACAAATACGTTGATATATTTTTTTAACATATTGAAAATAACTATATAGTAAAAATTATAATTTCATTGGCTATGAGCATGTTAAGAATCGTTTAAGTAATTTGAAATTCATTCTTTCAGAAACGACAAGAACGACATTAGTTGATACTACATACTACAGTACAATAATTGACACTAAATCAAAAGAAGATAATTTAATTTTTACTGATGAACCTTATACATACTACAGTGCAATAATTGATACTACATCAAAAGAAGATAATTTAATTTTTACTGACGAGCCTTATAGTAAGAAACTATATTTATAATTTCTTTTTAAATTTTATTATTTTCTTTAATTATATTTAGTCATTTGAGTTCGTTTACATTGGAAAATAGTTATTAACCTTTTATATTCTCAAAGATGTTTAAATTTATGTAAATTATTTATTTCTTTTTTTTAGCGTATGAAGAAAATGGTATTGCAAACGAAATTTTTTTGTGCGAAGAAAACAAAATTTGGTCTTACGAACTTAATAGTCAGAAACTTGCTCTTTTATATGAAAGTGAGCACACGATTAAGGCTTTTGAATTTGACTCGAACAAGACTTTAATTGTGAGCGAAAAAAATAAAATTGTTTCATTAAGAAAACAAGAAAATCAATTGAATGTTAATTTAATTTTTGAAGAATCTAGAGTTAATCCAAAAGCTATGGCAATGGATTTCATTAACAATAATTTGTACATTGTTGATGAATCTATGGGAGGCTTAATAGTAATCAACACCGAAACTAAATATTATTCGTTACTTTCAATGGATCTCAAAGCACCACGATCCATAGCGATGGATCTGCTGAAAGGAATTTTATTTATCGTCACGTCAGAGTCTGTAAGTCCACAAAAGTTTTCAAATTAGCAAACATTCATATTAACGTTTATTATTATATATTGTGCAAAAGATACATAAAAATATCTATCGTACCTCCTACACTATATTATGTATGAAAATAGCATATATATGCAATTATTATTTTTATTTTGAAATAAAACAATTTTTAACGGTTATTAAATAACTTCCTTGAATTCTTAATAAAATTCATTTCTTTAATTGCTGTGTTATTCAATTTGCAGATCATAAGTGGAAATATGTATGGAACATCATTTCTTGTCATTGTTCCTAGTACTATTACAGACTCGATCACATTGGATAAAAAAGCAGAAAAAATTTATTGGATACATGATTTCGAAAATATTAAGAGATCAGATTATTTCGGATCAAATGTAGAAGATGTTCTTTCTGACCACACTTCTATTTCGGAATTAACCGTTCTTGGCAATCGCTTATTTTGGTTAAGAATTGTTCACGGAATAAATACAGAATTGTGGTCTTGCAGTATTGATGACGACAATTGCAAAGACCATTCATTGCATTACACTGGTGAATCTCTTAAAAACCCAAAGCTTATTAAAGCATTGGCCCGATTTAACAATACTTTGAAATATCACATCCCTTCGACACGACGAAAATGTGATCATTTATCACTCGCAATGCCTGATGGACAATACAGTTGCTTATGTAATATGGGCTGGCAGTTGGTGTACAACCAAATGTGTAAACAGTACACCGAATTTGGACTTTACACTTTGGGTGAAACAATCAGAGCACGATTTCTTGATACTTCAAGAACATTTTCTGTTGAATACTTTTGGCCAACTCCATACAAAGTTGAATCCTTGAAATGCAAGAGCTCGATCGATTTTGATTACGATTTGAAGAACGACAATTTTTATTTTAGTGATGATATCAATATATACCACATGAAAATTAAAGGACAAAGTCCTGATCAGATAATCTTTTGGTCTTTCGATTCAAACCGTTGTCTCCAATATTTAGTGTATGATTGGTTTAGCGAAAATATTTATTATATATCACGTAAGAATAGTAAGGATTATGACTATTACATTGGAATGTTGGCTACTAAAACTGATGTCATGAAAACGAAATTGGCTTCTTTTTATTGTGATAGTTACTATCATCCTTTAGGATGTTCGTATGGATTAACGCTAAGCTCCTCACTCGGTTACTTATTTTTCACAACAAGTAGTTATTTGGGTAGTTATGCATTACATATTCAACGATATACCATAAACGAAGGCACAGCAGTTGAAGTACGCAATACAATTTTTAACTATAATAATCGGCAAATATTTCTCGCAGTAGATTTCACGAAAAATAAATTGTATTATTATATTGGTCTGTCATATTCTGAAATACATCACATTAATTTCGACGGTAGTGATTTAAGAAATATTCCTTATAAATCAATACAACAAGGAGATGTGCAATCTATCTCTATACACAAACAATGGATTTACTTGACTTATAATAAAAGCATTTGGAAATTCCATAAAGAAACAGGTGAAATACAGAATATGATTAATATGGAAAATAACCGCGAAGAGAACTATGCAAACTTTAAGATAATAAGTCAACCGGAAGATAATAGGAATCCCTGTCGAAACAATAATGGGGGGTGTGAACAAATTTGCTACACTGGACCAGAAGCGATATGCGACTGCGGAGACGATTTTACACTTTTTTCTAACGGCTCATCGTGCAAAAGTACGCAATTAAAAGCAGAGGAGCCGTAAATAATAATTAATACCCGGGGGTTATAGACAACTAATATACTACATTGTTTTTTTTCCAACGAGTTGTGATCTTTGACTTTATAGTTTTTATCCTAATTCTTACGCTGTAAAATAAGAATCAAAACTAATTAAACGTCAAACATCGCAAGTCGTAGAAGAGCAATTAATTATATTAACTTGCCTTGTAAAATCGTTCTTCATATATAAAATTTTTAATATGGGTGCTTTAATAAATACAAAAATATCATATATAAATTAATTAAATTAATTAAAGAGATAAACTTGAATTAATAGCCAATTTCATTATATACATAGAAATTTTTTATGCACTTAAGAAATTTATAATTAGGATTATTTGTAAAAGAGTTATACCAGTTTAATATAAGTAAATAAATAAATAAATATAGATTTAAAATATAAGATCGAGAAGTGAACACAATTACTATCGTTTATACATGTAGAAGACGTATGTACAAACCTTATTAATTATTTCATTTAAAAAGAAAATATACCTGCGCTAATATTAATTAATTCTCTATAATTTGCTTTTATTTTAAATCATTGAGTTTTTAATTTAAATAATAAATTCTCTTCTTAATGATATAAAAATTCGAGTTAATTATAAAGAATTAATTAATTAATGAGCTCGATCATTATAGTGATTTAATCTATTAATTGTTTATAAAAATCAAGTGAATAATCTGTTAATTGTTTATGAAATTCGAGTCAATAATCCGTTTTGTAGAGTTCAATTAAACCAGAATTTGAAAAAGATGTACGAATATATAGATCACTTTCAAAATCAAAATGTATGTATATATATATATATAAATAAATAAACGAAACAACTTTGGTGTTTGAAAATGACTTATATTTATGATTTCCTTGAATTCTTTATCAATTCAACATTCTATCCTTAGAAATTAAATTTAAAAAATTCATACAACGAATCATGAAAGAAGACTCTATAGTTTTCTTTCTTAGGCATTTAAACTTTGCCGTGCGCACTTTTAAGATCTTTTATGCAAATAATTATTGTAGAAAGTAACAAATAAAAATAAAAATTGAATTAATTATTTTTGTTAATGTATAATAATGTTATTTTTATTAATATATATAATATAATGCATATAATAATGAATATTGAAATATGTAGAATATGTTCATTTTGCTTTTGTTTCAATCTACTATATATAATAATGTTGTTGTAAAATTATTTATATACATTTATAGAAACACGTTTGTTGCTATATAGAATTCAAACCAAAATTTCTGTCTTGTAAGCTGAAAGCGCGATCCGGCCTTGGCATAGGTCGATCGGTTATAACTGATGTATAATACTGTAGGTATACGACACTATCCCACTATACATAACTATATATTATAACTCTCAATAACCCATAATATCTAACCGGCGCGCAGTCGACAGAGAGAAAGAATCGGAGCCAGGACACAGCACAGCCAAAGTTACTTTCGCAAATCGCGTTTCTTCAAATAAGATTAAGCAAATTGCCAACACTGATCTAGTGATCTCGCCAAGGCAACAGACCATACCATACCAATAAAGAGCCTACTATAGAGGTATTAAAAAAGGGAAAGATAAATAAAAGAAGTAAATAATGCGATAAAACGAAAAAAAAAGCCGAATTCGCGTTTTGTTAATGAGGAAAAGTCGGCAATATCATTTGCAGGTGAGTTTGCATCAAATCCCTATGGTTACGTATCTTTCACCCGTCAAATGCCTAGACGCGAAAAAAACGTTTTGTAGGTTAGTTCTTGCGTCCGAATAAATAGCCGGACAATCGACCGAAGTCAAGGTCGAGCAAGGGACTGCTGAGATTTTTCTATTACGCAAGGACGAAGAAGTCTCTGAAGCTGGTAATAATCTCGCTTTTCCGTGCCCTCAACTTTTGGAGCACAGTTGCCTTTACCAGTTTGAAGGTTATGTACGTTATTCGTCTGGGTTATCAGTAGTAAAAGAGAGGAAGTAAGCAAAATGATTGAGAAAGTGGCACGAGTAGCGCAGTTTAAAAGTATCCTTCAGGATTTTCCCAAAAGCATCAAGTTCTGTTTTGCCTATGGTTCTGGAGTTTTCAAGCAAAAGAGCGATCCAGCCAGTAACATGCTGGACCTTATATTTGTGGTGCGCAATCCTTATCAGTGGCACGCTGAGAATATGTCCAAAAATCCAAGCCATTACGCTCAACCTTTGGCCTTTTTTGGCCACAAAGCAGTAACCAGGATACAGGAATCATGGGGTGCTAGAGTATATTACAACACGTTGATAGAGACTTCTGAGGGAAGAAATATTAAATACGGTGTCATTTCAGAAATTTCATTGGTTGAAGATTTGTTAGATTGGAATGTCTTATATTTGGCTGGTAGATTACATAAACCTGTTGAGGTAATTATTGAGCCTGATAAAAACTCTCAACTGAGAACTGCTTTGGTTCAAAATTTACACTCTGCTGTAAATGCAGCTTTAATATTGCTACCCGAGCACTTTACTGAAATTGAATTTTACAAAACTATTGCTGCACTTTCTTATAATGGTGATTTTAGAATGATTTTTGGAGAAGACAAGGAAAAAGTAACTAACATTGTTGTACCACAATTGAAATCTTTTAGAGAACTTTATGCTCCAATTTTGAAACACTTTGAACAATATGTAGAGATAGCAAAAGCAGGTGATGGTAATAATACATGTCATCAAGATCTTAGTCCAGAATCGAGAATACATCACTTAAATCAGTTGCCAAGAAATCCTCAAGTCCAAATTGTCAGAAATTGGTCACAAGGCCCAAGATCAAAAGATACCGAAGATTGCTTAAGAGCAATTGCTCATGATCCTGATTCTAGTGAATTATTGGATCAAGTTTTAAGGAATATTGTTTGGAAATCTAGTGTTTCTCAGAGTTTGAAAGGAATTGTTACAGCTGGTATTTTAAAATCTGTAAAATACAGTGGAGCAAAAATAGCAAAGATGATCAAATCAACAGAGGAAAGGAAACAAATCATGGCGCCTCTTGTGAAATCAGAAAAATTGGATAGTGTAATAAAAAGTGAAGCCAAAACTGACGATGTAATCAAGACCCAAGAAAAATAATTAAAATCAATAGAATAGTAACAAAGACAATAATTAAATGTTGACTTGTTAACCAAAGATGTCTATCTGTTTTCAATTTAATAAAGTACAGTCTCTGTTTACGAATGTCAAAATTTTTCTTTCTAAATTAGCAATTACCTCAAGAATTAACCAGTGTCCCAGATTATTATATCTTAGTTAAGTTTTCACAAAGCCGTTCACCAATCATTCCCGTTTTCGATAAATTTTGTTCAATTTAAGGGAGAACAATGAAAAAGCAGTTGAACTATCTATGTAAGAAATAACAATAGCTAATTGTCTGTTTAATTTCAGAGCAACCGAGGAATGATCTGTAGAAAATAATGGAGTCCGACTCAGAAAGTCAAGACAGTGACGACGGGCGACGATTCCGTTTCGAAGCAACCCGCAAGGAGCCCGTAACGTTATCCCGCACCCGAAGAAAAGACTCGCCGCCACGTAGCCGACCCTCCGATCGTCGCTCGCGGTCCCGGGACCGAAATTTCCGAGACGACAGGTCCCGGCACTCGCGCGACGAGCGCAGGAGCCGCTCGTCCAGTGACCGCGACTCCAACAGCCGACACTCGACGAAGGAGCGGGGCCCCAAGGGCCCGAAGAGCGCCACCAGGGACTCGAAGAGGAGAAGCCGCGAGAGGGCCGAGCGGGAGTCGCGGCACCGCGCCAAAGAGCCTCGCGACCATGACTCCGGCAAACACAAGAGCAAGTCGCGCGAGAAGCACAAAAAGCGCTCCCGCAGCCGGGAGCGCGTCAAGGAGCCGCTCCCCGCGGAGCCCGAAGAAGAGCCTCGGCCGAGGCCTGCGACGAAAAAGCAGCGGCCGGAAGATGCCGAGAAGGTAACTGATAAGGTCGCGGAGAAGGCGAGCGCACCAGCCGCTAGTAACCCTGTAGCCGTTTCAGATGCGCTGAGCCGAGCAGTCGCACCGGCGCAGGAGGCGCTTCGCAAAAAGCCCAAGTCCTTCTTCGACAGGGTCGTCAACAAGCGCAGCGTCGACGAAGACGCCTCCGTGTACGGCCCCGCGCTCCCGCCGGCCCTCGAGAAAAAGCTCCTGAACGCCAGGGAGGCCGAGGGTGCGGAGCCCTCCAGGACCCCCGAGAGAGTGGAGGCGCCTGCGGCTGACGATCAAGTCATCGGCCCGGTTCTGCCTCCCGGATTCGGCTCCTCCTCCACGACGGGGGATGCCGAGGCTCGCGCGACGATGGAGAACAGCGACAGCGAAGAAGAGGAAAAATTGAAAGAGGACGAAGAGGAGGGCTCGTTCGGCCCTGCCTTACCGCCGCACTTGGAGAGACGCGAAGTGGTTGGGCCGATCTTGCCTGCGAACTTTTTATCAGGCGATGTTAATTGCAAAGTTGAAAGCTCCAAGTCTGATAGCGACGACGACGATTACGACGATGAAGTTGCGGGCCCTTTGCCCCCAGACCACCCTGCCGCGCGAGGGAGTTACGTACAAATGCAATTGGAGCAACGGGCTAGGCAGGTTGAAGCGAAATTTAGGGATAAAGTAAGCTTCTTTCATCTTTTGTTGGTGGCAAAGTGGTCAATGGATTTTCTCATTGTTAAATTTTATTAAATTTGCAGACTAGTCCGGAGAAAAAGAAACGCGAAGAATGGATGACGGAACTGCCGCCAGCCCATGCGGTGGCCTTAGGATTAGGCTCCATACGTCGAAAGTTCAAAGCCAGGGACGGTCCTGATATGTCCGACAGGTCGTCCTGGACGGATACTCCAGAGGACAGACTTCGAAAACAAAAAGAGAAGGTGATTTTTTTTTTAAATATTTAAGCGGGTTTTAATTAAATATTATAATAAACGTTAATATTTATTTTACAGGAAGAAAACAGATTTGTTGCTGAAGAATCTAGCAAGGCAGCTAAGAAATCAAAGCATAAAGAAATTGTTGAAGAGCCGGAAGAGAAACAAGAATCTTTGTTGGATATGCATTTGAAAACTTTGAAGAAAAAGAAAAAGGTAAACGACTGACTATATTAAATTATTAATTTACTGTGTAACTGTTGCATTGTATATATATATTTTTTTTTTAGAAACTGGAGAAAGAAGCAAAAGAATTAGGACTGTCAACGCGAAGACCTTTCGATCGGGATGTTGATTTGCAAACAAATCGACTGGACGACGCAAGAAAGAAGAAAATTTTCGAGAAAGCCAGTCGTCTAAACGACAGATTTACTGCAGGAAAATATTAATTGTACATTAATTAGCGTTTCAATTGTAAATTACATATTTTTAAAGCTAGAACGTAATCGGAATATATTTTATATTTTTTATGTTAAATTTTTGACGAGTGTGCACGTTTATTTTGAATAAACTACATTTTTTTATACCTATGTAAAATAAAAACCAAGTATGAAAACGTATGTACAACGAATGCAGAAACCTTAGAGATTAAGATAAAATATTACGAATTGAGTATTTGTTATAAATAATCATAATTTGAATCATTATGCTTTTCACTTAATAAAAATGATATTATAATTTGTAGAATTAAGTTTCGTCTAGATTTTTAAATTCGTGAAAAAAATTGAATCTTCGTAAAAATAAAATGTAAGTATATGGTGTGTAAATGTAAAAATGAAGTGGAATCGTATGCTGATGACTGGTTGTTATGAAATAAATCGCTTTTATTAAATATTGATATTTTTTTACATACTTTCATTAAAAATTTTAAGTTACATCATTGGCATGGTGTGTTTTTACAGAAAAAATTCGCTATAATTTTATTTTCAAAAACATTATTTATTTTATTAAATTGTATACAACATGTATATACTATAATTATATTTAAACTTTTCGTTCAATTTTCTTTAAATTAAGTATTATCATGACTTTAAAACTCCTTTTATAAATTAATATAAAGAAAAATTAACAGAAAAGTACATTGATGTTAATTTACATTTTTTTTTTATTTATAATATAACAAATTCACTTGCCGTGAATCACCCGTACATGAAAAATATGATTACAAATATTCCCTTACTTTATTTGAGTTTTTATATGTTGAAGAAATTCATAGTAACTCAAGGCATTTTCAAATCTGTCTTCAATTAATCGTTCAGTAAATTGAGTCCTAAAGTGACTATCATCCCTAATGATTTGTAGAGTTGCATTAAATGGCTTCTCATCCTGAAGAGCTGTAACAAACGTCCTTAGTCTTTCTGATTCTGCTGTGGACAATTCTGGCAATCCGTACATTTCTTCTGGAATGGTTGTAAAGCTAGGAACTCCAAGAACATTGTAGCAAAATGCTGGATCAATGTTTTTGCCTATATACAGGAACATTTGGTCACATGCATCCAACAAAAATGCTCCTCTAGAGTCCAGCTTCTCAGCCGAAAGATGTAACCTTTCAGGTTGTGGATTTAATTTCCCATCAATTTCATTAATTGGTTTCGTGATATAAACATGTACTGGGTACATGTCTGGATAAATCATTTGAATTAACTGATTCAGAGGTAGAGTTTTTAACTGACACATAGCAAATACACGATCATCAAGTCTTGTGCTTACCCCAAATCTGAAGGCTCGGCATTTCAACAAAGCGATTATGTACATGGGCATGAGTTTCAGATTTTGTGGTGCTACCAGTCCAGTGCCTGGATATGATTGCAAAATTTTATATGCAGATAGTGCATCAATAACTGCATTTATCAAGGCCTCCCTGGCATCTGATAAAGAAGATTGCTGTGACCTATCAACTGCCATTTTAGCTAATAATCCTATTATACATTGTTGGTCGGCAGAATAAAGTACATCTGATAAGTTAGAACATACAGGAAGGCAAAGAGTGTGAACTCTAATCCTTCGCTCCCCTTTACTTGATGTGTATAATAAGGCAGCTTGGAAACAGACGTTTTGCATATCCGATAGATTTTCTTCAATGGTTACTTGCATTCCAAATCCAGCATCTGGATTGATATTTGGTAAACTTAGAAGATCTGTTGATCTGACAAAAAAGTTACCATGGAATGTGTGAATACTTAATCCTCTTGTGCACCTTATTCTCATGACTGCTTCAAATCCAATTTTCCGCGTTAGGTAGCGTCGCAGCATTTTCTCTAAAATTTCAATATGTTGCACCTTTGATGCATGAAATAGTGGTAAATAATAAATACACCCTCCAGAAAATTTACAAATACCAGACAACGTTGCTAAGTCGCTGTATTGGCAATTCAGTAAAAATAGATCAACAGCTATTTGTTGACCACTACAATCTAATGCTAGGCGCTTATAAAAGTCTGTAGCAGGATTTAAATAAGGAACATCTTTTCCTGCTCTAGTATTTGGATCTTCTCTTGGCTGAAGTGCACCAGGACCTAAATTTGGTAAACACAACTGAAACACAGTAACCCTACCACCAGTGGGAGACATGAGTTTATATGCAGCTTGAAGCGCAGCTCCCAAAGCACAATTTGTATCATAACTATCTTTAAACATATATGGTAGTTGACTTAATAAATCTCTAAGAAGTTCTTCTCGCTCCTTTAAATTGACTATTAAATTTTCTGGACATGGCAGGAAAACATCGTCTACATCCAACATAATCATATGATGCGGCTGAAATACATTTTCCTGCATACTAAAAAAGTGAACCGCTGAATTAACAGCTAAAATTCCTACTTGCATTCTCCCATCTCCAGGTAATCTGGAGAGTTCTTCAGCTAGAGCATTGCATACAATAGATAGGTAGCCACTATCCACAGCTAATTTTGACACGTCAAATATAAAAAGATACACTGCTGGCTGTGGTGGACGTAACATATACTCACTTGGGGCAATAAATTCTATTGTACTTGTTCTTACTTCGGGTCTTCGTGATGGATCCCCATAGGACTTTGTAGCTGGATCAAACTGGAATTCTTCGGGAAGTTCATTAACTTTAAAGCACAAGTTACATTTCCATCTCTTTGGGTCTACAAAATAGACAAATGGATTTATGTATGTCCTGCACGATCTACATCGAACAATTGTGCTACACTGTATAACTGGCAAATGATTTAAATCTTTAAAGGGGTGGATGAGAATACCCAAAGGTAATCTAGACTTTTGGAGCAAAGAATTAGAATCCGGAATTTTGGTCAATGTACAACGGAAAATTTCGGGACTACAATTCACTCGATCTAACAGTTCTTGATGTAACTTTATTCTTGGAGGTGAAATCTTCTCTGGTGGCAATACATTTCTGCACTGGAGTAAATCAACTGAGTCCATACCCCATATCTTATTGAACCCGGCCCTGGTGACGTTTAAATTCTGTGGATACTGTTGCACTTGTTGGTGTTGCTGATGATTCATTTGATTATTGTACGGGTTCATGTTCACATAATTTTGTTGCCTCAAGTCTAAAGGACGATTTGTTGCTGAACAGGTCTGTGGCATCATGGGTGAGTCCGACATTTTTCCCCACAAAGTCAGGCAAGCGCCAGACAGTCAGACAGCCCAAATTGCGATGATATTGAAGGCTCGTTTTCAATTTGCTGAATCTCAAGCACGCGTGGAAAGCGCGCTAAATTTAAAATGTATAGCTGGAAAAAAGCAGAAAAATGAACTATATCAATTATTCTGAGGGATAAAATCCTTAAAATAAAAAGTCTAATGCTTACGAAAATAAAAAAAGGTTGGTCCTTAAACAGAAAACAAAACATTTCTCAAATACATCAGCTGGTAAAAGCAATTCCAAAAATTTTGAAATTTATTTGGCTTGCCAGTAAATATAAAGTGCAACTCGTTAAATTACCCAATATCTGAAAAATTACAAAAAGTGGATGAAGGTTATACAAATTTTTTATTTAAGCTTATATGGACTGTCTAATTTCATCTCATTCTCATCTAATGTTAAGTTTTAGCACGCAAGTTAGCAATAAGATAAGAATAAGATAAAACAAGGAGGGGCTCTTCCTTCATCGGCTCTAACTGTCGCCGCTATAGAAACCCTACTTGAAGAATCGTCCAAAGAATAAAATTTTTGCCAACGCATCGATATTTTTCAAGTACCATCGACTATTCAACAGATGATAAAAATATTAGTAATAGTCAGTTTTGGACGATTAAATAAATACTGAACAGCAATCTCTTTCCAATAGACTTTTTACTTATAAAATAACTTTAACTTGTAGTACAAATCAGAAAAAATTTATCCACCATAACCTACTTTCAAAACACTTTACATAATCGCATGAAAACAAGGTCAAGTTAACCCATCGCGATAAAGATTGCGCTCAACAAGGACTCGTTAAAACCTCATTAAACTAATTCCTTCCGATCGGTGCGTACGTGATTAAAGATCGCATTTCAAAAAGTGACGCGCTCCAGATGGCGCCAGCGCTCGCATCCTCTTCCGGTATTCGTATTCGTCACACACGCAGGGACCAGGGAGTTGCGCAGAACATCGGTAGCAGAGCAAAAACATCTCAGTGCAGGCCTGCGTACACCGCGCGTAAGTAGTGGTGCGAAGAAGAAAAAAAAAAAGGAAGAAGGTGGGCGAGAGGAGATCCGAGCCAAGAAGTCCGCGGTTCCCGTGCGTCCGACGAGGAAGACCCGCACGAGGAACCAGTGCAAACAGTGAGGGAGCGAAGTGCCCGAGACCGGGACCCATTGATGGACTTGTGTGCTGCTAGGCCTCATGTCAACGCTGTCGCGGAGCTGGACGATCGTATACATGCACTGCGCGTAAGTTCTCCCGCAACATTTCCCCCGTTCCCGGAGCCGCTGGGGGAATTCCCGGGTGACTCCGTCGCGGCCTCGGCGTAGCTGCTATATACCCTTCGGGGGCTCTGCTGGTAGGTGATGGATCGCGGCAGCCTATGCGCGTTGCTAGTTCATTCGAAAAATCGAAGCGATGCACGCCTGTATATACCTTTAAATGCGCACAATGTCATATAAGCCGAGGAGCCCCCGAATAGAGCGATTTAATTGGACACGGTACAAGGAGGTAAACAGTCATTGGCATTTAAAGCTATTGTTTTTTTTTTTTTTTTTGCTGTCTAGTCCGCTTTGATTTCGCTCGTGCGTATGGATACCTGTACATAAACAATGGAGGAAAAAAAAAACAAAGATCCCGTGAGATTTCGGAGCAACGGAGTCGCGGAAAATCTCTCTCTTCCTCTTTTTTTTTTTCCTGTGCTCTTTTCACTTCGCATTATTTATTGCGCCGCGATAACATTTAATCGTTTCGAAAAAGATAAAGGAGATACGTGTCGATGTTCGTCTTTTTACACTTTAAAATGCAGAGATGCAGTAAATTAACCTCAATTGTGAGCGAAAATTTTTTTATGCACTCTTGTATGCAATCTTTATGATCTTCCTTTCCTCTCACTCACTTCAGTCCAAGCAAATTGGCAATATAATTTCTGAACTCGTGTTTAAACCTTTGTGTTTTTGAATCACATTTTCCAATTGATTTTTCACTTGGTCAAGACATTTTTTTTTTGGAGAGAAAATTTACATCGTTAAATTTTTATTGATTACTAGTAAAAAAAGGAAGTTTATTCTGACAGTTTAACTTCAGACTTATATTGTTCATTTAAATTCATTGAGCAATGACTCAATCTTGGAGAGTAACAATGGGTGTGTAATAATAAGAAATAAATAGTCAGTAAAACTTCTATCATTCACTATTATTAATAATGCTATATTAAATTTTTTTCCGGAAAAATTAAGTTTCAGTTTTGGAGCCAGATTGGATTTTTGCAAACCCTTATTTAAGCTTGATCGTATTTGCTTCTGATATTGGAGAAATAAATATAATTTGATAATACTTTCAATGAATCAATATTTTTCATTTTATTTCCATAATTAATGGGTCATAAATATTATTGTGGGTCACTTATATCTGGTTATCTCCTTCTGTTATGTCTTTAGACAAATGTGTTTTAAGATCTTCAACTCCTCATTTAATTTTCTTTTGTCTTTTGTCATAAAGGATGATTATTTATTTTGTAATTGATAAACCCAAAGATTTCTCTCTCTTTCTCGAGAGAGAAAGAGTGAAAAATTTCGCAATGGTATAGAACATGCCAATGAACTATTAAAGCAGGCTCCGGAGTAACAATTAAAATCTCTTTTCTCTTTCTTTTTTTACAATACGTGTTTACTAATCGACGTCCGTCACGCGCTCTCGAAGACCTTAAACGCAGCATACGCTCGTGCGGCGCACGTCACTTCCAGATTACGCGGCTCTCGGGCTATAGCAGCGACGGTCGCGGGATACTGTACAGACGCATAATCTCGCGCCTCGGAATCGCTGGCTTCACGAATATTCTCTCCTCCTACCGTCCGATGCTTCGCGGGTCCCCCGCAGCGGGTACACTCACCACAGTGACTAGTGTTACTATCGTTAAAGCTAGGTATGAACAATTAAAAAGCAACACAGACGAGTCATCACACTAACTTCGCGACGTGCATCGTCAATGTCAGGCAAGAGAAGGAGGAAGTTGCCAGTAGGCTACGTCTTCTGATTATGTATCCAAGAGAGCAATAAAGTGTATTAGAATGCATTGGACAAAAGGTTTCTCTCTACCATTACGTGCCTCTGACTTTACCACATGATCTTATTAGCAGCTAAGACACTTGTTGATACTATGTAATCTGAGAACAGTTACCAGTATCTTCTTTTTAAATGTTTAAAGTTATTCTGGTATAGCAGCCGTTCTTTAAAGAGAGATATCTCTACTACAATAGGGCTGCTTTTTAAATTTAACTATATTTCTACCTTGTTTATGTAAATGTGAATTGCTAAACTTTGTTTTTATTATTTTTGTTATTTACATTTTCATAATTCAAGTCTTTGTTTAGATAAACTCCACAAACTTATTTAAAATTCTGTTATAAGTCCACTCCTAAAATCCTAGTATCTTGTTTACCTTCACTATCTACATTTTTATAATTCATGTCTTTGTTTGGGTAGATCCACTAATTTACTTAAAACTTTATATAAAGTCACTTAGGCTATTTTTTTTATGTAATATAAAGTACGTATATGCTTAATTGTAAAGCTGATAGCGATATCTTTTTTATGACTTAATTTCCCACTAACAAGTAAAACTGTCTTAACTGAATTTTTTTTTTAAGTAATATTTTTTTTTTGTTTTTGAAATATTTAGTTTGTAAAGCATCAATCATTTAATTGGCAAACATTATTAATAATAAGCAATTTTTTTTACATGTTACAGGGTAAACCGAACAAATTTCATCATGCTGTTAAACAACAAGAATATGTAATTTGTAATGTATAAAGGGAGGTAAAATTAAATGAAGCCATAACCCGAAGATCTAGGAGAATCAAGGGCGTTAATGATCAAGTAGTAAAATGCTTAAATGCTGCTTAAACCAGCCAACGCAATTATGGTTTGCGTTGGTGACCATTTGCGTTGGCTTTGTAAATGCCGATATCCTAGTATTCTCAACAACAAACAGCCACAATGTTGAACAGGGATTTCGAGATATGCCTGCAAGGTTTGGTGGTATGATACCAGCTGGAGGAATTAAGGTAAAAAAGCTATTATTAATGTTATATTATGCTTTTTGTATTCTTACAGTGTATATAAAATTTCTATTCATTGTTACAGGGCTTAGTTGTATATGCAGATCCTCCAACTGCATGTCAAGACATCAAAGAACCTCCAAATAGTTCTAAATACTATGGCAACAATTGGATAGTATTAATTGCTCGTTTCAACTGCAGCTTTGAAGTAAAAATACGCAATGCTCAAAAAGCTGGTTACAGTGCTGCTATTGTACACAATGTCAATAGCAATGATTTGGGTAAGATATTTACTACTTATAACTCCAAGCTTTTACGATTTATTATTTGTCTTTACTATTTCATGCATATTTTCATGAAAAAATGTTTTTCTAACATTTTTCAACAGAACCTATGTCGGCGAAAGATCCAACAAATATAACAATACCGTCGGTTTTCGTCAGTGAATTCACAGGATCATTCCTGAAAGACGTATATGAGTACGACGAAGGCTATTTCATTCTGATCAATGACCTGCCTCTGAATATCAACACTCATCTGCTTTTGCCGTTCGCCATTGTCGTCGGAATTTGTTTTCTAGTCATGGTTATTTTTATGGTGTGTCTATTATTTTCATTCATTCAACAGTAGAAAATTATTTAATTGGATGCTAGCTAAAACGCAATTTAGCAAGTATTGCTATTTGAAAGGAGTAACTTCATCAAGTTATAATTCAATTGACTGCGCTTTGCGATATGTCAACCCCCGTTTTGCACTATGATTCCATAACATTTAACTTATTGCCTGATAATGTATAAATTATAATTTCTATGAAATTGCATAAGACACAGTTAAAGAGCCATGAAATTTTAATACTTCAAAAAATGTATTAATTATTTTTTCTGTATTTGCACGTAATTTGAATAAATTTGATGAAAAACTGATTTAGATTATCTTAAAAAATAAATTAATAAGTAAATCAACATTAATAGTATTCAATAAATTTAAACATTCTAACAAACGCACGTATGTTTTATCATAGAACTCTCAAAACAGATAAGAAAAAAATATAAATAATCTTGGTTTTTCAGCTTGTTAGATGTATCAAAGATAGACGCCGGCAAAGAAGACACAGGTTACCCAACTCGAGCTTGAAAAAAATACCAATCCATAAATACACAAAAGGTGATCCGTATGAGACGTGCGCTATTTGCTTGGAAGATTATATTGAAAATGAAAAATTGCGAGTCCTACCCTGTGCACACGGTAAGAGAAATTCATTACGTATAAAGTAATAAATCACGCCTTTAAAAGAAATCAAACCTCATTTAAATAATTAACAGCTGTAATGCTTATGTTTTTTTTTACTTCTTTTAGTGTCAAATATTTTTGTAACTTTCAACGACAAATTAAGTTTTTTTTCTGCCCAATCGTCACGTACTTCACACAATCGCAAGAGTAACAAAAGTTGAAACGATATCTCACGTATAATACTTAATTTTCAGCTTACCACACGAAGTGCATCGACCCGTGGCTAACAAAGAATCGCCGCGTTTGCCCGGTGTGCAAGCGCAAAGTGTTCGCAGCAAACGAGCGTGTGGAGGTAGACTCCGATAGCGACTCGGACGCGGATGACTCGACACCGCTGATCCGCGACGGTAATCGGCCGGGCACCCAGGGTGGTACTTTCGCGCCTCAATCGGAGAATCCATTCTGGCGACACCTGCTCCGTCAGGGTCGCACCAGACGGGACTCCCAGAGCTCGGGGACTAGTCATGAGTCCGCGGCCGTCGGGCCCAACGAACAGGCCGCGGCCGGCGACGAGGCTTCAAGCGTTGAAGGTGGCACCGACGAGCCGGAGCCCTCCCGCATTTTCATCATGGTCGTCGACACTCACAGTATAAATGGTGAGCTTAGCGCTATTGTTTTACTTCTCGGTAATACACTGAGAGAAAAATTTGGTAATTTTAAATAAATATTTACTTCAATAGTACTTGTTAAATATTTCTTTGAATCA
>JAWWEN010000048.1:12444851-12475007 GCA_035582955.1 Sycophila texana | reverse complement strand
TCGGCGGTTACTCAGGGTTTCACAGATTCATAAGTTGATACTAAAGAACTATTACCATGAGGGGGCGCAGCTGTAGCACGGGTCAATTCGAAATACCAGAACATGGCCATATTAGGCGCATGCCCATATTAGGCACAGGTACCTTATATCAGAATTAAACTCCGAAAGTCCAGTTAATATTTTTCGTCTTTATAAAAAACCATGGAGCTATATTGCTCCACTATTGTGAAATAATCAAAGTATCTAAATAAATACGTTTCACTCTCTAAAAAGAAAACGTTTCTTAGAATTGACGTGAAAAAAATGAACTAAATCGTGGCCAGAGTCATAACGTGTAAAAATTCATCACGTCGCAAGTGAGGAACGGTGATGTATAATATCGATCGCCGGCGAATCATTTTTCTTCCATTATCCCGTGGCGTAGTTTTTTCTCTCAGCGACGGGTTCCTCGGGAGGTTCGTGGTACCCTGGCAATTTCCAACGGAGTCTGCGGGTCCAACGCCTTCTTCCGCTTATTTCCCGGACGCGTATCCTCCGTGGCAGGAGTTTCGGACTAACGGCGGTGGCGAAATCTCAGCGATACTCGTCCGCGGCAAGTTTTGCGGGAAAAATCGTCGAGAAGCGGGCACCCAGTGCCCGCTTTTCCGTCTTTTTACGTCAGCGCGGGATATTCGACGATGATTTATGAATGCCGCGGGATGCGTGGGTCGCGGGGAGCCGTGGCGCGCGGCTCGCTATACCTGCGCGAACTTTTAAAGGGGATTACTCGAGAAGAACAAATTTGTTTGCAATGAGTTCGCTAAAAATTTGTTGCGCTCGTTACGCAGCGGTATTACGAGCTAATGTCGAGCGTCAATGTGCTCGTAATTTTTTAAGTTAATTATACTTGTATATCTATTCCTGAATTATTATTAACATTTGTAAGGGACAAATCGTCTATAAAAGGACGAATAATATTTAATCATAATACACTAAATTGTTAATTAAAAAAATTTGTTTGCACTCGATCTATTATTCTTATAATTTGTGGTTATTTTGTATCGATATTCAAGATGAATCAATTATGATGTTAGATATATATACAATTAATCTACAGGGAATAATACTCCACCACATGATTTAAACTTGATCTGGAATCCGCACAAACACGAGGTATCATATAATTATAGGTATATACGTATGACAGCTCACGTTTAGGAGGTCGCAGGTCAAATTTAAAGCTCCGCGTAGCCCATTATACCCCACTGATTCATTGTACCATCTGTCCCTATTAAACTCCATTCTTCCTTATTAATGCACGGAATGCGGATGTAGAATGATTAGTGCGAAAGTGAAATAAATTGATTTTTCAATAAAGCTTACGGTACAGTAATCACATTTAGAAGTTTTTTTTCATAAACTGTCGGTAGTCTTAATAAAAGTTGATGGAACGTAAAATATATTTGAATATCAAGAAATAATTTAATAATTTTACAGTTAAACATCTTCAACGTATGATTGTATGATTTTTGTCTTACAAAAATAATAAAGATACACTGAAGAAAGGAGGTTTAGAAAAATTGCTGATTTTCTATTATAAAGAGGCTAACCTAGTTCAACGCGTATACGAAAAATTGATATGATTTTTAATAATTTCTGTTAAGCCACTGCGAAATATTGTAAATTCTATTAATTATTTAAATACTGATATATGAAATGTAATAAAAATGTTTAATAAAAATTGTCTCTAGAACGAGTAGGTCACTCTGTTACTAGAAAAATACTAATTTTTTTCTTAATCTTAATTTATAATATAATAATCTTAATAAAATCTTAATTTATCTTTCTCAGTGTAATAAAAAAGGAAGAAAAATCGAAAACAATGAAAATGACATAAAATGATGGATGTTTTACCTCTATAAAAAAAAATGCACCCACCCATCGTCAATTTTAAAGACCCGGAGTATAATAGTAAGCGTCCCCGGCGCCCGCAGCGTATAGGCGCCCTTAATTACCCTCGTCGCGGCGCGAGCCCGCCGAAATTTTCGTCGGACACGCTTAAGCGCGTGTAAGTACATGGCTGGCGCTCGCGGATATTTATATACGGCGTATTGATTGCCTCGTCGCTTAAGCGGCGCGTCCTCGGCTGCGGCGGCCGCGAAAACACAAGTCGCCCAGTTTGACAAATTGCGCTCTAATTAGCCGGCAAAGATGGGCGCGGTCCTCCCTCTAATCACCTCTCGGCGACGAAATATCAATCGTCGAAATTGTCCAATTATATTTCCGGTGCGCGGGTCGTGTCTGGCGATAAAAGTGTAGCGAGCCGGGCCGCGCCACCCCGGCACAAAAGAGCGAAGGAAACGAGAGCAGGGTTGCAGGGGGAGTTGGAGGAGGAGGCGGAAATTAAAATGCACCAAAAGGCTGCCGTCGGAGTGCGTATTGTGCTCGCATCTCCCATTGTTTGCGCTCGGGGACTCTAAAAAGCTCGAAAACAAGCCTGCTCGCGCGGAATTTTTAATTCAGCGCCAACTATTTAAAACTATCCGTCGCGTTTAAATATTTTTTTTTTTCGTCCCTTTTTTATTTATTCTTTTTTCTCTTCCGTGGGTCAACGGGTTTCGCTGTCGCGTCTCGTTATTCCCGGAAATTATTAGGATAAGATGATTTCGACGCGACCGAGGGTATTCGTGAAATACATTGTTTGTTAAATTATTTATTCTAATTCTTTATGGTTTTTTTTTATTTTTTTTTTCATTACAGCAAGCATTATACTTTTTTTCTAAATGTGGAATTTGAACATCGTTGAATTTATTTATGCTACATTTCAATAAATTAAAGATAAATTCACAATAGATCATTATTATTATTCACGGGTACTATTCATTAGTACTCGTGAAAAAATCGATGCTATGATAATAATAACAATCTTATCTTAATAGAAAAAATTAACGAATAGTCCGAGAGGTATTAGACTGATTTGCCCCGGCTTATTGTGCCTTTAATTAATAAAATTAAGCTTCTTGACTAACTTTTGCAAACTACTTAACGACGCCTTAATCGAGCAAATTATTCATTAAACAAACTCCCACAATCAAGAAAATCATTCGTATAATGCTCCCCGCTCTTAGCACAACTATTCGCAGAATTAATTGCACCCGAGCCGCGTGCACGAGCGACCGCTGCGAATTTTAAAAGCCAAAAAAGCTACTCGCTGAAAAACTCCAGCCAAAGAAAATCCAGAAAGAAGCCCGTCCCATTGTAGGGGCGCGCAAACAAGCAAACAATCAAACAACACAGGGATAAAAGCAATAAAAGAATCCGCTGCATCTCATTACTTCCGTCGGGCGGCCCAGAGCTCGCAAATCCTCCGATGAGCGCGCTAATTAGTCGCTCTAATGCGGCACGCGGCGAGCCTTTTCCCTCGCTCCCCTCACCTCTCCACGCTGCATGTGAATTCTTTCCCTTTCCCCCGCTAAAAATAGACAGCGTTGTTTCGGTGCTTTCAAGCCGCAAGAAGGAGTGCGACGGAGATAGTAAACAAGAGAGAAAGAGAGAGAGAAACATTGAAGGAGAAAGAAAAAGCGAGACAAAAAAAGAGAGAGAAAGAGAGAGGGGAAGAGCGGCTTAGAGCAATCAATAGCGAGATTGCCGCCAGCTCTTGCTTCTCGCTTTTTCCGCCTCGCCGTTGTGCTCGTGCGCATCGAGGTTATCGTAATGATGCGGCCGCGAATGAGGAGGCGCGCGGCTCGTCAATGCAGTACGCGCGCGCCGCGTAAGTCGCAAGTAGATACGCCCCGGGTACAGTCAGACGCGCTCGACTCAGCGCCGCTTGCGGCCGAAATGCATTGTTAAGCTCCGCGGGATCGTGTGGAATACAAACATTTTCATGGTGTTTCATGTTCTTTGTTCTATTAATATTGATTTTTTTTTTTTTTTCGGAAAGAGTATTTTTCATAAATAAATGTAATGAAAAATCACGCTGCCATGAGTGGCAGGCGTACGATAACGACCAAAGCCTTTGTGTAAATTGCTCGGGAATCTATCGTATTTCGAGCTTTCGCGTATTGCATTTCGGATTCCCTCTCGAATTGGAGATACCCGAAGTGCGCCCTTTAGATTGCGTAACGCAGATAAAATAAATAAATTGCAACTCGCGTGGAAGAGGTACTTTGCAAATCTATATACATTCGTCACGTTAAAAATGAAAAATGTAACCTACCACTGTTGCTATACCTTATATGCTGTTTATTTATGTAATCTCGATTGTCATTTCTTTTTTTTTTTAAACGTTCGAAAAAATATTATCGACACTGTGTGTACCCGTTGTGCACTTTACATTGCAAGCAACAATTGAAAATCAGACGATCGACGTTTAACAATAAAAAGTAAAGCTCCGTTTTCTCCCCGGATTCAGGCGCGTCTCGCTTGAAAAAGTGACCTACCAATTTTCGTCACATTAAATCGAAAGTTAAGTAGAGTAAAGTCTTTTTGATAGCATCTCTTTGAGTCTGGGCGCGACAAAGGGGAAAAAAATGCACGAGATGAAAAGAGCCGGATTTAAAACTCCGGTTTTGTACTCGCCGAACCTCTCTCCCTCGGCCCTCCCCTGCCTCCTGCAAACAACGGCTAATCGCCGCAACAACGGTACTCCCAAGCGTGCAGTCGTAATCGCCAGACGCTGTGCCTCTAAAAAAAAAAGAAGACAAAAAAAAAGTTAAAACAAAAAAAAAAGCAAAATACCGATCGAACGCGTTGGTTTTCCTTTTCGTGTAAAAAAAAAAGAAGAAAAAAATGCAGGGGACAGGGGAATCGATACGGGGAGGTGTCCATCGTTGGAGCGCGCATTCCACTCGGTGGACGTGACCGATCCCGCGACAGGATCAGCGGTCGATCGATCGGCCACCGGTGAAAAATCAAAGCCCATCGCGCCAGAATTCAGAATTTAGGGCCAGCTGGACGGTTGCTCGACTGTGCCCTTTGTTCGTGCGCGACCGCGGAAAAAACCGTGATAGCGAACCCCCGGGCATTTGCAGGCGGATCAACTGCTACGGTATCTCGAAACATTTATGGAAATACTTCTCTCTCAGTTGTTCGCCCCTCTTCCCCCTCTTTCTTTCTCTCTCGTATTGTGGTTGTTGGCTTAACGCACCAGGCGTGGCTGAGGCATTCGAAAAAGGAATTTGGAACGTTATACCAGTGTGGCAGCTGGGAAAGATTTTTCTAAAATTATTTAGCGTCCTTAGTTTAATAAGAACAAATTTTTAAATTAAAATTGAACTTTATTTAAAATTTTGAATGGATCCATGGATAGTTATAATGTTTGATTGTTTCAATTGGCCATTTTTCCATTTCAATCACATCGTTAAGAGTTTTTTATAATTATTTCATTACCGTTGTAACGGTGCAAAAAGTTTAACGTTAATTCGTCGTATAAACAGGCATTCACGGGGGACCCAGCTTTGCCTGTTGTTATTTTTTTCCACCGGCAGCAAATAAAGCGGTGAAAAAACAAAAGCTTAATTATAATTTTACTCTTATGTAGAATCGATAATCTGTACCGCCAACACCATCTGGACAGCCAACTAATTTTTCAAGATGCAAATAACGGAAATATAATAACGAAAGATAATCACCTGTAAGCTTTTTATACGACTATTTATTTTAAATAATCAATGTAATTCTTTTTATTTGTGCTCTCAAATAAAAAGAAAATAAGTTAATGTTATGATGTTGCATTGTTATTCACTTAAACATAGTAAAATATAGTAAATTTTAAAATATTGGTAAATTTTTAAAAATATCCTACATCTAATGCACTTCAGCAATTCGTACTTACCAAAGCAGCTGCATCATAAAACTTTGAATATAAACAAATCCGTGCCCTCATACGCCTTATAAATTTTCTCCTAAACTTCTGTCGATACTACTTCATCCAAAAAATATGCATATTCAATTCCTTACGCTATAAATTTTCACTTACAACCTTTCGTCACAACTTCATCGCATTCAAACAAAAAAAAAAAAAAAAAAGAAAACGAAAACACCGAACATTACTCTCCTCGCCTTTATTCCAACGAAATTAACAAAAAAAAAAAAGAGCCACGCAACAAAGGGAACTCCAGAAATTTTCCATTTTCCGAACGCCCGTATAGTGCCGTCGTCCGCGCCGGACTCCCCGGCAATCCCCGCTTAATCGCGTCCGCGCGGCCGGATGATAAATCGCGGCTCTCGCGCGACGCCCGGAGGCTGCTCGCGGAGGGGAAGGGTGCGGGCGGACCCGCGCGAGATTTCATGAATTCTTGATACTCGCCGCGGCAGTCTTTCACCGCGAGATCGATCATCCGGGCGCGGGAGCGCGCTCTCAATAATACATTCGCAATCTCCGTGCTCTCGACCCCCTCCCCCCGTCCCTCCATCATCGGCCGGATTTCGCTTTCCCCGGGACGCGCCACGACCGGCCGATTCGACGTCGCCTCCCTTTTCTCTTCCGCTCGTCGAGCGAGTGCGCGTCATTGTCGGACTGCGACGCGATTTCCGGCACGCGATCTCCGTGAGAGCCAAGAGCGAAGCGATACGGAGGAGGCGCAGTCGCGCCGCGAGTTTAAAAAGTCCATGTTTTTATGCAAAGCGCGCCATGCAAATGTTAAGGAGCGGGGGAAAAGTTTCAATCTCCCGTGAATGAAGACTCGGTGAAGTTTTCCCCTTTTTTTTTCTCTCGCAACTTTGCCTATTACGCACTCGCCGCCTCGCGTGGAAATATAATGCGCTGCGAGGAGTATATAAGCAGCCGTTAAGGGAGGGTCAATAAACATTGTTAAGGTACCTCTACTTCATTTGTTTAATGCTTCTTAAGATTACTTTTCTTATTGAGTATACTAAGTAATTGAAGTCTTTTTTTTTTAAATTACTTAGATAGAAAATATTGGAATACGGTGCGTAGGAAGAGATTACCGCTTTAAGTAGTATAAGTAGAATATGATCAGACGGGGTCTGTCAATGTAGGATTCTAATTAAATGTTTTGTTTTACTACGTTCTTTTTGTAATAATTGAAGATACTTTTTTAATGATCAGTATAAAAAAGGCTATAAAGTGCCTTTAAGAAGACTACTTTTGAAGTATGGGCCGACTTCAGTCCATGCTCACAATGAGATACATGAATTTTTTTTATACGCAGTATTGTACTGCATTTTTTGCGATTGAAGAAAGTTTTGAAATTATTAGTATAAGAAATTAGCATAAAGTGTCTTAAAGAAAGAGTCTTTTTTTAAGTAGTATAAACAGAGTACGACCAGGCATGGATAATAAGATTATTAAAATAGGATTTGAATCACATCTTTAATTTTAATTAAACTAGATTCTTTTTTGTGATAAAAAATTGTTTACGTTTGTTTTTTATATTGTAGTAAGGTGCTTTTACGAAGAAAATTCTTTTTAAGTAGTACAACCGCCTTTAGTCAGCCATCAGCCTACATGCTGACAATGAGACGCAGTATTATACTTTATTCTTTTTGTACTTTTTTTTGTAGATAATACTTTTTGCAACAATATTAAAAATAATATTAAGAAATATTAATGCTCATTTGACCGTATGCAAAAAAATATTCTTCTGCTAAAATTGTCGAGGAAGGAATGGCTTCCGTTTAATCCTACAAGCGAATAATCGAAAATAAAAGTATCTCATGTTACATTAAGATCAAAAAATGCTCTGCGTCCGCGGAAACATCCTTGAGTATGAAAAGCCGCAGTCCCGCACTCGGGCGGGGAGATAGAGCCGAATTCAACGGGGCCGCGTCTCGCAGGAGGTGGCTAAGTGACGTGCCGAGTGACTCGCCAAAAATTCCCGAGGTCTCGGGCGCTCGCGCATCGGCGCCCCAGAGAACGATGACGACGTGATTTCCGGAAACTCGAGGAAAATTCGCTTAGCCCCGATAGCACCCCACTCCACCCCGAGAGGAAGTCTCGCGCCGTTCGGTATGTCGCTTCGGATGGCCGCGTTTCGGTCTAAGCAAATTTCGCGGAAATCCGCGGACTTTTTATGCCACCGAGCGATGGCCTAAGCCCGTCATATTAACAGCTGAGCTTAGACGAGCGTCCAGCCGTATTGAAGCACGTCGAGGTACGCCGCACAAAGTGTCTGTTTTCAACGAGTCCCATAACGAGGTCGTTTGTCAATATTTTACTGGGGGGTAAAATACTACGCGCAGTACTGCGATTTTACGGATATATCGCGCTTTTCCTCTCCCTCTTTTTTTTTTTTTAATGGAACTCGTGGATGAAAAGTGAGTGGCGAGAGAAACTGAGTACATCCGTTGGGTGAAAGTTTTTTGGCAGCAAATCTGGATATTGGTTTGTTGACCTATTCGGGCCAAATTATTTACGGTGTATTATACTCGCGAGAAAGTAGGACGTGCAGAGTAAATTTATTAATGTTGCGGTTCACGTTGAAGACCAATCTCGCTGAGAGCGAAGTGTATATAACGTTTTTCAATTTATTCGGTGCCGTGAGTCAACGAAAAAAAAAATGATTTAATTAAAATAATTGCACTGCGGCTTAATTATTACACAATTTCAGCGCCATTATTGGCTTTTGTTTTAGCTGCATTATTTACTTCAACTGACGGCTATCAATAAATCTTTCACTCTGCGACTGAAAGGTAACGCAAATATTTGCACGAACGCAATTTGCAATTCATATTTGCGCGTAAAAAATCTGGTGCAATAATAAATGCTCAAAAGAGTACCTTTGAGTGCATTTTTTTAGTGTGTTTTTTCAATTATGTATTTATGGTTTACAATAATTTAGTACGTATACATAGTAGAATTGAATTTTGTAGCTTCCCGGCACAATGACATAATTCCACTAACGTAAGACCAACTTGACTAATGACAGTTTCAAAATAATTTTTCAGCTCTCTGCCAAATTCAGTTTTGATCGAAAAATGCAGTTCAGTCATTATGACAAAAAGCCACAAAAAAATGATCATTAAAAAATTGAAATAAAGAAATTTTTTTAAATAAATGACTACATCTTAACTACAAATCAAGTGTCATCGAATTTCAAACATTGGGAAAAATGTATTCTAAAAATTACTATTTTTGTGGGAACGCGATCTCAGACTAGACTCTCAGGTAGAAATCACCATACATACTCTACAGTAAATTTTACTGTCTGTATAGGATTATTTCCAATAATGTCCAGTAAAGTTTACTACGTTTATAGCAAACTATTTTTCAAGTATGACAATTTTTTATTCAAGCGTCTAGTTTGTGGTCGCGTTCCCACAAAGGTAGAGTAATTTTTATACAACACTTCTTTCTCGTCGCGCGAATCACTTATTGCACTCATTTACAAATTCATAAAAGTTTCACAACGACTTAACGGCAAAAGGCTTCTCCACCTCGCAGCCACGCGAAATAAGCCTGTACGGCCCACGCGTGTCGCAGTCGTAAGTCCTAGACGCTCTTCGCCCAGGGCCGAACAATACTCGGGGGCTGGCGAGCATCGCCCCTGAATAATGCAGTCGTGGCGAGGCCGTGGCGCGGGAATCGGAGAAAAGGCACGCGCGATAAATCGGTCGAGGGCCTCTCGAGCCCGGAAACGAGGAAAGCGCGCGCTTGCTCGGCCTCCTTCGCCCGCGCGAGCTCCACGCCAATCTTTTCTCCTTTTTCTCCGCGCGCCCTCTCCTCGCCGCTCTCCCCTCTTCCCGCGTCGATCGACGGACCAATCAGGCGCCCTCGTCGGTTTCGTTCGTTTTTGATTAATCATCCGCGACGGATGTTGCGCAAGGGCTGCGGCAAAGTGACGGAGCTGAGCGGCCCGCGTTGCGCAATCCACGCGAGGTCCTTAACCCGCAGCCGGCCGCATTAATTATGTACGCCGAGAAGAAGTTTAAACGGCGTAAAGAGAGCGAGCGGGTGAATTTAATTTTTTTCGAAAAAAAAAAAGAAGAAAAACAGCATATCCCCCCCCCCCCCTGCGATACTCTCTCGGGGGCGGGCGTTTAATAACCAAGTGTCATTTACTTTTATGCGTCATGTATATTAATGAGGCCACCTCTTTGATGTCTCCTCGCGAGGGGACGGGACCGTTTATTAAGTCTAGTGCCGAAGTTGCAGGCCAATTAAATTACTACGGAAAAAGGGCGGGGGAAGAGGTATTATACTTCCCTCGTCGGAGCGTCCGGGCGTTTGTTAAATTTGTTTATTTTGTTGCCATCGCTTGCTGTTTTTTTTTTTTTTTGTAAAGAGACTTTATCGAATTGTTCGACGGCGAAATGAGAAAATTGTACTCGCATGGTGCGTGTAGGGATGAGGGGGAGGGGTGGGTTCGATGGAGGGCAAACTAGATTGATGAACGCCGTTGTGCTCTGGCGTGTCTGCAGCTCAAGCGCGCCTGGCCCAACTCGATTTGGACTAACGATTGCGCTGCCACAGCGCGAACGTCCGCGCGCGAGAAATATTCGCGCGCGGGGACGCACAAAAGCTCCTTTAATTCGCGAAACCGTTAATTGAAAGTGCAACACTGTAGAGGGCTGCCATGATTTGCGCGAGAAACCGATGGATTTTTATTTTCTTCTTCTTTTTCTTCTTTTTTTTTTTTAATAAGGCTGTATCATGGAGATTTATTTCGCGTCGGCTCTGATTCTTTTGCGGAGTAATCCTGTATTTTTGTAATGCTTTATTTTGAAATTAGCTATACTCTGAAAAAATGTTTGTAATTTTAGCAAAAGTAAATTATGTATCTTTCAATTTACTAAAAATTTCTTTGAAATTAAATTCACTTTTTTTCGTTTTCTAAATAAATATTTAGTTGACTTAAAGAAATATTTACTTGGAAAATATTTTATTGAAATATTTTGTTAATATTACTCAGTTTTTTTCCAGTGTAGTTTTTGCAAGAGAGAAAATAAATTGAAGCAGATTCATTTCAAGCAGGCTGAAGGGCCCAAAGGAATATTAGGGCATAGCTTTACAGACATTAATTTTTTTTTTTTTTTTTTAAGGAAAATTAAGTTTTTTCTTTAATATTCATTAGTTGATTAAAATAACTAATTTTGAAAATCTTAGTGGTGCATAATGACGCTCGTGCTGAATTAATTAAGCGCCTAAGACAAGGGTTTTAATTAAAAATAGAAAAGGGAAGATGGGACCAGGAAAGGAGATTGTAATTCTTTTTTTTAAAGCGACTTTCCTCTTACCCTTATTTTTTGGCTTACAAAAACCAAGATTTATACTTCATGCTTGGATTCGCAGGACAACTATTTCTTTTTCAACTTTATTATCTCCGATTGGACATTCCATTTGCCGTGAAATATTACTCATGATGAGAAATACAATTATTCTTTCGCCTGTATTCTCTTTTCGTCGTGCGGTAACTGATCTTAGGCCTTCAACTGCATACCCTACAACTAAATAATAAATGCCTGTAAATATTTCTTCATTATACCATCATCAATCAAACCATCAGATAAACATCTGACAATGGACACCCCTCCACGCCTAAAACACCGCAAGAAGCACTACCTTGAAGACACTCTCTCAAAGAGGCCCGTTTCGCGAGAAGAACTCCTCGAGTAGATGCAAAAGGGAGTCCCCCCCTCGTAACTACCCAAACAAAAAGAAAAGAAAAAAACAGAAGAGGGCCGAAGTCTACTTCTTACGAATTATTTTCCAGCGTCGGGGTAGCGGCCTCAGCTCAGTTCAGCCTCGAGCTCGCTTGTTTGTTTTAAATTCGCCGGCGCGCCGGAGGCACTTAAGGCCCCCCCGTCCAATTAGCGCTTGGGATCGCTCAAAGTGGACGATATAACGAACTCGCGCGGGCTCTTTCTTTATCCCCCCTCCTCCCCACGTCCCCTTCCCGGAACGTCGGCCTGATCGAGGAGGTCGGACCACGCGAGGCCCGCGTAATTACCCAGGCGTAATTAAATCGCCTGTCGTCAGATATGATAATGAGCCGGCGGGACGCGTCGAGAAGTGTCCGATCGAGGAGAGGGAATGGTCTAGGCTTGGATCAACTCTCCACTTGGATGGGTTCGGTCGTTCGACTTTTATTTTGGAGCCGAGCACTCGTGGGAGGGGATTCCCTTGTTTTTACGGGGGGCTGGCTGCAGCGTTTGTGTTTGTCGACGGAAAACAATTTTAATGAGTATGCGGGAAAAAAGTGCTTTGGTAATCGTCGGCGATTATTTGCTCGGACTGCGGGGAGAAATTAAAATACCGATTTAAATGTTTTCACCGTTGATTGCTCACTCAAGCTATTATCATTTTTCATTCCATATCTGAGGTTTTTGCGTTCACTCGTCAGTATAAAAATGTTAAAAAGGAATTTTTTTTTTGCAATAAGATAATTTTAATCTACGTAGAAAAAAAAATTATCTAATAGAGCCCTGGCAATGAATAAATCATTTTGAAGTTTCAAAAATGTTCTGCAATTACAGATAATTGTAGAAAATTCATGTTCAGTCGAGCAGAAGAAAAGCTCCATTTGCGAATTCATCAGTTTCAACACAATTTCAATTTATTATTATAATTACAAATAAAAAAGAAATCTCGTACTTTATACACTCGAAAACTCGAGAGAAGCATATTGGACAAAAATTAACTTCCTTTATATTACAATTGTGCTCCGAATTTAAGCTTAGAATAAAATTAACAATAAATCTAAATTATCTTTGTTCATTAGTTCGTATCTTTACACGTAATCGCTCAAAGCACCATCATCCCATCCGAAGTGTGTGCACAAGCTACCTTCCAAACAATCGATTCATTAAAGGGACTCCAAAGCAATCTGCACCAAAACCCAAACGCAAACTCGCGCGCGGCACTCCCGAATAAAATTCGATCAGCATGGCCGCAGGTTTTAAATTGTCAGCGAAGAACAATAAAACGCACGCCATCCCGATCCCTCAACAGAACCCCCCAATTTTCGGGGGATCGCCCGCGGCTCTGAAAGCCCTCCGCTCGCAAAAAACCAAAGCGGCGCAAAGAACAATGAGATTCCCCGAATTGCGCGGCCTTCGCGTCTAAATTACAAGCAGCTAAAATTCAAATCGAAATGGCCGCGAGTTCGTGCATCCTCCTCACCCTCTCTTTCGCTCGCCCACACTGCCGCCTCCCTTTATTATGTATCTAATCTAAGCGCGTTATCGTGCCCGCCGGCGGAGCGCGGCCCCTGCGCTTGATGCGCCGGATCGCCCCGTAATGCATAACTCACCCTAGTTATGCGTATTAATGCACATGCATGCGAGACTGCGCGGTGCAATATGCCGGCGACACCGGCACTGCGTGTCCGTGAGGCAGTTTTGAAAGACTTGCCTCCCGCGCGTTGTCATTGTGCCTCGACCGACGCTGCACTAATAAAAAGGAAACATTATGGAGCCAAAGTTTCCGTGACTTCACATGCAGTTAAGACACGAATTAGAATGATTAAAAATACGATGTTGTTGGCTAATAAATTACAATTTAGTCAAGTATTAAAAGTTAAAAAAGTTAAAAATTAAAAAAAAAGGAGTTTATAAAACTTTTTATGAATTTTCCATCGTTTATCAATATTTTTTTAAACGTTTAACTTGCCTAACCTCACTTATAATTATTTTTTCGTACTAAACATTTTCAAAAACGTACTAAAGTATTACAAATAAATTCAAGAATACTACTGATTTTTATTTATTTTTTAGTAATATTGATGTTTTTTTGATAAATTTAATTCGTGTAGTCTTAACTGTTAAGACATAGAAATTTTGGCTCTACGTTTCCTTTTTATCTGTGTGATCATCTGATTCCCCATTTTTATTCATTTAAATATTTTTAAACTGCAGATCGTCAGTTGGAAAAAGCGGCAACCGACGCTGATTAACTGCTGCCCTTTTTTGATTTTTTCCTTTATTTTTTAGACTGCCGATTGCCAGTTGGTATAGGCGTGCCTCACGGGCGTTTTCATTGTGCGTAAATCGACGATGATCAACTGGCTTCCTATTTTTTTTTCTTTTATTTTTTAAACTGCGGATTGTCAGTTTGTTTCCGTCTGCTTTTAGCCGATAAATGCGTTTTGCGGTACCTATATGCGCCTATATGCGTATGTCGCTCGAGGTTTTTGCGGGGCTTGAATGTTGGTGTAGCTGTGTTTTTTTTTCATCCGGTTTCAATTTATCGAATTAATCTGTCTTTTAAAGGGGATGTACTCTGTGATCGCATTTATTCTGATACGGAAGGATGAATAATATTTTTATCGCATGCAGTGATGCAGAATCTAGACTATTTTATATTGATTTTTAAAATGCTAAATAAATATATGATGAATTTAGTATTTTCAGTAAAAGTATAGTTCGTTGTGTCTTTAACTCTATTAATATTATTAAATCAGTAAACCTTATGACGATCAAGCGCCGAGTAATTTAGTATTAAATCGTGTTATGCAAAATATACGACTGTCGTGCAGCCTTATCAAATCATAAAATAATACTATTATATCATCGGAGCAAAGCATCATTTCCGTTTCGTATCATTCGGATAAGCCACAATAATAACCGACCAGGTTGACCTTTTCATTTTTTTCGCGCTCCTCTGACGCGCGAATAACGTGCGAATTGCTGCCACAGGTGCAATCAATCAGCCGCACGAAATGCAGCCGCGTCACCTCTGTTCGGAAAGCAACAGACTACATACGCCCATTAGCGTCAGAGTCCCCGCAGAAAAAAGAAGGAGACGCCTCGCCCACTTTTTTCCAATCGCAATTACGTCCTCACATGTCTACCCCGTTCAAAAAGAGGCATTTTTCTTTATCTCATGTTCCCCTTTATTATTCCCGCGTAATGTGGAACAATATGGGTTCTTGGCCGGGCGGGTCCGGCGGAAATGGAAATTCCTTGATTAAGCGCGGTCTACGCCGACCGAGCGGGAAGTTGTAAGCATGTTTAATCTCCGTTTTATGGAGGAAGGGGCGGGAGTAGCGTACACCTCCCCTATCCCGTGGGTTAAATAAAACAATGGACGGCTTGATGTTCGATGCGCAGCGCTGCTTACGAATTCGCCCCTGGTATTGCAATTCCCGTAATCTCCGTCCGAGATCATTGATTGTAATTTGAATTCGAATTGTAATTTGATTCGGCGCTCGATACGTAATATCTACCGGCTTATTTATAATGACTTTTTTTTCTCCATTTAAGATGATTGTAAATGGGCGGGCGATGGTGTTTTTTCAATTTCTCATCGCGCACAGAAGGGCTTCTCTGAGGATTTGCAATATTTCACCATTTTTAAAACGGGTAATCCATTGTGTAACAAATAAAAAGTATCTCCCTTTTTCCTCGGTCTACCGAGCCGGGATTTTGTACTGAATTTTTTCCGACACGCACCACAAATCCGCTGGGGTCCATGGAATCAGATTTTGAAATTTACCACTAAACCGGTTTTATTTTTTATTTGTACGCTTTAAAAATATAGCGCTTCGAATTTATACCGATAGCCGACGCGCAAGAATAGCTATAATAGATTCTACTTCATATTTCAATATTATATTTATTTTATGCAACTCTGTGCGCGAAGCAGTACTTCACGCACTAGTGCGCATTTTTGCGAGTACTAAATCAGCACTATAAGATAGACATCGTTGCATAAAATATTGTTCGATATTTTGCTCGTTTCGCTCGGGCGTTAATCTCACACTTGTCCAAAAATCACTTCTGACGCACTAGTATCGAAAACTACTATATAAAAGTTCATTCACAAGTGATTGAAGCTTCTTATTTAATTTTAATCGAATGATTTTTTTTTCAACAGATTCAATTGTATATTAAAACAAGTTAAGCTATACCCAAAGCTCCGATTGTTTTTATTTTTATTTTTAAAATAATAATGAAAATATTGTTATTGTATAAGCTGTCCGAAAGAGGCAAAATATATGGCAGTTTTTTTTAACAGCTTTTATAGCATAGGAACACATCTTCTAAACATAGAGCCCATACTAAAATCATTTACCGCGAATGTATTCTCTAAAGCGGAAAATGTGACTTGATTGATACCGTCGACCTAACCCGCCACTCTATATAATAATAACGAGTTTCCGGGTAAGACCATCACCCCCTGACACCTCGTCTTTTGTCTCTGAAATCCTTTAGCGCGAGCGCGAAATTCGCCGGGCGCGGAAAGAAAGGCGACGGACGATCCACACGCACGAAATTGGACGACGAGCGGGCGCGTCGACGTTTCCGCGCGGCCGAGTAATCATCGGTCCTCCGCCGGCGGACAGCTCGCAGGCTCGCACCGGAGATTATATTGGTCGCGGCACAAAGGGGTAGTTTCGTCGCTAACGACTTCATTTTCCTCGAGTTTGCACGCGAGACCCGCGCTCTTGCCTCCTCCCCCCCTCCTCCTCCTCTCTTCACCCCCCCCCCCCCGCTCCCACTCGTAGCGTACTCTCTGCTGGGCTCTCCAACTTTACCTTTCAGTTTCGAGTGTTTTATGAATCTCGTTTCGCCTGGCTAACCTCGCTTTTGACAACGTGAAAATGGAAAATTTGAATTATCCCTTTTAATTGGGGATTCCGAATGCCTGTTTAATTTGTTGAATACATATTTTTTTTCTCTCGTTTCAGGTAAGCTGTGATTTGTTTCTCTTTGTCCGCGTTCGTTGTACTGCATTCTGTGAGTATAACTGTAATCTTTTATAGTGTTTGAAGAAATCTGCGCAAGGAAAAAAAATTGTTTTTTTTCTTCTAACGAACGCTTGTGAGAAAAGTAGATTTAGAAAAATTAATTAAAAATTGTCTATTAATGAGGCTACCTACTGAATTTCGTTCGGAAAATTGATATATAATTTTATAAATAATTTCCATTACGCAGCCTGCTACGATATATTGCAATTATTTATTCATTATTGGTATATTACCGGTACGAAATAATTAGAAAATATTTAATAAAAATTATTGCGAATTTACGCTCTCTATTATTAGAAAAATAGTAATATATCTTAACTTATTTTTCTCAGCGTTTTATAGATATAAAAGAAGAATTTCAAAAGATAGAGAAAAATATTTAGAATAATTACGAAGGCGAGAATTTCGAACGGGAAATACGTATAATATGGGCAAGGGCGACGAAACGCAGCGCGCCCATTCCACTGGTTAATGGTATATCGAGCCGCGTCAGTCACGTGGATGAATCACGTTGCCGAGCTGCTCGCGGCTCATTAACCAACTCGTCTCGATTTAAAGCTTTTACGCTCGCCGATCGATCGACAAACTTTTCGCCTCCAGTAGCTTTGTGTATCGGAAGTTTACGGAATAACAAAATTTCGCGTATAAATATATATACCTTTAAGCATTGCAAATCATCCTCATCATTAGAGTCCAATATTAAAATGAACCTTCGGCGTGAAGTTTCGCGAAGAATTCCGATGGACAAAGGCAGTCGGAGCGCAAAATGGGAGCATCGATTTCCGCGGGACGCGGATGTAGGGATATTGCTCGTTTGGTACTTGGCCGCGGGGCAGGCGCGGCCAGCCCGGCGCGAAATGCGACGCGCGCGTCCGTGATTTCGCCTGATTGTGCGCTCGCGGTGAGCGGTGAATCGACGCGCGACCTCCGAAACTAATGAGAGGACACTAACGCGCTTTTCTGCCCCTTTTGTATATAAGTGCGAAAGAAAAATATATACTTTCCGTGGAATGCAACTCCCCGAATAATTCGTCCGATTTTCACGGATCGTTAAGCACCGGCTTTGTTTTTCAGCCTGATACATACCATTGGGAAAATCCCATGTGTAGTACTCTTTCTTTTTTTCTTCTACTTTTTTTTTCTTTTTGTTCTCTCTCTCTCTCTTCAGGAGGCTGCTTCGACGGTTTTTTTTTCTAACGGTGATATTTACGCCAATGAAACGAAAAAGCTTTTTTTTTTGAAGCTATACATTTGTTATTGCTGTGGAGGTGGGGGTGTAGTTCAATTTCGAAATTCGTATCGAAGCACATGAATGGAAGGCCTTTGTTACATTTCGTTTCAATTTCTTCTCTCCTCGTTTCTTTCTATCTCGCTTTCGTTCAATAAGTGAATGCGTATGTAACGAAAGTTTTAAACTTCGTTTACATTACAAATCTTGGACCATATACAGGTTTAAACATTCAATGAGCAATCGCGCCAACTAAGGTAACGAGAGAGAAGATTTAATTTAAATAATTTATCTCGGCACTTTCTAGCACGAAGAGTTAGATAGAACGAGAAAGAATGAGATTGCTTGATGTATCTCCGCTCTCTCTTTCTAATGCAATTTAGTACATACTCTCAAGATTTAAGTTTTATAGCTGAGTGGCTTCAATCCCTCTAACAACTTTGTAACCCATCCTTGTAATTAGAAACCTTTCCTAATTCCTTTCCTGTACGTATAATGCCAGGGGGACGTTCAATGCACTGGCGTTGACTAGACGACAGTTTGTGATCAAAATACCCTACAGTTTTACATTTTTTTTTTTTTTTTTTTGTATGTTCGTAATTAATTATCTGTAAATTTAATATAAAAAGCTGTCCACTTTCACGATAATTAAAATTAAACGAGAAGAAAGATCATGAAATGTCTGAAATTTTTTTAAGTAGTAATGGTCGTGTATAGCCAGTCTACTACTAAAGTATTTAATATTAACTATTCGTAAAATTCTTATTATTTATGCAGAACAGTCTTCTAAAATCGCATTTGGAGTACATAAAAAAACTATGTGTAAATTTAATTTAAAATGTCGTCCACTTTTACTATTGTAATTTTAAAAAGTTTCACTTCTAACGTGTTTACAATTTAGTACACGTTTACCTATACATTCAGGCACAAAAAAAAATAAATAACAAGCACTTTTAATTTCCCGTATAGAACACTATAAGCAAATAAAATAAAAAAAATTGGCTTATAACACTTGAAACCGCAGCCTCCCGAGGCAAGTCGATAAAAAATCGGAAACTCAAAAGCGATAGCCGCTAAAAGAAGCGGCGAACTACCGGCCCATCGTTGAATTATTAAGGAGCAGCGAGCGCCCTCTCCTAATCCGAGATGGCGAGGGTGGCCAGGGAGGGTCCGCCTCCGGGGGCATCGGAAATATCGACTGGGAATCGAGGCGCCTGCTCGGCTCCCCTAAATTTAGCCCTCGGCGAGTTGTCGCGCGAGGTGCGGCCCGGCGCTCCGAGAATAGCCACTCCGCCGTGTAGAGGGTCCTCGGGACGACGCCGTCCCGCCGACGGGCGCACCACTGACGTCCGCGCGCGAGGCGCGAGGAGCCGCTTTATAATTTAGAGCCCCGGCAGACACGTTCAATTACAGACGTTAACGGGCCGGAATCGCGGCGGCCGGCCGCGCGTCCCTCGGGGGGGCTGGACGCGGCGCGCCTCGACGTTATACTCGTAGCCTTCGGCCCGACGTGACTGGACGCTGGGGAGGCGAAGCGACAACTGCTCTTTACGCTCTTTCTCGGATGAGCGAGGGGAGCCGAACAATTTTCGGCGCTCCCTCCGGTGTGGTAAAACGTTTTTTTTCACTCGCTGCCATCTTTTTTTTTTTGGTTTTTCTTTTTGGGAGGAGAGGGGAGAGTTACATATTTTTTGTTTGTTTCTTTTTCAACGCGTGTACGTAGGTCGCTCGAGATTGGTATTTGATGTGTAACGGATTTATTTTAAGCCTTTTTCTAGTGCATAGTTTGTTAATAGATTGTAGAAAATATATTTTTTTTTTAATTTAATGTTTATTTAAGAACATTTAATTTTTAATTTCTAATAATGTTAGTTTTACTATGAAAGAGTAATTGAAAAAGTAGTTAATGTATATCAAACGCGAATTATTATTATTTAGTAGAACATTTTTAAGTACATTTCTTGGTATACCTAATTGATGTACAGTAAAATAATCTATGTAATAATAATTATTTGATAATCAGTGTCATTTAATTTTTAAATATGAAATTGCGTGAATGTATATACATCAAGTTTAATGTTTTTCCAAGATTTATTAATTAAATACTGTTTTACAAAGAATACAAATTTCTATAGTTAAATAATGAATTTGCTTTTTAAATAGATTTACGCTAGTAATTTGAAAATTAATTTACTTTTGAAACTGTACTGAGAAAAATATGTCGGAAAATTTACTATAAATTGTATAGGATGAAAAAAATTACAAATTTTGTAGTAAAATTTACTATAGTTGTGGTAATTTTTACACTAAAATTTGTAGATTTTCTAAAATTCATGGTATTATTTTTCGTGCTTCAAGTCTGTCCTCAACGTCTAAAAATTTATAGTGAATTTCTACGTTATTTTTCACAATGAACAATTATTGAGAATAATATTGTAAAAAAAATCCGCCATTATTATCCGATCATGGCCAACCTAATTTAGATCCAGAATTATTTGATTTTCGTTGCGCAGTTTAAGTACCCACCTTCGTGACTCGGATATCGTAGCATGTCGAGATTATTATCGCGCTACTTTCCATTTGCCTTGTACGGACTTCATCAGCCACCGTTTCGCGCTGATAATGCAAGCGATTAGTCAGTTAACGCTATTAGTCTTTAAGTGGTGGTAACAGGTATAATTTAAATTTGATTGAATTAACTACTTATAACTAAATTGAGGTACAAAGTGAAAAGTAGTTTGTAGCTTTTATTAAAGAAACTTTTTACCATTATTTGTATCTCTAGTTGTGCTTTTTACTCATCATTATGTAGTAAATTTCATTAAATTTCGCTACATTATTAATTTACCAAAAATTAATAGTATATTATGCTACTAGGGAAATAAAGAAAGAATGGTCCCAAATCGCATGGAATTTGTCACCCGAGCCGTAGGTGAGGGTATGTAAAAAAAAAATAATTATTCGCGACTTTTATTTGGCGCATAAAAACAGATAACCACGCAACCGTGAGAAATTTTATATTATTAACTTTTGTTGTACACACGCCAAATGAAACAATTTAATCGCTTTATAGACGTTTATTTTGAATGAAACACATAACGTGCTCTTCTTACGAGCAAAAAATAAAGTGGCTTTTATTTTTTCACATTCATATACATTCACTTTTTCAATGAATTTTAATAAACTGCCCGCACTTACTTTACACCGTAACTTACGCAACGGCGCAATTAGTTAAAAAAAAAAAAACATTTCATCACTGCCGCAATTTGTCAGTTCGTTGAGCTTTACGCGCGTTGTCGTTAAGCCGCGTAAATCCCGCAAATTTTTCTTTTTGCCCCCGAAAAAATGACGCAAAATTCCCAGGCATTAACACCGGAGCTTACTTTTGTAAAACAAAGCGAGGCAATAATATTCCCTCCACCAGCGCTTCCTAGGAGCTAATTATGAAATTCATAGTACCTTTTACCCCTATATATACGCGCATCTCGTCGTCCTGAATTCCGCTCGTCTCGCCCGGGGCCGTTTTACCGCGTTTACGGCGGTACAGAGCAGGCGAAAGGGGTTGAGGGACGCGTGTTTTTACGCGCGCCAGTCCGGGGACGAGGGAAGGAGGGTAGGGTCGGTCTTCTGCCTCTTACGAGCTGTCTACAACGTCTGGCGACAGCTGAGCGGATATTGACGATAAAGGGAAGGGATGACGACGATTTCCCTGCGTTTCCGCCTGCACTTGAACTTGACGAGGAATCAGACTCTGCGGATACATCCGCGGTGAATTTCTGAGGCAGCCGCAGCTTTAACAGTGGGTTTCCTTCAGCTGCGCGTATTACGCGAACTTCGTTGATGAGTGCGGAAGACCGGATGGTCGGCGCAATTGTATTATACTCGGTGTTGAATTTCTTCATTTTAACGAAGTTGGGATGGTATTTAATTTACACGGATCTGCAGATTAGATATTTTAAATTAAATTTTTTAATATAATTATTGTACTTTTTTTAAACAATTATAAATGTTATTAATTTAAGGAAGCTAATTTTTCGGTTAATTAAAAAGATACATTTAACATGCGATTATTCTGTTAATTTTCTTTTACGGCGAAAATCAGCAGAAATATCGTTTAAAATAGTTAAATAATTAAAATTGTTTTAAACTGAATAGAGAAAATAGTCAATTGAAATTAGTTTATTGAAACTATCATTCTGTGAAGAACAATAATATTACTTTAAATATTAAATGAACAACGCCCACTGGTATGTGTCCGTGTAATATCAGGTCACAGCCTGCGCAAAGTATCAAAAAGCTTTTCGCTTTTGACCTTATTTTACAATTTTTACGACTATTTTAATACGGAACATGGCAAAAACGGATTTTAGAAATTAATTTAATTAAAGTTTATTGAAAAACTGGTTTCCAATAATTTGGTCTATCAATGAAATATCTGGCGAATGAAACTTTTGAATTACTATTGATTTTTTTTCAGTTTATACATGCAATGTATTCGTTTAATTTATTTTATAATTTTTAGCAGTTATAAATAATTGCATATTTGCTTAATATAACAAGTAACTATTTATACTAAATAACATATATCGCGGTAATTAAAATTAAACCGAGAACAAAGATCGTAAAGGGTCTGAAATAAGTTGAAGTAGTAATAGTCGCGTATGTTCAGACATCGCCTACTAAAATAATTGTGGCCAGTCTACTAAAGTATTTAGCATTAACTATTCATAAAATTCTTATTAATTCTCCAGGACCATCTTCTGAAATCCCATTTGGAGTTCATCGAAAAATTATGTGATAAACCTAATTGTGAAAGAATTTTTACAAGAAAATCGCCGTAATTTCGACGGTTGATTGACGTGAAAAAAGCTTTATACTTTTTACAGAAAAAGCTCCGTAAAAAATGAAAAATTACACTAAAATTTAATCGTAAAAATGACGACGCTTTTTACCTGCTAATGCAAAGTATTATTCGAAAATTCACATAAAAATTATAATGACTTTTCTCTATAATCATTTTCAATATCACACAAATCGCACTACGTTTCTTAGCCTTTCCACTGTATATAAACCACGAGAGCAGTTTTTAATTTGCTTGCCTAACGCGTTACTTCCTTTTCTTTTTACACGCCGATACCCTATTAGAGTAAGTAAATTACAAGCAATTCAAATTTAGCAAGCTACCGCTCCGGGCGCGTAATCCTCCCTACAACAGCCGCTATTTACCATCGATTCGCAAGCCGATCGAAACCTCTTCCCGGACACCGCAATCTCACGTCCCGAACTCTAATTATTTACCCTGCGTGGAGTAAGAAGCGAATTAAAGTAGCCGCGCGGAGGAAAATGGTAAAATCTGCGGAAGCCGGGAGAAGAGCCGGACGACGTGCTCTCGGCGGAGGGACCGCGCGATTTTCACCCCCCGCCTCCTCTCCTCTCTCGCCACCAGAGAGGGGTCGCCTTATTAGAGTCGACTCCTCTCTCTTTCTCTTTCTCACTCTCTTTCTCTTTCTCACTCTCTCTCGCTCACTCGCTCGCTCGCTCGCTCGCTTCCCTTTTGTCCCCGGCGGGGTAACGACGCGGGCGCGCGGGCACGAACCTCCTCTTCCCACGAGATCCTCCGCTTAATACGCAGCCCGCAGTGCCATTCCGGCGCGCCTTTACGCTCCTCGCTCACTAGCGGCGCTCCCACGCTTTCGAGTTTTATTGTGGCAGCGGGTAAAGGTTGATGGCTTTTTTCGTTTTTTTTTTTCTTTTTTTTTTAGGAGGTTGGGCGATATTTTATATTTTTACGGCTCTTCATGAACTCGTTTGATATTGCGAGGGAGTCTGGTTTCTATTTTTTAAGGCTGAGAAGTGGGTTGGTACGAGCTTTTTGAAATGTTAAAAAATTTTCTCCGCGTTGAAAGTTTATTATTGCTTGAATTCTTGTTTGATTGTTCATTTTTTATGGCTATAAAATAATAAGGGGGAAATTGAGAATGTGATGTGTGTGTCCTTTCTTTTTATTGTTTTATTTGTTCATTTCTTTAAAAGGACTGTATTGCTTTTCTGGAAATTGTGTAGCTACCTTTCATCGACGAAACTATGATTTTTTGAATAATATTTTTCATGGACGCTTAATGGCCGCTTCATGGCCAATAAATGAAAAATAGAAAAATATTCGAAAAATCGTTTCATCGATGGGAGAGAACTGGACGATTTCCAGCAGAATAGTGGAATATAATTCATCCAGTAGAGTACGCTTTTTTAAAATATAAAAAATGCTGTTTACAAAAATGGCCCGGCAGCATAAAACATAATTTTTAATAGTACACTGACAAAAATAAATCGAAAAACGTACAGTTTTTTATAGTAAAATGTCATAATTTTTTTTTTTTTGAACGTTCTAAGTCCACATCTCAACTTCAAGAATTCACGGATAAATTTCCCAACGCTATTACTTTCAGCGTACATCAAAACAAAGTACATCATCAAAGAATCTAAAAAATTACAAAAATACGGAAACAAAAACGATGAATTGGTATCTCGCGGTAAATTCTTAAAGTTCTCATTCAATTCCATACCTCAATATCTTTACCAAATTACACGCTCGTTTTTACGACTTTTTTCATCCGCCCCAATCGTCTCGACGATTCGGCCGCCGATCCAAAAAAAAAAAAAAAAAACTACGCGCGAAAAAAAAACGAACACCGCCTCGACAATCTGCCCAAATGCCACACTGCACACAGGAAGAGGGTAAACTTGGCAGTGCGCTCGCGGCGGGTTCGATAGTCGCTTGGCGCGGGCGTCTGAGCGCGCGGTGCCCGCGGGGGCTGTTTCCGGGCGCGGCGAAAGTGTCAGCGGCGGCGTCGCACAACACAATGGCGGCCCGTCCCTGATAAGCGGCGCGAGCTCCATCCGTCTCCCCGGCTTGTAGACCGCGACGGCGGCACATTTAATCACTTCGTGACCGCGTTATTATCAAGACGACGCTTTGAGCCTTCTTCGGGATGTATACTCCTCGCTCACCGGCCCCACGAGCTCCTCCCCCTCTTCCTCCCCTACGGCTTTTAATGATTTCCATACCTAATCGCCCTAATATCTGGCATCGAATATTTACCTGGCAACGTCGTGGGGAATTTCGACGTTAATACGACGTCCTCCGTGTATTGTGCACGCTGATAAGTCTTGGATGGAATTTAAATGTTTAGAGAGTTTCAGTTGTAGGTATAAGCCGCACGCAGTGATATAGATGAATTTAAGGCTTCAAATTTTTTTACCTTTTTTTTTAGGGATGATAAAAAGTAAATTGATATGAAGATTTTAAATATTTGTTTATATACAGAGAACGATGTGAATTTACACTTTATTGGATACTTTTTTGAATTATATAAAAAAAAAAACAGTTGGATTATTTGTTATTTTAAATTGTACAGCCTAGGAATATGAAATAACTTCATGTCTAAGTAGTAAGCAAATTTCTTTCTCAAAAAAGAAAAAATAAATAAATAAATAGAAATAAAATATTTATAATGTAATTTTTTTAAAAGTAAATTGACTTATTAATTCTCATAAGTAATATAAAGTACTACAAAGAATATTATATTACATAAATAGTAATTTATTATAAAATCACTAACAATTACATTTTTATTAAATTAATAAAAGTTAATATAAAAATTAAACCTTAAAAAAATTGAGGCATCACTCAAATACAACTTTTAAGCTAATAAATATATCCATCATCCGCAATAAATAATGTGTACATGAAATAATATTTATTACCGACCATTTGGCGAGTGAATTTCGAAGCTTTTTTAAACTCACTAAGGCAAGCAAAAATTTATTATCTCATCAGACCTAGACTTATATAAAAAAAAGTATAAACGGTTGACAATACCACATAACGAATTATTCGTTCGCGTGCAGCTTATTACTACTCAATTAACGAAAGCCTAACGTTTTCAAAGTCCCCGAGTGCCTTCTCTATCGCGCCGAGCCCTCTCCACTCCATCCCTCCAAGGCACAATCTCTGAAGCACCAATCACCATCCGACACGTAGTAACACCATAATTTTCACGCAAATTACCAATCCGACGTCTCTAATTCGACGGTATATAACGAGGTTAAGCATTCAGCAAGCAGCGGAACCCTTTGAACGTGTAAATGCTCTCCGTACCGCGGCAAACTCGAATCCCGCGCTCGGCGCGATCCGTCATTTTTACGGAATTATTTCCGCCGATGGATTTCGAAAGCCGAGGCGCCATTTATCAAGCGCCCCTCGACGCGCGTTCGCCTACACTCCCGGCGTGTACCGAGACACCCGCTCTTCTTCCCGTGTAATACATTTATCTCGTGGCTCCGCTTTCTCCCCCCGGGCTTTTTTCGCCGCTCCCACGCGGCCTTTTCCGCCGAGGTCAAAAAACCCCCGAGTTATCAATTTCGACGTGGCGCCTTCATTGTAGCTCGCTCTTTTCTCGGCGAATTTACTTTTAGCTTTTACTCGTGCGGTTCTCTGAATTTGGTTAGTCATTCGAATTTTCGTTTATTAATGAATGGTTATATATATATATCGAACGTTTAAAACATTTCATTTATTCATTCTGATGGGTTGGCTGTCAAACGTCCTTTGCTTGATTATTTATTTAAAGAAGATTATAATATAAAGTGCAAAGGTAATTTTATGAAGGGCTTTTGAATTCAAGAAGATTGTAACATAGTAAGAGCAAATAAGCTTATTTAATAAATAAATAAATATTTTCTTATAAGTTTGAACGAAGGTATTTATAACTTGCGGATCAAATTCTACGATGTAAATTATTAACGTCGGTGTAAATAGATACTCTATTAAATAAAAAAAAAATTAATGGCGGTTTGGTAAATAAATAAATATAAAATAAGAACGAATTCCTGTTGTGCATTTTAATCAGGCGAGCACAATTTAAAATTCACTTTCAGTGTATCACACGTGACATATGTGAAAAGTTTCAAGTTCTAATATCCGTCTATGCGATACTTTAACTATAAGGAAAGCTCAAGTCTTACATCTCCATTGAATTTTCTTAAATTGGTGAGCTTTTTACTCATCTAGCACACGAACGGAAAGAAGAAGCAGCAAATGGAATTCGTCCCCTAGGCGCTGGCAGCGCATCTGCGCACTCCAACTGGGCTGCTGCTGCACTTTTATTTACTTTAACTCACGCCCAAAGGGACATTTCTAATCCGTTCATTTTTTTCTCTTTGCCTTAGCTATTTTTGCAGTTTTTCTCGACTCCCCCGAAGTGTACGTAGTGTTAGTGTGAAGTGAAAATTTATGAAAACATCGGTTAAGTTTCCAGTGAACAGAAGCTTAAAGTCACTTCATATCGAGTCTCGCACATTTTATTACGGTCGTAATAACACATTTATATTTTCTAGCAAAATACATCGTGCATACACAATTTATATCCCTTTTAAAAAAGTACGTATTCCACTTAAAAGAAAAAAAAAACAAGAGCAAAAATAAGAGTACGTATACTACTACTACGAACAGTATACAAATTGCATTCTAATTTTTGGGGAGTAGCTAAAGAAAAAGGATATAAAAATTTATTAATCGTAAACCGCGCACCTATTAAAACGTCTTAAAGCTGTAGCTTCGTAAAGTCTTGCCCTCATTTCTGTTCACACCAGAGAATCCAAAATTTAATCTTACAATTGTTCAAATACCTTTCAAATTCAAGCGAAGTAAGCGCTAATTTAAATTTTATAATTTCTCATATAATCAAGAAAAAAAAACTTTAATCCCCTCTCCACCAACGTCCCAAAGAAACGCAGAAAGATTAACGCTCTGCCTTATCTCGCTCGCACTTGAACGACGTTAATGGGTCGACCTCGGGCGCACACGCCTCTCCCGGGACCGTATCGCGTAACTTAGAGAGGGGGGCAATACGCCCCTCAAATGGAAAGAAACCCCATCCCCGCATATGTCCCCGCGACTCTCGCCTCCGGCGGAGAAAATCGTCCGATCGCGTAGGCGCGACTCTCACGTGCATCGCGCGCGTGACTGGAATTCTACGCCCGCCGTACAAACACCGCGTGACGTAATGCCGACTGCTCGGCGGAACAAATTGCCGGGCGTCGCGGAGTTTTCGCCGCGACAAAAGCCGCGATTTTTGCGGGAGGTAACACATTGCTCACTTGCCGCTAATCGGGGATTTCAGCCGGCCGGGCGTATGATTGATTTATATGTACCGAGGCTGCGCGCCCGCTTTATGAGGCACATATTGTGCCGGTAGCGCATTGTACTTTCAATTCCATTCGCGTTGTGTGTACTTTTGTGCGCCCGGCGCTTTTGTTTTCGCCGGAGAAAGACGTGCAATTATTCAACCTGCCGCCAGACACTTTATTGATGAATTTGTTTCAGTTCTGGAGTGGTAATTGATGCGAACGCGTAGATGATTGTATATGTCGAGATAACGGTTTCGACTGTCTGATTTTTTATTTTAATTAATTGAAAACAAAAATAAAATAATAAAGAATTAAATGTTACGATATTGTGCAGCCTTCGCGCGAATAAAATTTCGCTTTAAAAAAGTGAATGACCACTTATTATAACGCTTCACGTTTAGAGGGTTAAGCGTGTAAGTTCTTCATTGATACTTTTTATAATTAATAAAAAGGGAAAAAAAGAAAAATTCAGTATTAAGGCTGTAAAAATTCATTCGGTTTATTTTTTTTTTTTCATTTTACTTCTGATCGAAAGGACAATCTTCCGTTTTTTGTCCATTCTATCCTATTCTATCGGAATCTTTACACCCATATGGAAATTGCACATGAGCCACTAAGCGAGGCAGCGAAGTAACCGCTGGAATTCGCATTACGACTCCAACCAAGAAAATGGGCATTCCGCTATTAACGCTCGACTTTTATGGAAATCAAGTCTGCGTCCAAGGAGCACAACTGCAATTTTTTGCGTTTTCGAAAAATTTGAGTTTTTATCTTTTTCAATAAAGCACTTTAATTTCCACTTCTGCGAACGAAACAAAATTAATTTATTAATTTTTTACAAATAGATTACTAATAACTTGTATTCCAAGTGTCTTTAACAATGCACTTTTAATAAACCCGATATTATTTTTATTAACAATTTAATTTTGATATAAAACCGAGAAAGGATCCCTTCAAAACGCTCGGTTACCTCGATTTCGACAAGCACAGTGTACGAAGCTGCAAAACAGTATCACTCTATTTTAATCCTCCTTCACATCTTTTTAAGGATCTTCTCCGGAATCAATCCAACGTCTGAGCTTGTACAACTTTACGCCGCAATTTATTGTTTATTTTCGTGACCCGCGGCATTCGCTACAAATCAGCAGTCCGCAATTTTTAGCAGCGTCAAAAATAAAGCCGATCGATCAACGGCGAACTTCATCCCCCTTCTCGTTCCGCATATAAGCGTCTTCTTTTTTGGCTTTCTATCTTCGGTCCAACCCACATCACGCTCTTTATTTCACGAGCACCGAAAACATCGATACAACGCGCCGAATCGATCGCGACTCGTACGCTCGGAGATTCGTTTTGGCACTGATCTCGTCGGCTCGTGACACGTAAATATCCGAATACCGTGTAGAGCGAGGCGCGGACGATTCGCATAGTTTCGTCCTCTCCGCGGCGGAACTGGAGGCGGCGCGCCCCGGGCATCATCCTCGCGCGCGGATATAAGATTGTTCGCCTGACGCGGAGGCAGTTATTCCAACTATATCCATCCGGGCGGTCCGCGCGCGAACTCCGCAACGCGGTTATAATTATTCCGCGGCGTATAGCTGCTGCGTTATCCTTTGGCCCGCATAGTTCCGGGATAAAAAGCCGTCCGTCTGCGCGGGATTATCGGTGAAGAAGCCGCGCTTTCATTAATCAAGGGACTGAGGGGTGGAATGAGCGGCAGGGGGGGTGGTATGTTGACGGCGATACGCCGGCTGCACCTTGTCGTCACGGTTAAAGGATCGAGGAGTGGCTGCTCGTTCGCGAAAAAATTACAGACAATCCGAGTGAGTGGAGAGTCTTTTAGGTGGGATATCGCTCTAATTAGAAGTTGTCCGCTCGGTCTCTTTTTACACTGCACCGCTGAAGAGTAAATCTAGCGTTGAATAAGATTTTGTTAAGATACCTTATATTTATTTATTGATTAAATAGAAACAAACTATTAAATTTAAATTATTGTACCAAAAAAAGATCAGAAAAGAAATATTTATTATATTTATGTACACCGAAAAAAATAAAAAGTAGTTCTTACTGTTTGCACAGTAGATTTAACTGTAAAATTGGAAGTAAATTTAA
>JAWWEN010000048.1:12346561-12435359 GCA_035582955.1 Sycophila texana | reverse complement strand
TGCCGCTGGCTCTGGCCCTGCCGGTGGAAGGCCCCGGGGCCCCGGCCCCGCAAGCGCCGCCGCCGGGGGCGCGCCGCGCCGCGCCACCCCGCACACCCCCATACACGCACACGCGCCCGCGCATCCACACACACGACATACGCACGCACAGTCGTGAAGCAGAGGCGAGGACACACGACACACGAGCGACGGGACCGAGGACGCGCACGCCGGGGACGCGCCGCGTGCCGTCCCCCGCGCACCGAGGCCCATCGATCGATAAAGGCTAATGGAATGAAAAAAAGAAAAATAATAATAAAATAAACAATAATACAATAAATAATGATTAATGAATAATGAGAATTAACGATTAATCGAACCGACACGCTGCGAGTGGCTTCAAAAGAGAGAGAGAGAGAGAGAGATGATGATGATAATGCACAATGAGAGAGCGAGAGAGAGAGAGCGATTGTGTGCGAGTCTGCGAAGCGTGTCGACACAATTGTAAGCGCGTATTATACACATTATTATACATAGCGCGAAAGGTGAATTGTAGAGGAAGCGAGCGACGAGAGAAAAATAAGGGTCGATTGCATTGCAAGGAGTAAGAGTTTCTCGCGGGCAGCTGGACCGAGAGCGAGCGGATACTAATTCGATGGGGAAGCGATGGTTACGCGGGCTATATACTTATATATATATAGAGAGAGAGAGGTAGGTCCGCGAGGCGGTTGTTGGCGCCGAGGATATCCCGCGCGCGTACTAACACACATCACGGGCTAAAAGAGCATTAACCGGAGACAAACCCCTTCACCCTCCCTCACCCCCACTTCCTCCCTACATTGACATCCTCGCGCGTTCGCGGCGAAGAGCTTTCGTTTCCTCTCCCCCCCACCCCCCACCTCATCTTTTGCTATCCTCGATGTACCACCTACGAAGTACCGATAAACATCCCTCCCCTCTTAATCCCTCCCACCTCACACCCACCACGGAAAAAAAAATAAAAAGAAAGATTAAAAAAAAACCCCGACGAGACACCACCCCCAGCCTCGTAACGTACGCTCGCACGTGGGGCGTTAGATTCTATTATATTTTTTAAAATGGGAAGTAAGAGTAAACATTGTTATTGTTAGATTGAATTAATTTTATATAAGAGAAAAAGTTGCAAAAAAAAAAACTAAGATGAGACGTTTTGGTAAGGAGAGGAATATATATCATATACAATATATATACGCGTGTAATAAGCGGTCAGTTGTTGACGTTTGACTTTTTTGTACGAGGCGCGCACGCGCGGCCGTAAAACGAGGGGTTTAAAAAAAAACAAAAAGCAGAAAAAAAAGAAGATGAAGAAGAAACGATGAGCACGCAATATGGACGCGAAGGGAGGACGCGCGAGTCCCCGCGTGGGGGCGAGAGAGCGCGCGCCGCGGGCCGACGTCGGGGGGCCTCGCGGCGAGCTGAATTATTTGAGCGAAAGCCGCACGCGGGCATTTTGTAGGGCCGGTGGATACGGGGACGACCATCTCGCACCCGTTGCCGGGAAATAATGAAAACATAAGATAAATAAATAAATAAAATTAAAGTTAATAACGAAAAACCCAAAATGCAATCGCCGCAGCAGACTGATAGGACGCTTTAACTTATTGCCGAGGAATTATCGCGGTGAAAAGCGCGTTTTTTATTCCGATCGCGACGCTGCTGACAATTGGCTCAAGCTACCTTTTTTTTATATACGTATAAACGTTGGACTTGTAAAAGAAGTGCGTTTCTGTTGGCGATATAATGAAAAAAAAAGTATTTGTTGCTGCAAACGAATGCGAGCGTAAATACTTTTTTTTTTCTTTTTGTTGCGAAATTTTCTCAGTAAACTGAAAATAAAGTTTTTTTTTATTACTTGTTTTTTTTTTTTTTTTTTTAACTGACGAGTCGTGCAGGTTATACAGTCGATGGATTGAGCACTGGTGATTTTGTAGTGTTTGTAGATCGCTGTTTTGCGTTGATGATGTATTTAACACTACATTCGTTTGAATCGCCACGTAGTTTTAAGAAACTTAGCGAAAGAAGAAACATAATAGAAAAAAAAATTATTTTTTATGCTTTTTTAAGCTCTATAAGAGACGCCGAGGATAGCGTGGAGAGGTACTCAATCCATCGAAAGCAATGAATCATATTAAAATTCACTTTCTTGCGAAAACAAACAGATTTTGTTACAGATTGGCAATGTTTTAAAAAGTTCTTTATCATTTCAATAAACAATTAGACAGATCTATTTATTCATGATATTCTGCTTGTATCAATCAATGCCTATAAAATCATACTTTTCCAAATTTTACAGTTTTACCGAAAATTGGTAAAATAATAAAATAAATGTTACAAGAAAAGGAAAAAGAAAGCGTGCATCGATCGGCCATCCGAGAATACCGAGCTGATGTCCCCCGACAAGCCTAAATACCGGGCGCTTGCGAATTTTCTTGCCCCGCGTCCACTCCCCGGGGGACGTACGTACATATATATAGTGTTCTCGGCAGCGCGCGCAAGAGGTCGGTCCCATCACCTTAAAACGATCGGGACGTGCCGTAAAACTGTACACATAAGCACATTTTACAATAGACGACAATTATTATGAAGCGGGGGGGAGAGAGAGTCACAGTGTAAATTCTCAATCGCTCGCGCGACAAGATTGATAAATTTTATTCCGAGCAGGCCAAAGGATGCGTGCCATTCGAGAGACGAAGGGTGAAATGGAAAAAAAAACAAACAAACAGAAAACAGAAAAAAAAAGAGCCGAGAGGAGTTACGAGCAAAACCGAAGCCGTTATCGAGGTATAATATGTGTTCGTTTAGACATTATATACACAAAAAAAAAAAAATAAATAATGTATTTAAAGAAAAAAAAATCTAGATTATAAACTGCGAAATAAGAGAATAAAGAAGCAGCGAGTGTATGTGTGCGAGCGTGTGTGCATACGTGTGCGAGTAGAGCGACGAAAACCATTGTAAAGCATAGAAACGAAGTGCCGGTGGCGCATGCGCGACGGAGTAGTAAAATATGCAACAAAAAAAAAAAAAAGGGAAGTAAGCGAAAAAAAAAGAGAGAGAGAGGGAGAACCGAAGAAAATTCGCCGAGGAGTGTGTGCATGGTGTGTGCGCGCGACTGTGCGATCTTACAAAAGGCTATACACGCGAGAGGCGGAGATTTTTTTCGGGAACTATATAAAGAGAGACACGCGCGCGGCCTCATCCTCCTCCTATATAACGCGAGAGGCACATAAAAGACGAGAGGGAGATCTATAGAAAAAAGAAAACCCCGCGCGCCACGGGTGAGCGCTTAGACCGACGCGGAGGATCGAGAAGCGACGTGGCGTCCCAACTCGGCTCCACACTTCGTTATATACATAAAAAATATATATATATATAAATAAAATATATATATAGATTGTTCGTTTGTCGGTTAGCTCTTGCGTTTTTTCGTTCGAATCATTTTTTACGGGAACACCACATAATAATAAATAAAAATAATTAACGATAAAATAATAATTAATGAATAATGATAAATAAAATAATAACGATGATAAAGAACAAAAAAAAAAAAAGAGGACGAAGAAGAAGAAAAAGAGAGAACAAAGCTGAAGAAGCATAAAGCGGAGGGTATATTATACTTGCGCGCGGGCTCGCTTCAGGGCCGAGCCGCGAGAAAACGACGCGGACGCGCGGACGAGTGTTGTTGTTAATTGCGTTATATCCTTGTATATTGTCTTTTACCTTATTGACTGCGGAAATGCGAACATTTAAAAAAAAAGAATAATAATAAATAGCATGAAACGCAATCCGAACCGTTGTTGAGCGATCGTCCAAAATTTTCGAATTTTGTTTTTGTACGAGCGAATTACGAAGCCCTCCCCGTCTCTGACCGAGGCGAAGTAAAGCTTTGTGAAAAAAAAAGCGCGACGGCGAGGCGAGCGTCAAAACAGAGCGAATTGAAGGCATAGACGCGAGATTAAGCGCCCGAGGGTCGGGACCGAGGATTCGGTATCCCGGCGCCATAATTGCCACGACGCCGTACGCATTTCCGCTCGTCAGCACCGCCCGGAAACACACGTGTATGTCCGACTCATTTCTCTTGGAATGCGAAAATTGCGAAATGAATTGAAGCGATGGAGCCTCGGGGTTCGCAAGGGTGGCTCGAGCTGCAATATACATCAAGTTCAAATGCCATTTTATCTTTTTTTTGTTCTTTTTTACGTTTTGCAGGTGGCGAAGAGCTCGATTTGTTTTGCGCCACGTTCAGTGATACGACGAGACTGAAACGAGTTCTTTTAGTGCAGAGAGGCACTAAAAGCAACGCGAGCTAAACGACGGTAATTGGCAGTAATTTTTTTTTTATTATTTTCATTTATTAGAAATTCCTTAAAAACAATCTTTTAAATTGATTTTCCTGTATTTTTTTTTAAATAAATTATTAGTTTACGAATACATTGCAATAATAATATCTAAAACGAGAAAAAAAAATATCGTTTCCCACAATGTAGCTCGACTCGCCATTGCGATCATTGATTCGCCCGACGATCAGTAAATCTTAAGTAAAACGAGACAGAGAGCGAAAAGGAGCAATTCGACAGCGAGCGAGAGAGATACAGTGTGAATGTTAAGCGAGAGGGCGGAAAGTCACGATACGCACAACTTGTAACACTCACGACCTGTAACGTCGACCGACGCAGTTCCCCCCTCCACACGAGAGAGAGAGAGAGAGAGAGAGAGAGAAATTCGCGTTTTTTTACTGAGACTGCAGAAAAGCGCAAACTCAAAAAAAGTAAAAAAAAAATGAAAAAAAAAAAACGATTAACGAAGAAAGCAGCAGCTGACAAATCGGGGGCCGAAAACTCGCGCTTCGTGTCCCCGCGCCGCCCTTGTAACGGCCCCGGCGGGCCGAGTTGTTAGATATCGCGCTTGCACGCCGTGTTTTATAACCCCCGCCCGAAAGTGAACCGGACGAGCCATCACGGCAGGCCAGCCCTTACGCCCCCCCCCCACCCCTCATCCACTCCCGATCCCTCTGCGAGTCAGCCTCCCACCCCCAAGAAAGCTGCCCTCCTCGAGACGCTAGCGCGAGGTCAAATTGTACGTCCGCGTTCCCGTCGTTTTCTCGTTCAGCGCAGCGCGACTGTGTGACTGTGTGCGAGTGTGCGTGAGAAGCGCGCGAGAGCAAAAATGCCCATCTCCTTTACGTACGATGACTTTTCGTTGTGTAGCGCGTCCTTAATGAACAGAAAAAAAAAACATAGGAAGTGATATCGACCCGTGAATGGAAAGAGTTTTAATCCCGAACCAGCTGAGAGAACGAAGTAAAAAAAAAAAAGACGAATCTCTGCTTGATTCGATGTTGGTTGGACCATTGTGTAGGTGACAAAAATAAAAACCGACGCCGGGCCGATGTGTATAGCCGAATAAATAACAAAAAAAAAAAATGATGAAAAATGAAAACGCTGGAGGAGTTTAAGGAAACAGACAAAAAAAAAAAAATTTTTAGATGCGCACTCTGTTTAGGAGGCTCGTTTAAAGTGCGTTTAGGGGAACTTGAAGGCCCACCGAAAAATTTAAAGTCGATGTACTTAGACACTGTTTGATTAATAAAAAAAAGATATAGAAAAAGTTGTTTTTTTTTTTTCGTTCAAATAATATATTATACACTTATAAAGAAGCAAAGGAAGTTGATGAAATAAGTAAACTAGAAGTGGAAAGAGAGAAAAAAAGTTCGAGCGAATGACGACGCAGCGATTCTCTCTCCAACAATGTTTACCGAATCGACTATGCAGCAGAGAGAAAGAGAGAAGAGCGAATGAGCGAATGAGTGAGTGAGAGGGAGAGAGAGAGAGAGAGAGAGACAGGATTCGTGAATTTCAAGGCAATCTGCCAACGAGGAGCTTTTATCGAGCACAAACGAACCTTTCCACCTCTGACGCCTCCCTACCCCCTTTACCCTTCATCCCCTCCCCTGATGTATAGAGGCTGAGCGGCCACATCAAAGCATAGCCAGCAAAACAGTAGTGTGGACTCGCAAACACGGGAGTAAACATTTTTTAGAGCGTCTGCTTCCTTCCTTCCTTCCAACTCACCGTCCGCAGCTTTGCTTGCACCCGCGGCACCTTCCTCCGACCCTACTTTTTTTTTTTATCCTCCGTTGCTTTCAGTTTAAGTGTGTGACATCATGATATTTTTGTGACGATCGTACGTACCGTAGCATATAGATTCGCGAAGATTTTTCTACAACTTCTTTTATAGTAGTTTTATAGAAGAGTTTTATTGAGTAGTATTTAAGCTTCGCATATAACGAAAGTAGCAAAGTGAAACTAAAGATAACAGAAAAAAAAATGCAAGTTGTAACGCTCGAAAGAAATCGATTTTAAAAACGTTTAAGGTCGTCTTAAAAGTATTACGATCACTCGTGTGCAACAGAACAAAAAAAAAAGGTATATATATAAATAAACAAAAATATATATATGAATAATATAAAAAGCATCGATACTGCGTCAGTTAAGTTAAATCAATGAATCATCGTTTATTTATTGTTAAAGAGAACAAAAAAAAAATAGTGAAAAGAATATAGTGATCAGTTTTCATGAATGTCGAGAATTTTCTTTCTCCTATATGAATATAAAAAAAAAAGAAGAAGCGTCGCTGAAAAGCCGAGTAAACTTGCGGGCGATCAAGAATTGAATGAATTACCGAATTCAACCTGAAACTATTAGTGTTTCTACAAATATTTCAAAATAAAAACAATAAAGTTCATTTCAATCTGATCGTTCGTCTAATTTTCTAAATTCTCCTTTATTTTATCATTATTTTATCATTTATTCAACTCGATAGACCATTCGATTTTCGCTGCCAAAATACCAGTCGAGAAAAAAAAAGGACGAGAAGCACCACTTGGAAATTAAAAAGCGAGAGAGAGGGAGAGAAAGAGGAAAAATGAGTAAAATTCGTTGGACACCGAGGACACCGACGGTAAAAATTAAACGCACCAATCTGGGTAAGTATGGTTTTAAATGGTTTAAAACGCGCAAAGTTTTGCCGGGCGAAGGCCGAGAGGGTCGGTCTGCTCGGCCGAAGAATAGAATCAGCCGAGGCCTAGGCAAGCGCGAGATGAGGCAAGTTTCGCTTAAAAGCACGCCTGACACTCCGATTATTAGGGGAGCGCGGCCCGGACAAAGGGAAAAGTTTTTTACTCGCGGCGCCCATTCAGCGCGCCAAGATTTAAGCGCCATTTGTTTGGCCATCGTGATGACGTCCGATGAATGCGGATCTTCGAATGCCGACTCGACCCCTCGGCCTCTTCACCTCCGCCCGCCCTGCGTCCTCAGCCGGGTACTCGCTTATAAAGAGCGGAGAGAGGCGAACGCGCGTCTTTTGTCCTTCGCTGATTTCCGACTGAAAATTCACTTTGCCATCAGTTTTTTACAGCTAGATATTTTTTAGAGACTGTTTTTGTAACTTATAGTATATAATTTTTTTTTAAAGGTGTGTTATTCGAAGTAAAATTAGATGTAAGTTACGTAGATTTACGTTTATAAGTTTTTTTTTTCTTCAATTTTTATTTTCTTATTTTATAATAATTTGATTATCAAATCATTGATATCTTCACATAATTCATATGAATCTTTATTGAATAGAAACACTCAATTTCTTACTGTTAATTTAAGATTTAGAAGAGAATAAATTGTATTTTATGAATTAATTATTTTCAATATTATTATTTGGAGACGGAAATATAAGATAAAACAAATTATTTTTATTTATTTATTTATTTTATTTTAATTAATAAACGGATTAAAGTCCATTTACAAAATTTATGTATGACAATTGGTTTATCTTTCTAACAGTAAAAAATTTATATTTATAAATAATCAATACATGTGACGCTGGTAATGAATCCACTAACAGAAGTAATGTCTAGTAATCAAAAATTCTTGCCTTAAAGCACTGTCTTGTTTCTATTTCAATTGGGATACTGATCAGAAATGTTTTACAGTACTTCTCTGTTTCTACTTGCTCGAATTTATTAGTCATTAATACATTATTATAATATTTTTTTCTCTTTTGCTTATAGCTATGTTTTTAAAAACTGTTTTCTCCACTACATGTTTTTCTATAGTTATCAAAATACTGGCACTCAATGTCTTACCATGACTGTCTGTTTCTACTTGCCCGAATTTATTGCATTACATTCTTTCTCGTTTACTTTTACTTACATCTATTTTTTTAACATTATTTGTTACATTTTTTTAATTAAATTAAGAGATTATGCAACTTAATGCCTTGCCACACTCATCTGTTTCTACTTACAGTCTGCACATAGAACCTTATTTCAATAATTTTCCCCTCAATTCCGAGCTTGAAATTTTTTTCAAAGCGAACGTTTAACCATGTTCCCTAAAAACGATGGCATTAGTCTACATCGCCCCCTCATAATTTAATTAAACACTCGCTGTAACAAGCCAGCACTTGTACTTCTCACTCGCCTATTAAAAAAACGGAGTATGATTTTACGTCAGATAATTATAGCCTTTTTACGTATACAAAGAGAACTTGAAAACCTTTTTTGCCGTCCTCCCGCCTCCGCGGCTGTGTAGGCGCTAACGTCCCGTCCCTTCCGCGCGCGCCACCCCTCGTTTTCATTTACACGGCGCTATTAGCATTGTCGTCAACCGGCCTATAGCCTGTATAGCGGCTATATATCCGCGCCTCGCTGCCGTTCGCATTGTCGTAATGCGATAATCTGTCGCGCCCGGACGCACCGAAACAATTAACTATGCCGTTCTAATTAACGCAAGCGTCGCTCCCGCGACCCCCTATTTTTCCCTTCGTTCCCGTTGTTGTTCCCCCTGCTCCACCCCTTCCCTTTCGCCCACCACCTCCTCTGCTCCCACGAATGTTCGGCGCGAGGAGCTTCTCGGCGCTTCCTTAGACGCGCCCCAATTCGTACAGCAGCGCCCGGGACGATGTTGCCTGATTCCCATGGAGACGGAGACTAATTGTGCTACGATAAATAATGAAATAAGGAACGGCTTGGATATTTTTGCGGAGCGTGTAACGCGCGCAATTTAGGCTGTGCTGAACGCGAGCTTTCGCGGTTTATTAATGGAAGCTTGCGCTGGCAGTGGTATAAGTTTAGAAAAACAAGGAGTTTGCAAGTGATTTAGATATATTTTTTTATTTCTTTTATTTGACAGGTCCATTGTTTAATGACATTTTTATTAAAAAACACAATACGTTTTCTGTTTAGTCACTAACTGACTGAAAAATGTGTTTTGATTTTAATCACTACTGATCTCTATAAATATTTATTTATTTTTCAAGGGTTTACACATTTATACAGTGTAAAATTAATGAACAAATAATTTATTGATTTTTAAATCAATAATTAATTACGTAAATTAATTTTTTACGACAACTACAAAAAGAACTCTCTTAATGTATCATTTGGCTTAGTAGAATTCTGATTACAATTTTTACTGAAGATAAGTTTTTATACTGTTTAAAAATATCATCACTTGTAATAACGAGTTTCCTTTGCATACATTACTGTAAATCCTTAATTTTCTTTTCTCATGGTTAAGTTGAAGTAAAAGACTTGTATTATATTATTAAATTACATAACGTATGAAGAAGCTACACAGGAACAGTTTACCGACGGTTTCCTATTAATTAATAATTACAAAATTAATAATTCACTCCGAAAGTTATTATAACACAGTAATCCAATTTCCGTTCAAAGAAGACCAATGACGCGGATGAATAAGTACTCGCAAAAGCCATAAGAATATCAACACCAGCACCCACAGTAAAATGCAAGCGAATCTGAAATGCCTCAATCAAAGGATCTTCGATCATCAAGTTCCCGCGGCGATCTTTAATTGCGAGAGCGAATCCCTGGTGCTTACGATCAGGCGCGGCGCTTGTCTTCAAAGGCGCCGCAGAACAAAGGGTATGATGCCCGCGGAAATATCCGTCGCGGTGCGCTTTAATCCTCTACCTCCGCCCCGCCTCAGCTCCCATGCAACCCCCTACGATAGACGCGCCGTGAAGCGCACCTCAGCTGTTTAAAGTTGCAGCAATCGTTGCTGGAATATTTAGATTCTTTTTCCCCGCAATGGAGGCAAACTTCGCGAAACTCTAATCGCGGAAACTCGGCGAATAATGCACACTCCAATTGAGGAACTTCTTTTTAATGGGCTTTGAAAAATTAACGCGGAGACTCGGGACTTTTTAATAAACCAAACGTTTGCGTTCGACGGGCTTGTTAAGGTGGTGGGATTGTCTTCGAGTTACTTGGAATTTTATATGCTCGCGGTCCGATCTACTTGGATAAGCGAATGTCGATGTCCACCAGGTTAATGATGTAAAAAATTAATGAAAACTCTTATATTATTATTTTAATGTAATATATAACGATTTTTCGCAATTTTTTAACAAGCTTTTTAAAATGCGGCGAAAATCGCGTTCAATATATATGTTGAATACAGATGTTGTTTTTAATTTAACAGTATATAGATGTTGTTTTTAATTTATTTATTTATTTCAAAATAAATAGGACAAACTCGTGAATTTATACAATTTTTTAAACTGTATTAACTATTATACTGCGTTAATTTCAAGAAACTCGTTAAAATTATTTTTCAGTAACATTCAGTTTTATTATTTATACGTGAAGTATAAAGATGAGTGAAGGAAACAAATACTCATTTTAATAATTTAAGAATTTAAATTAAAAAAATGCCCTATTAATCCATGAAAAAAGCAATGTGTCCACGCATTGAAAAGAAGGCAGAATTAATTAAACATCGAAAAAAAAGAAAAACAATTATTCGCCGGGCAAAAAAAAAGTGAAGAAACTCCGCGAGCTTTAAAGCTCTCCGATTTTTAAATTATAAACTCCAACTAAATATGACTCGCGGGAGAAAACGAAGAAACAATCGAAAGGCAATGGGAGAGCTGCGAATTCCGGAGCTTTTAAAGCTCCTTCGCCCCCGCCCCCTCTTCATGCATATGGTATGGTCCTCTCCGCTCGCCGCCTGACCTATAAAAGCTTCTCGCTCGGCGCATATACAGATATACCCCCGCGAAGATCGACGAGCGCGACACCCTCGAATCTTTTCCAACGTTCCTCCGGCATATTATGTCTCCGCTCTCCCCCTTCTCCTCGATATTATCGGCCTCCGGTGTGTACAAGCCATTCTTAAACGGTTTTTGAAATCTTAATGGCCTCGCGCTCCGAGTCAAGTGGAATATCTCACCCTCGCGGGTATTTCGCACTTCGGCGTTTCACTTTTATTTCATTCCCTTTTCTCAATTTTTAACGACTTGGATCGAACGACGGTGTACTCGATGTTCTGTGAAAAAGGGGCCGACGCCGAGGGAGATATAGAGTGTAAGTAGAAATGTGGAAGTTTAGTCAGACGTGAGTTTATCCTCATAACTTCTCGAGTTACATGAGTGTAATATTGTACGTAACTATTATTAGTAACCAAATTATTATTTAATTACATTATTTGATATAATAAGTCACATAATTTTTACTTGTTTGAAAAGTTGTCCGGCTCGTAAAATAAAATCAATAAGTTGATATAGTTTCGTATGTGCATAGAGCAAATTTTAGTGAGAACATCTAAATTGAAAAGTAACTTTCATTTAAGTATCAATTTAACCTTGATCCGTTTAATTTATTGAAATAATTGATTTAACTTTTGTTTACATTAATAACATTTTTATGCAGTACAATGCATGCGGATTTACGAACAAGTAGTACAACACGCGCTTAGTCCGGCATTCTATTTTTAGGTCAATAATATTCATGAATTTTCTGAAATTCTTTTCAACTCTCGGTTTCTATAAACTACTCTATCCACTTTTCTTCGTGAATCAGTGAATTCCATTATCATCTAACCAGTGATTTTTCGTTCACTCTCATTCATAAATGATATTTACACGCTCATCAAACCACATTTAGAATTCGTTTGATTCCTCAAAGTATTTCGATTCGTCATAATGCTTTTTCAAACTGTAAAATAAATCGTGTCGTCGAATAAAAAATCGAGTACTCGAGCAAAAAAATTCGTGTATCCAATCGGACGTATCGCATTCCCTCGGGAGAGAGAGAGTCTTGTCGAGCCAGGAATGGACTTCCCCGACCGCTTGGTTCCCTCCGCGGTCGACTCATGGCTGTCGCCCCATCCTCGGCTCCATTAATTCTGCTACTTATGTTTCGCGTTTTTTTTTTTGCGTATGACCCACCACTCGTATTTTATTTTTCGCGAAGATGCTCTCCTCGATTAAAAATTAGCCGTGACGTCGCCTTAGTAGTGGATGATTCCGTAACGATTCATTAATGCAACTGTGATTTTTCTAAGAGATGCTAAACAAGCTAAACGAGCATAAAAAAAAATAACCAAAGAATATAGACAAAGATAAAGAAGCTTCACTGATGAATTGATTTTAGATTTTATATTGAGCATTTTTTACGAAATTATTTCGAGTAAAAACCATTTGTATGAGTCGTCTGACGATACCCGGATGTTTTTACTTGCGTTAATTTATTTTTCTGTATCGGTATCGATATTACAGCAATTCTTTGGTTTTATTTATATAAATTTTATTTATATAAATTTGATTAAAATAGTTGATAATAAAACCTGTTCTTTCTTCTTAAATAGGGGCATAGTCTGACTGCACTAGTATGTATCTACTGATAATTACGTAGAGATACGGCGATTTAGCGGTGAGATTTTTTAAATGGATGCTAAGTGAGTATCTCTTAAAAAAAGTCACCGACGAATACTCAAAAATAGATGAACATCGCTGGCTGAGTTAATTCTAAATTTTAAAAGCTGACATTGAGCACTTTCGTCGAAATTATTTCGAGTAATGGCGAGTTTTGCGAGTTGTATTTTTATTTGAATTTCCACACCGGGGAGTTGTGTTTGCAAAGTGTCAATATTGGAAGATAAAAGTTACGTAAAGGTGAAGCCAAATTTTCATGCTTTTTATCTTATAATCAATATAAGTAAATCCCTTATCTTTTAAAAATTGCACAGTAATTAATTTACCATTGCGATGAAAACTAAATGACGATTTGTGTAAATTAAAGAATAAATTAAATTTTTATTAATAACAAAAATCTAAAATATTTCATACTACACATGAATTTCAGCTTTAAATCTCCGCCTAAAAATGTGAAATTCACAGGGTAAACACGCCACCGAGAGCTGCGAAATATCATAAAAGTAGAAAATAATGAAAATAAAAAATCGTTAATTTAAAGCATCCGCTAAAGTCGGCAGTGTAAAACAACAACAACATTATTTTTTTAAATGCTTAACACGCAGCCGACTTTTTCCGCGCTGCTTCCAGCCGCAATTCATAATGTAAATAAAGCAAAACAAACGATCGTTTACCACGGACGACAAATAAAGCAAGCGCGAAAATTCAGCGTACCGTTTCGTGCATCAAAAACGCGCCCAATAACGTATCAGCCGTCCTCAGAATTTGACGAAATCAGTTAACGTGCCAGGATTCAAAAGCCCCGAAAACGAGGTCATTTTCATCGGGCAATTAGAATCGATTGTACGTTCAAGTGGCCTCCGTCGAATGTCGCGACGTGCGCATCCTCTGCATAATAAAACCTTCGCTCTCTAAACAAACTGCAAAATTGATAATAATAACAATAATGACACGATAATGGAGCCCGCTATACCACAGGGTGCGCGATTTTCGCGAAATCACCGCACAATCATCAATCAGGCCTGTTGGACCGTCTCCTGGAGGTAAAAGAAAGAGTGCGAGAGGAACAGAAAGAGAGAGAGTAGACACTCTCTCGACGTAGACGCCGCGACGAGGAATCCAATCGCGGCGTCGAAAGAGTGCGGAGGTGCGCGCGGATGCAGCCGCGCACGCGAGCGAGACCGAGCAGAGCTGCGGGAGGGAGTGAGAGGGAGGCGACGGGCCGCGTGCGTATTGATCTCTCGCGAGTCTCTTAAGCGGCCCCGATGGGAGTGCGCGACGAGAGAGCCCGGAGCTGCGGCGACGGCGGACCGGTCTCGCGCGTCCGACCCTCCGGGACGCGACAACCTCCTCCTCCCCCCCTCCTCCTTCCCTTTCCTCTCTGGCTCTTTCTCTTTCTATCCTTCTTTCGCCGATAATTTAGCCCTGATGGACGTGGTCGAAGGGTGCACGAGGGTAATGAACGCTCAGGCACGCGTCTCGCTATGACTGCATCCTTCGATGATGTGTCGTTCGTCCATTTTTATTTTGAGGGTCGGCGGGAAGGGATTAATTTCCATGCCTTAATCGACACTTCGTTGCTGCGGCAATTAAGTTGCTTTTATATTGATGAGCTGTACTTCATTTTTGTTTTGCAGGTGAAAAGCGTGCTAGAAGAGTTTAAAGTATACGTTGCGCTTTATAAATTATTTTCTTTTCTTTTTTTTTTTTACTGCTTTAATCTTTGAAGCTACCTGACCCAGACGGAGTTTGTAATTTTAATTAATGTAACTTTTGACACCTTTAGAATTTATGCGAGAAAAAAAATTTGGACATTATTAACTGTGAATAAAGCATGTGTTGAGAAATTTTAAAGTATACATATTTAAAAACAAAATAGAAAGAAAAAAACATGTTACACTTTTCACAGCTTTAAGATGTACGGATTATAAAAATTTTTAATTAATAAAAAGTTACAGCAACGCGTGAACGTCGCAACGACGTAATTTTCTCGTTATTTTATTAGATTTCGTGAAAACTACGTGCCGGAAAATTTCATTCGCGAAACATAAATAAGAAATAACTTAATTGATGGAATAACGTTGATCGTGCAGTAATACACTTTTCCAATACTTTCGACAGCTTTCGAAAGAGTATCAAAAAGTTACTTCAATACTTTCTTTCATATTTTTTTTTTTTTAACACTCTATTGTATCACAAAATATCGCGCCTACAATGAAATATCTCCGCCACGTGTTTCTTCAAAAGCTCAAAATGATTTTTCCCCGACTGCAGCCGAAAAACTCGCGCTGTCTCGGGAAATTTTCTGAAAGGGGGCGAAAAACACCTCCAGAACTCTGCTGTACACTCGGCTTCCCGCCGCCGCGTCCCAACACCTTGGCGCGCCCACCTTTCGCGGCGAACTTTCTCTTTATCTGAGGAGAGCAGCCGGCGAGCGGAGCGCCGAGGCAATAAAACGTGCCGCGAATAAAAAAGAAAAAAAAAAGAAAGCAGAAACGAAAGACGAGAGACAGAGAGTGAGAGAGTGAGAGAGAGAGAGAGAAAAAAAATTCAAAGTCGGACGGAAGATTAGCCGGATGAAAAATCGACCATTACGGTGACTGAGAGTCGTCGGACTCCCCGTCGAGATTCAATTTCACGCGCCAAGTCCTTTTTCCTCGCCGCGACGCTGTACCGTACTACGCACCCTGGAAGAACTTGTCGCGGTTTTTCCGCCTGCGAAACCACTTCAATATGAGCGAGTGTAGTTTTATTGATAAGAGAGGCGCAAGATTTGGGAGGGGAGGGGGGAGAGGTGCCACTCGCGGAAAGTTTCGCGGAGAAGTTCGAGAACCGCTTATTCCCCGAGACGCCGGCCATAAATTGCATCTGTAATTGCGAGAGGAGAGGCGGGTAAAGGGGGTTCTGCCCTGCACCCTCCGCGCCTCTCTTCTCTGTAAACATCGGCGGAATCCAATTATGCATGCGCCGCCCTTTTTCAATTTATGCCGCTCGTTCTTACGAATTGCCAAATGAGACAAAGCGCCTTGCTCGACGAGGTATATATCCACTTAATGCTTTTACGAGCGAACTCGATTCACTCGACTGTTTGAAGTCCAGTTTTTATAAATTTTATAGAGTTTTCAGCTATGGCTTGCGCTTTATTTCGAACTCAAAGTTTTATTATATATCTTTCGTAAGATATTGCTTAACATATCGAAGTAAGTGTGCTCAAAGTTAAATTTACTTTTTTACTATTGCTTTATTTTTTATATTTTAACAAATTTTCTGGTTTCTAAAATGCAACTTTACAGGATACATCTATATTTTATTACTGCGTAACACAGCAGATACGCCGTGTCATATGAAATCTTAAGATGCTCTCATAAATAATTTAATTTTTTTCTATTCCTTACATATTCTGTGCAGAGGCAAATATAAAGCTCCGAGAGACGGCTGATAAAATATGCACACCACTATTTAATGTAAAATATATATTCTATCCACGTTCTAGTTCTGAAAATAATTATAAATTAACAATGTGTCAGTTATATGAAATTTATGATACGAATAAAAGTTAATAAAAGTTTGGTCTGATCATATTCGGGACGTTTCTACTTAAATCTCGACTCGAAGAGCTCTATATCAATGCGAAAGATTATTTAAAAAAAAACTATGTTTATATATACAACAACAAAAAATATTAACAAATAAATGTTATCCTCGTTCTACTTCTAAAAATAATTATAAATTCACAGTATGCTAGAATATATCAAATTAATAATACGAAAAAAAGGACTGCCTGATCATATCCGGCCGTTTCTACTTAAATTTCGACTCTAAGAGCCCTACAAGACAAAAGTTGATTTAAAAAAGCTAAAAAACACTACACAACAGAAAAAATATTAACCATTCAAATTCTATCCTCATTCTACTTCTGAATATAATTATAAATTAACAATATGCTGGAATATATAAAAGTCAGAATACGAATGAAAACGGTGTCTGACCATGCCCACGCTGTTTCTACTTAACTTTAAACACTAATATCCCTACTAGCAGACGCTGCTTTAAAAAAGCTACAAAAATATACAAATATTAACAAATAAAGCTCCAATGCAAAGAAGAAGGATCCCCTTAAAGAAATTTATCGATGATTATTGAATGTTGCATAGCCGTCGCAATTAATGCAACGCCCAACAGCAAGTCACTGGAGAAATTCGCGAAACTCATCTCCGTTCGATTGTACTTCTCCGCTCAAAGAGAACAAAAATTTCGCGGCCGTCGTCGAGAAAATAATCCATCGGCCGTCTTTCGGGGCTGACCTCGATGTGCCTGTCGCTGCTGCGCGGCGGCTGCATCTCGCTCTCTCTCTCTCTCTCTCCCTCCCTCCCTCCCTTCTTTCCTCTTTCTCTCCCTCATTCCACCCCCGCTCCTTTTTCGCGAGCCGTCGGGAGCCGATCGATGCTTAAGCGATGAACGGGAGAGCGCCGAAGGAGCGAGAGCTGCCGAAGGGGGTAGGGTTTAAGCGCCGTCGCGTCTTCGAATTCGCGGGAGAGATTTATTTCGGCTCGCGTGTCTCACGGCCAGAGGAACACGGCGAGGTATTACCACTGAAAGCCCCGAACTAGCGACGATGAAAATTTTCGCTCTTTTTTTTTCTTTTTTTCTTTTTGACTTTTTATGAGAATTTTGAACTTGGGTCGGGCAGATTTTTTTTTAATGAAGATAGCTTAAAGTTTGTTCAACCGAAAGATTTCGGGATAATTAAACGCGTTCCAATTATTTCTGTTTTATGAGGGCGTGATGTACAAGTAAAAGAGAAAAACCTTCAAAGATAAATGAAAATATAAGTAGAGTAGTTTTAGTAATATTTAATTACATTAATTACAAATATATAAAAATATCGTTTTCCATATAAAATAAATCAGATTTCAAGCGAGTCGTAATAAGCGTATTCAGTAATTATGATTTTTCTTTTTATTATATGACTTTCAATACAACGGTTAAATGTAACAATTATTATTCTATATATAACCTGCATTACGTGGAATACTTCCATTGTTTATTTTATACCGTATTGATTAAACATCAGTCAATTATAAATTCATATAATTGTAGCAATACTAAAACGATTCTCCTGTATACAATACAACTTCGCTCATTCTCTTCATTTTTAATAAGGCTTTCACGGCCGATAGTTAGTGCAACCTAGAATAATACTTAATAAATATTGACGAATTCACCAATTAATTAATTAATTAAACAATCACTCAAAATTCCGACATCGCTTTAACTACTCCATTAACCGCTTATTTATGTAATATAACAATTTAAATTGTCAATTTAAAACGTAAAGTTTTATACGATTTATATAAAAAAATCCGTTACTAACGAAAAAAGGAAAAAATAAAAAATAAAAAAAGATGACATCGACAAGGGTGAGTAGGAACGGCTACAAAGCGGACGCATGGAAAAGTAAGACAAACGCTCGGTCGCTCGGGGGATCCGCGCCGCGCAAATCGCCGGAGTCATTCTTAAATATCAACGCGACTCAAATCGCCTCGACAAGAGCTCCCCATCCATTATCCCGGGCGTGCGACTTTTTGCCGCCCGATCAAAAGATTGACGCTCTCGTTGGATCGCCCAGGTTCAAAGGGCTCGCGCCTCGCCTCGCCTTTGGCTTCGATCATTTTCAAACTTGCTGGATCGACACCTGGCAGCGTTTTAGATTTTAAGAGGGCTGGCTTGAAAGATTGCCCCTAGGAGAATATTTATCGATCGTAGCAACTCGCGCGTAAGGAAAATATTTTTGTCTTGAATTTTTTTGCGATTCTTTAGTGGACGTTAAATTAACGTGAAATACGTAACTTATATAACGTTTCCGTTTTTTTTAAAATGTGTATTATGTATTTAAAAGGTATAACTTTTTTATGCTGTATAATTATAAACAATTTTTTAGAGTAAAGAAATTTGGAGTTTCAACAAAATATTTGGAGCGAAAGATTGTTAAGAGCGTAAGTGAAGAAACATTTGACAAGCCTCGAAATGGAAAAAAAGCCATGCTAGAAACGAGTACGTCGTAGTGAATTCGTGTATATTCTACTTCCATTTACTTGGCATGGAGAAGAAATTTCACAAACAATTTTTTCCCGACTGGTGAAGGAGGTCAACACTTCTTTCAAGTCATACTTTATCCATAATATAGTTTTGCAATTTTTTCACAGCAAACAAAACCCCCAATAGAACCATTGCACGGCATAAAAATTACTTAGTCATCTATAACAATTACATTTTAAAAGTATAAATATTTTCGTTATTTATAAACTACGTCTCGTGATAAAACAACGTTAAAGAAAATATCACTAACAAAAAATGGTTATTCAACAAAATATTTTTTTTAAAGATTCACTAAGAAAATGATATCTTTGAATCTACTAAATTATGCTTAACTTTAATTAAATTATTTATTAATTTAAATTCAATTTCAGTTAAACTTTTTCATATTATGAAGGGAGGGAAATCGTGTAATATCTTCAAAAATTTAATTTTTTTTTTTTTAAATTAGTTTTTAGTTTTGAGAAACTATCATGTAAATAAAGTTTCAAAGCAGAACTCGACTATTTTTTAAATAAAAAATAATTTCTCATAGTTTAATGAATATTTTTAATCACCTTTAAAAAAAATCCTAAAAAACAGTTCGTTTTCGCGCTTCTGCAGAACTTTCCGCCCTTAAATTCAGCAAAAATAACAGCACACAAGAAACTAATCTCTCTTTCCGTATAGTCCACGCGCGACGACCAAATTGAAATTTCCAACCGAAAAATATTTAGCCGTCCAAGTATCCGCTCCCAGGCAAGAACAGCTCGAGATGAAAGAAAATAACGCGCGAGTTTGCTCTGCCGGCGGTAACAAAAAGCGCCGTCCAATTTCGCACACACTCGATTTCATCGGCCGTCTCGTTTTTTTGCGCGCGCGGGGCACCGCAAATTTTTCGCTCCGCCGCGCGTCCCCGACATCTCCCCACTCCCTTCCTCCTCCGCCGCTTTATCGCGCGGCCAGAAAAACTGCAATGCTTGCCCGCCGTGTTTCTTCGATCGCGCGTCAACGGCGCCGTCGAGATAACGACGACAGGCATAATTGAGAAGCGCCGGGGGGGAGTCGACTCGTGGTTTTAATATGTGGCGGGGCGCGAAGTCCCGAGTTGGGTTCCGCGCGAGGCATTGGCTGCTGATTATTAAAAAAAAGGTCGAGACCGAGAAGGGCGTCGAGAATGTTTTGAGGCATTGACTTTTTTTTAATGGGTAGTCGATGAAGAGATTTTTCACGTTTATTCTCACTCGAGCCGTCTATTGTAAAAAAAAAAATAAGGTAGGGATGAAATAAAGCTTTAAAAAATTTTAATGATATAATTATAAATGTTTAATAGAATCGTGACTTCATGATATAGTTGGATCATCTCAATATTGGACTTTTTAAAAATAATAAAGGTAGTACATTATTATGTAGTAACTTTCAATCTGTTAAATTCTATTTTATTCATTAGTATAAAAAAAATCAAAGTGACTCAATAATTCGCAACTTCCTTTTCAATAATATACAAAAAACGAAAAATAGTACTGGATACTTAAAAAAACTTTCAAAATTTTAACTTATAAACTTTCTAAAAATTTGCTATAAAAATCTACTAAGCTGTATAAATTTCCGTGACTAAAATTTATACTAAAAAATCTCTTATAGAAAGTCTTCTATCATTTGTTAAGGTAACAGAATTGATCTACGATTAAAGCTACGATTCAATGTTTTTCTTTAAATTGATTAAAATGTGTTAAAAATATCTGTCTTTCTTTCTTTCCTTCTATTTAATTAATATTTAATCAAAGTATTAAAGCGTAAATGTACACCTTATTACAAACACTGGATAGACAAACTTGAAATCGGAGAACGGCACCGAAGTTTTCATCAGTTCAATCCCACGCGCAAAATTTAACTAAGATATCGTGAGTAGTTACGAAATAATATATAATAGATACATAGAAATACACTTTAGAGCGGCCATATTATAACTTTTGTTGTATAAAAGAAAAATTTGAAATAACTGAAACTTATACATTTAAGAATAGCAAATGAATTTATAAAAAAAGTTTAATCAAGACAAATTATTTAGTCTTCATATTTCATATTCATTAGTCATAATAAAATCAGAATGGACAAGAATTGTTTAATTATATTGTCTCTTATTAAAAAAATTCAATTAAAGTTCGCACGTTCAATATACAAATAAATAGTACAAAAAATTGTCAATATCAACAAACATGTATCAGTTGAACAATAAATTCGTTGCTATAAAATTCCGTGTAAAAAAAAACTATGTATTTACTTAAAGCTTCCTACTGAGGTGAACAAAAGCAGCCAAAGATGATTAATTAAAAAGGATCAAGTGTTCAAGCAATAATCATCGCTATTGCTTCTTCCATGCCAGGATAGTCGAGTTTGGTCGTACACACCGTCGTCAAACAAGAAATTAGCGAGGAAGCGCCGTGCACCAATATATATATTACCTAAGGCAACTTCCTCCAACAAGACAATCATCCCCCTCAACCCTGCGTAATCCCCGCCTTCCCACGACAACTACGACGACGTTAAAAAAACGCCGAAGCGAGGTATCTGCTATTGGTATGCCGAGCGCGAGGAAGGAATCGCCGGAGCGAAGCAGAAGGCGACGCGGAAGTGGAAGAAGTGCGCGTCCGGTCGGACCGCGCGCGGAATCGATCCGATAGTTGGAAACTACCGCGTCTCAGGCAGCAGCGCCGCGTCCGCCTTATCCGCCAATTTTTCTCGCGACCCCGCGAGAGCCGAGGAGACGCGGAAAGGATTCGTCGGAGCTACGAAGACGGAGGAGAGGCGACGTCGCGCGAGATATGGCGAGGCGGCGAAGCCTGGATTTATCTGATCGTCCCGAATGATAAGATCGCTCGAGTTAGTGGCCGTTGGGTTTGATTCTTTCTCCTTTCTTCCGCAGATTCACTTTTTTTTTTTAACGAAGACATATTTTAATGGGGAAAATGAGATGGCCGCTTAGAGAACGGTGGCTTGATGGACTTTTCAATCTTTTTTTTTAGCTTGAAATATTAAATTTCTACTCGCAAATGATGGGAGAACATTCACAGATTACAAATTAATACGTCAACTTATTATGAAATAAAATAAAAAAATTGTATTTATAAAATCTAGTAGAATATAATAATTTTTTTAACGAAAAGAAATAGTAATTACAAAAATGTTATCTTTTTAATGTGAAATTACATAGTGATTACTCTACAGAGCGTAGAATTTTGCTTTTTCATACATACAATTTCCTTAAATAGAATCGCATACGTCATCAAATATAATTCTTTTTTTTTCATATAAACTCGAGTTCTTCTGAATCTATTTATAAACAGATATCTGATATCAACACGTAATATATACATTAATTAACCAGAAAGAAATTTTTTTTAGCCAGAAAAACAGTGAGTCCTGCACAATAAAATTCGTCGCTTCTTACAAAACTAAATTAAGCATGATTGTTGTTTACAGAGTTCAACCTTTATAAAAAACTATTCGTCAGTTTCTGTTTAATATGAATTTAAATTTAATATGAATGTAACAGCTACATATTATAATTAATTTTTTTATAATAATTGTATTTTTATAATAATGTGAAAAGATGAGCTAAGGAATAAAATCTAAATTACTAAATACCGTTTGAGTACAAAAGTTTCTGTATATTCATGAAATTGTAATATTATATAACTATATTAGTATATTAGCTATATTTGCATATACTTTTTTTTACTTTACTCCTAAAGAGAATAAAAAATTTAAAAAATTATTTAATAAAGGTAATACAAAAACATAGTAAAATATGATGACACTGTGATATAAATTAAGCTATTTAAGCACCTAAAATAAATGCATATTTAAAATACATAAAGTTAAATGAATAAGCAGAGAAGCAAACATTTTTCTAAGTATAATGAAAAATTAAAATCATACTTAGAAAAACGTTCTCACGAACAATACCCGCTACAAAGCAGAATTCACTTATTTTTAATTTACATTACATTTTCAATATTATCTATATTATAGTGTACAAATTTTTTCAAATACTCCTTTTCAAATATTATCTTTTTGTACAGTACAAAATTATTACTTTATCCTCTTACAATAGTTACATTTTAATTTACAGCAAGATTTTTTATTTATATAGGGTGAACTACCCAGTGAATGATCCATTCTATACTTTTTGAATATATTAAAAATTAACTACTAATAAATGTCTTTTATATTTAATTGGATAAATGTTCTGGCGTATATTTATATACTATATTTATATACTATACATTATAAGAAAATGCAAAAATTTGACCACTGACAATGTTTAATCGTCGAATAATTAATTTAATGCTTTATTTATTGAAAAGGACGATAACTTTTACGATTAAAATGAATAAATAAATTATGGTTAGATTACATTATAAGCTTCAAAACATTGCATAAATTTTATTCAAGATTATTCATTGATTATCGATCATTCACAGTTTAACAATCCCGTACTAGATAATTCACCCTATGCCCAAAAATCAACGATTTTATAAAAGACAATGATGAAATCAGCGAAAGACAAAATAATTCGAATAAAAAAAGATGATGGGCGAAATAATAAATAAAATGATCGTGCGCTTTTTTATGCTATGCTCTTAATTTCCTTAATACGTTGCAATCAATAGCTGCAGCTTTGCTAATACAAAAGGAAAGAATTGTGCCCATCGTAGCAAGAATCCTGGAAATTTACGGATCCTTTTTATCATAATTTTTTATGGCAGCATAAGCTTACACCGGGATAATCTTTAAGATTATAACTACAGTTGGCAACATCCTCTCCTGAATAAATAAAAATGTGCAAATCTCATTGTCGGTCTCAAAATCAAAGTTGATGAAAAAAGAAACCAGATTTGATACAAATAATGCTTCTCGTAAAAAATATAGACCATCAACGTGACAATAACATCAAGGATCTTGTTTTCGGAGAAACATTCCACGACGGGAGTTACTGATAATGCTGACGCTGATGAACCTGTTGCTGCGTAGTTGGCGCTGTTGGTTGTCGCTCGCTCATAGACTCCTTCTCGCTTGTCGAAATCTGCTGCGACTGTTGCTGCTGTTTCTGCAGTTGCTGTTGCTGTAACTGTTGTTGTTGTTGTCGGTGTTCTTTCTGCTTTTTTTCATCATCCTTCGACCCGTAGTTAGTTGCCGGTGTTGAAGGTGTAATGGTCAGTAAACCTGCGATTGTTAGATTCCTCTCAGATCTGATTGATTGTTTAAAAATTAAAATTTGATTCATGACACTTACCTATCGTATCACCCTTGAGGGAAACTCCTGTACAAAAAAAAAATTATTATTATAGTTGATTGATTTTATGTTTCTACACATCACTACGCCTTATTAAATTACTGAGAATTAAATAATTTTATCAATTTTAAAATTGATAAAATTTACAAAATCTTGCATTTAGAATGCAAGAAGTAACAATATTCTTTGAACAATTTCTAGCCAATACAAAATTGTGAATATTATGTAAATTTTAAATAATAGTAATTTCATATAAGTTAATAAGGTATAAAATTACCACAGTCTTCTGAAACAGTTACGCATACCTGAAAATGAAGTTCAGTATTTGAAATTTGTTCCCATCGTCATCATAGTCATGGCTAAGTAAGTTTTTCTAAACGATAAATAGTGTCTTTTGGATAAGAAGATACAGAATAAAATGGTCCATTCATCGTTTTATTGTATACAAAGAATCAGGAACATTGGTCAGTCACGTCAATCATGTCTCGTTCTTTAATTCGTGTAAAATATAGAAAAAGAAATGATTTTTTATACGCAACAACATCGTAAATTCAATCGCATGTTCTCGTCGGTAAAAAGACTAGTTCAAGTTTTTGGTATCAAAAACCGAGGTATAATTTTTCTTTCGTAAGAAGGTACACAGCGTGTAGTCTCGGCGTACTGAGCTTCATTCTCGCACGGGGATAAGATAGGAGCTCGCCGGAGGCAAGATAGCCACGAGGTTCCCGGAGAAGAGGCGTGACGTACCATTGGCGCGATACTTGCTCAGTTGCTGGTAGACCTGCTTCATACGCTCGACATTGATGCGCGAACTCTTGCTGTGATTCACCATTGGCAGGGAGTACTCCTGGCCGATGATGCACTTCGCTGCCCGTTGCACGTTCAGAGGCGCGTTCCACGGCTCGTGAATGTAGCGCGACGGGAAGTTCTTTAACACTGGTAGGTATCGGCTGGCATAAAACAATTGCAGAATTATATTTTATGTATTCTCTTTGCAAATTATTCCATTGTTATGATATATAGTTTCCTGTTTGGCCTTAAAATCTTTTATAGTTAATAATACTTTCGATACTAATTTATTTTTTAACTTAAGCTTAAAATATTTAACTTGATTTTAACTTGATTTTAAATTGTACATTCATTTATTGAATATTGTTGGATAAAATATTCACATTGTCTAATTACTATTTATTTATTTCTTTAAATAATATTCCTAATTCCTAATATTTCTTAGATTATCTTGAAAACTATAATGCTCCTTTAACTGAAAGATTATTTTTACGGAGCATGACAACTCAATATTGTAAAAATTTTCCAAAATAATTTCTTTTCAAACCTTTTATAGTCGGCTGAAAATTCGAGACCAGTTTAATTTTTCAATTTTGTTTAAGCATCGCGTATGAAGGATCCCGAAATCCCAACTCACCGAATATAATCGCCATTAGGATCAGCTTTTCTGCCAAATCGTACGGGGCAGTAGCAGTGGAAAAATTGCTGGAAGAAGGAGCTGCAGGAAAGCCACATCCACATGCCAGCATTGATCGACCAGTCAGCATCTAGTAGTAACTCATCGAACACCTGCGGGAGAAGAAAAGAGAGAGGAGAAGAGAAATCGACAAAAGCGCGAGGGTGGGGTCAAGGGGGTAATACCTTCATGCCCTCCTCCCACGAGATCCAGAGGTCGCCTCGGGTCAGAAAGCAAGCGACCGCGTGCCTTGCCAGGTGGTGAATCCAACCCTCCTCTCGCAGCTGTGTCATTATTGCGTCGATCCATGGAAAGCCTGTTTGTCCCTAATCACAAAACCGGACGATAAGTTGTTATCAGAACAATACATTTATAAGCTCGTTCAAATACCGGTGTTATCGATAGTTTACGCGTAATAACTATTAAAGCAACTGTTAGATGTTTAATTATTTTTTGTTTTGTTTCAAATTTACAAAACAATTTTTCCAAAAAGAAAGAAAAGACCATGGGTAATAAATTTAATACTATTAAATTTCGATCCATCCATCCATTGTTCAATATTTCTGTACTCTCGACTGTAGGAACAGTTCAAAAACAATGGCGCACCAATTGACGTTTTCCTTCCTCGTAAAGGAATTCAACTTAAAAGAAAATTGCATAATGTGTTAATCACCTATCTAGTTAATGTTTTCCCTAAAAAAAAAAAGTAATAATCGACATTATAATGTCCTTTCGAAATTTTTCAATAAATTTCTAGTCATGTCATGTGATTTGAAAACTTCTTACGTTCGCCCACTTGGCCAGCGCATCGACGTTTTTGTCCCAGGGGATCTGCACGCAAATGGGATTCCCGTGCATGCGATCAAAGTGTGGGTTCTTGGTAGCCGCGCAGTAGAAAAATTCACGCCATAAAAGTTGTCCATGCAGCGAGAGTGGCGGCACTGTCTTTTTTATCTGCAAAAGGATCAAAACCATTCATAATTTTTTTCACTATAATATAATACACACACACACACACACACACACATACTCCTATTTGTTTTATTTTGAAAGAACTTATATTATTTGTAATCCGTGAACATTTTGATTCTAACCAATTTTAAGACTATTTAAAAATTTGCTTTATTAATTATTTGAGAACATTAAATTTTTTGTGTTGTTCTTAAACCAATAAATTGATCATGCACATTAGATTGTTCTCTTTATTTTTTCTGCGCATAACTAGTAAGTAAAAAATAATCAACTCTTTAAATCATTTTACACATGACTTACTGCAAATTTAATTAAAAGTTTTAACCGTACCTTCTTATAAAGGTCGGTGAGCTGATAGTAGAAGAGTCGAGTGCTGAGACAGCCGAAGCGCAGGTAGGGCGAAAGGCCGGTCTGGCTGGGCAGTAGGGATTGGGGCGTCATCTTCGGCCTGCCGAAACTCGCGACCCAGGCCTTCCGCTCGAGGTGCCGCTCCAGCCGTGCCAGCGCTTCCATTTCACCACCGACCCAAACTGGTGCCATCAGACCCTCCGTGTCGAAACCTAAAGTTAAGAAATTACCAAGCATACGAGGTTTTGCTTCATATTTCTATTTTTCACGCGAGAATAATCTCCGACTGTCAATAGTGATACATCATTTTCTAAAAGCAATTCACTGCAGTTTCTAGTTTGCATCATCCAGTAAAATAGTAAAAAAATTAAACACAAAGCGAGTGTAAAATGTTAGTATTACGTAACTTAAATATTGACGTGCAAATTTATATTTACTATTTTTAAACCAACTCATTACGTAAAAAAGTGAGCTTTTTTTTTAAATACACAGTATTGTTTAATATAGCAATATCACTTATGCATGAATCAAATAAAATATTAATGTAACCTTTGAATACACATTTTAATTTCATTATCAGATGAAACGTTCTTTTAATTAAAGGCAATTAAAATATAGTAATACATGAATGTTTGGAACAAGACTGAATTAATTAGATGTCTATATAGAATCAGTCACTTCCCCCCCAGTCAAGGGCATAAAAAGGTAACGAAAATGGGACAGCAGGAATTCTCACCGAGCTCTTCGAGAGTCGGCACGCTGAAGTAATCATCATGATCATCCTTAAGGGGTGTGTAGGCACAGCCGATACAAGCGGCCGTGACCGTGGCTGCCGGATGCTCAGGCGGATCCATGCAAGCGATGATGTTTTGGAACTGGTGGTAGGTCACTGGCGGCTTCCCTCCGTTTTTCTCAATGATCCTGACAAAGAAAGAAAACTATGGCTCAGACGGCAGCTTGACTGTACCGATTTTTCGGTGAGAATGAGGCAGAAAAAGATCGCATATTCGACCGACCGCAGCATTTTCCGGATTATGATCCTTTTCATTTACATTATTTTTTTTTCCTCTCTTTTCTCTTATTTTCTCGTGCACCCTTTTCCTCTTATTGAATTATAAAAGAACCATTTTTTCCATTGTGCAGTGCATGCGGACCGTGAATTGATGTTCCTTCTCCAACTTATTTAAGCGCGCGAGATGATGCGAAAAATATGGGAGAAAAGAAGTCGTTATGAAAAATATATTTTCACGTAAATTGAGTCAGACAAATTGGGGCACGCAAAAGTATAAATAAATCTCTTCATATTCTGAATAAGATCTTAAAGCAGTATAGAAAAAACAAAACATTACAGAAGGATCAAGCCTGTAAGAATACAATAATTAATGAGTACAGTATAATTTGTGCACGCGATCTTACAAAAGATTTAACAAATATTAACAAACAAAATAATCTTTAGAAATTTACTAGAAATTTCGCAAATATTTAAGCCGCCGCGCATCAACCGAAAATTATCTCAATTTACTATACAAACTGGAATATTCATACAAGAGGCTTTTCAAAATGTGAACTCACTCATCAAGTTTGTAGAGTGTGTGAGAGACTTTCTGAATGACGGTGATACCGAGCTCCTTGCAGAGCGCCGTGATGTTTTCGTCGCGTACGCGACCGTAGGGTTCGGGATCCTCCTCAAACGTCAGCGAGGTCGTGCCCCACTCCTTGAAGAGCTTCGGGAGCGCGTCCGCCGGTTGGCCCCTTATTACGAAGAGCCGCGAATTCAGCCGTCTCAACGAACGATCCAGATCCTCCAAGCATTGCAGCAGAAATCTGATGCATAAATATTTTATTAATGGTAGGTAATTATTAGAACGATATTACATTACCTTAAAAGGCATAAATTTTATTTTCATTTCTATATTTAAACTAATTGAAGAAATAATTAATTTTACTCTGAAAAGATTGAAATTTTGTTTGTTATTCAATCCTGTTCTTTATAAACCCGTATTTTAAGTAAACGCTTGTTTCTTGCTACTCTACTAACGAAATAATCTTATCGAGTAAAGAGCAGAGAATTGTAGCTCGGAGTTTGAGAGAATTTCATAAATTGATATTTATTTTCTGTGACATTCCGTATAACGAGTGTTAAATACTCTTTAAAGGACTAAACTTTCGCAAGCAATAATAGGGTATTTAAAATACAATTGAAACATGATTTTCTCAATTTAATTAAAACTAAAATAAATATTTCTTTGATTGTCTCAATTAATTCCTAAAAATTATTTTAAGAAATAATTACAAATAATAATATCTATAATCACTAATTCCTTTAGACATTATTCTTAAAAGTGCATAAAACTTTTGTAAACGAAATTATTTTTCAAACATTTTGGAAATATATATACATGCACACAAACGATAATACGCGCAGTAGGTGGCAAACACACTCGGCGTCGTAACAACTTGTTTACAAAACGATGCATATAACGTAGTTTTAATTGCATATGTAGCTTAGTCATAGATTACATCATTTTAAATACAACAGAAGCATAAATGCCAATTTACCGAACTGTGTATATTTCTTTTGATATATCAAAATATATCCTTATACTATTAAATGTTGTTGTAGTAAAATTTTTCATTTATTCCCAAGACTTTCCAGCAGAATGACTTAACTATACTTTGTGGTAGTTAAAATGAAACTGAACGATTTTGGATTTTAAAATAATCCGCTTTCATTCTAAACATCGATATAATATAATAACATAATTTTACATTTTCGTTAAAAAATGAATAACTCTCATCACTTTATAAGAATAAAACTGAAAAAGTGTTTAGAAAAATTGAATGTAAAAAGAGATTATAATTACAGTTAGAAACCTCACAAAAGTAGTACGGTTATGAAGTTATAATTTAATTTGCTTTAAAGTAAACATTAAAACCCAAATATATCTATCTCGAAAACTTAGAAAATGAAGTTACAAGTTATATATTATATAACTCGTATAAATCGATATCCGCTTTTATTTGATAATTGATGCCGTCAATTTGAATACAAAAAAATTACATGTAAAAACGTTTTTCAATAACGTGTAGTCACGTTTTTTTTTATAAAATTTGTTTTCCTTTGTTTTCCTTTAAATAAGCATTGTTAATGTAATCGTTCCATTACCAGCCTCGAGCCTTTTATAAGCGCTGACATTTCCTCTTTCTCGGGTACTCTGCATCTCTCAGTTAACAACACTCTTTATCCCATCGGATAAGAAATTCGACCCTTCCAGTATTAACCCAGCCCGCTGCATACCGGCATAAAAAATATGATCGCAACACCGAACGAACCTCCACTTGTTGATGCTGACGTTGGTGCTCCCAGCGAACCACGGATCGAGCACGAAGACGCATCGGAACGTGGATGCCCCGGCAAGTCCGTTCCTAAGCGACGGATTATCGTGCAGCCTGAGGCCCTTGCGGAACCAGTGCACCGTGTGCTTCTTACCGTCACCCTGTACAGCATAGCCGTCGCTCAGGGTATCACGGCAGTCGTTCATACTGGGTCCCGAATGCTGGGAGAGTTGCTGCTGCGTCGTCGATGGCTGCTGCTGCCCCGAAGACTGTGCTTGCGGCTGCACACCGCCGCCCCGATAGCTAATGTCGCAGCCAATGTCGCCACTCTGGCTGCCCGTCATCCTGCCTTTATATTCTTTCGGTCGTATTCCTTCTGCGGCAAAGAATCGGTTATAGGGATAGGCTTTGACGACTTGTCATGAAATTTGAAAGTAACCACTGGACTTTGTCGCTATGTACCTATCTGAATTTTCATCAAATTTTTATTATTTTATAGTGTGTGCCTGCATATTATAGAGGTATTTGGTAAACCCAGCAGCTATTTTCAGCACTACCCGACGATGCGGGTGAGTGGGTATAGCAGGGGTAGGGAAGGGCTTACCAGTAAATCCACTAGAATGGGAAGCGTAGAGGCCCGAACAACTACATCTCGTTCGCTCGTTGCCCTCGAGCTATTCGACTCTAATGTCGTTTCCTCGCACCCGAATTATCCTGCAGGCATCCTCCTTTATGAATCTGAAAGAAAACAGAACTTATGTAATGTACGTGGCTGACACAAAGGAGGTGTGAAATATGATACTGAATGGGATAAAAATAGTGAATGAACATTTTTAACGTGTATTAAGGTTCACGCAAATGAGGATGGCATTGGTGATGGAAACGATCGTAAGAAATGGAAAAAAAATAAAATGTAATAGACTGCATTGGGAGATAGTAAATTGTAATAAGTGAATTAGCTGTAGGTGTGCATTGTAAATTTTCTTCCCGATATAAGTTTTCCTTATAACTTTTAGAAATATTTTTAGTTAGCTGTTTAACAGAATTTTTGTTAAAACTAATAATACCCGATTGACTAAAATATCTTTCTAAATATTTATTTGAATCGATTTTTTAACTGTCTACATTTCCAGAAACATTCATTTCTTCAAATGAAATCAAAGAAAGCTAAAAATTGATTCAATAACGGTTTTATATAATACGAGAAAGTCCTTAAGTAATCTCTGCAAAATGACTGCTAACTCCATATTACAATTGCGCAACGATTTTCGGTTACTTTACGATAAACAATGTATATCCTTTAAAATAACAGTATTCGTTACAATCCAAAATAACGTTGGGGATCGGAACCGAAGCAATCATAAAAATTAAAACAATTAAACAAGTATTTGATTGAAACCGAAACAGTCACAAAAGTTAAAACAATTAAACGATTATTTTTTGCACAATTTATCTTACATTAGATTTTTCAAGTACCATTGTAATGCACTTTTGTTCGTACTTATATATCGCTCACATTTTTCTGCTTATGCATCGGAATTCACAAGTCAAAGCGTGAAATAAAACAAGTAAAAAAAAAGTCTCCGTAAACATTTGTTCTCGCAAATAAAAAAAAAAAGAGAAATATCCTTTATAAAAGCATGTATATGTACGCATAACAGCGGAGTCCATGCTGACGCATTTTATTCACCCGCTACACCGACAGCTTCTTTTTATTGTCTATTCTAAATGACCTATAGTCTAAATGTTCTAAATCTAAACGTATAATATTAATGTAAAAAAATTGAGAGATCATGTCTCGAAAAATCAGTAGAAAGCGCTCGCATAACCGCGCCCGGGGAAAGAAACAACGGCACGGTAAGATAACAGTTTCGCGCGCGCGGCCGATTACGCCATCGGCGAGTCATTGCGTAACCAGCTCCGCAAGTCAATATATAAGTACGAAGCTAGTGCGATGAGCTGCGGTGCAGTCGTCCTCGCGGCGACCGAAAATTTGACGGTATCGAAAGATCGCGGCTATATTTATATCAGAGGAGACGATTGAAAGAAAGGTCGGCGGGGGTGTCGGTTTTCTGCTGATACAATGTGATTGCGCTTACGCGATTGCGGTGCTCTTTTCACAGTTTGAATATATTTCACTTCGCTGTTATATTTTTATTTAAAAATTCTTTTTTAAGTGAAGCAGCACTGTGTCACGCGTTGAATTCGCCTATTCGCACATCCTTTTAAAAATGCATATTCATAATAAATGTGTTATAAATAGCCTACTTGTGTCTATTGATTTAATTACAAATTAATTGTTGCTAAAGTTTTGCTTTCAATAAAACCTAACTTTCGGCAGAAGATGTTTAGTGTTTGAATACAAAAAATGTTTTATGTAATAAAATTAAATATATATTACGCAAGTTACTTAATCTATTAATTTCATTATAATTTGTATAATGTAAAACTAAAATTTACTTTAATGAATTAAAAGAATTAGGTGTCGGCCATTATTTTCATTTTTATAAAACGAAAAGCCTCATCAGCTTTTTTTCACGAAACAAAATGCCGCATCTTTTATCGGAGTTTATTACGTAACTTTACATCAGTACAATTATTTTAAAGATTTGATAATTCTTTAATTTCTAAAATAGACTATAATATTTCAATACCTATCTAAAAAATAAATACTGGAAGATAAAAAAACCTTTTTTTCAATAATTAATCTCTACATTCAAAACTATGAAATCGTTTTAAGTAAATAAAAATTTGTTGGCTTGAAATTAAATTAAATAATAAAAAATAACAAATTTCTCTTGAATCAGTGCATTATTATTCCGAAAAATCTTAAGCGTTATCCAATCGCGCGTATCGTCGCGGTGCAATTCTTAATTTTCTTCAAGGTGTGCGTCACACGTATATTTTTTCACATGTATTTGCAGTGAAAAACAACACCATGTTGCGATCAGCGATTCGATAAACGTCACAATCATGAGCTTCCACAAAAAGCTGTTCCAATAGAGAGCCGTTCGATCAAAATTGTAGTGCACTTGTACACAATCCACCATCCCTTATAAAATTATCGCACAAAACGTGAAGAAGGAGTTGCGGCTAATTTAACGGCGAAACGTAGCTTCCGTTAAACGAACATGCGGATGTTGTAAAGTTCATTCTCATAAACTGCGCATATCTAAGATTATTACTGCTCTTCTCTTCTAAATAAACTGCTGCGCAAATCTTTGGTAACGAGATTCTTCGACCAGGTTGAACGGAGATTATCAAAGGTGCCCGAAAAAAAAATATCCACTGTTGCATCTTCAATGCAAGTAGATTACACGGTTAGCGTTGTTCATATTGGTACAATAGCATATCTAGATGATGGGTTAATTGAAGCGCCGCGGCTGACATTGCAGGAGATTTAGCTCTTCTTATTCCTCGCTTGCATCACAAATCTTCCGCTGCTCTATACTACAATCAAATTCCGTCAGATGCTTAGGAATTCACGTTCTTTTATAAACCACGTAGCCCTAGTATGACTACCTTACAAATAGCCATCTTTGAACTTAAATCGAACTTTATAAATAATTGAAAATAATTAGAAACCATTGTTGCGTATACTTACAGGTGTATCGATCGGACGGTGTTCAACGTGCGTCTCAAGGAAAGCTTTTCCTCCCTTCCGGTACTGTGAAAGCGTCTAATTAGCGTTTGACGGTCGATTAAGTATAGTTGGAGAGTTTTTGAAACTCTATATAACGTGCTTTGCAAAAAACCGGACGAGTAGCTTGGCGCGCAGGCGTCCCGGTCACGATCAACTCCAGGGGGTGCAGATGCAGACGGGCGCTCCTCTTCTTCGTGTAGGTACCTTTTGTGACAAAATATTGCGAACAAGTGAAAATTTAGAAAATTTTTTAATGATTTTAATTAAATTTCAGATTTAAAAAATTAGTATAGAAATTTTATAGTAAATTTTGTCCTTTAGATTGAGACTCCATAGCCTATATAAAAAAATACTCTTATTGAAATACACTTGATGTAATTTACATTTATACTTTACAGTCTGAAATACTCTTATCGAAATAGAATAATTGTATTGTATAGAATTGATATATATGTATATAGGCTCCGCGTTTTCCCCTTGCAAATCTCCCCTCGTTATATCGATGTAACGTTATTTTCGATACAAGTGCGCAAAAGTTGATTCGCGGACGAGGGTGACTTTAGCGCCCGAGCGCTACGATTCGAGTCCGAGAATCAATTTTAGCACGAGTGTCGAACCCTATATTTTATGCAACGACGGCGTAAAGTACTGACTTTACGCACGGAGTTGCATAAAATACATAAGCTATTTGGTCTTATCTATTCAACATTCTATTTCAGCTCACAATAATATACACTACTTGTTGAGTTCTTCCCTTTCTTTTTATATCCCTTTACCAATACACTCAATGTCGGCCGTTGAAATCCCGTATTTTAAAACAACAAAGAAACCTACGATATTACATCAGAATTTCCCAAACGCGCTGCACTCGTCTCACTGCCGATCTCGGACACCCGTCAATACTGACGTTTCCACTGGAATCACTGCATCATATAAGTAATGACTTATATCCGTCGCCAGCATCGACGAGATATACAGTATATATAATCACTCACGCGCTCGTTTCTATAAATTTTAACTGCTTCTTCACTATATATATGCGGCGAATATTTACCGCGCGACCAGTTAAGCTCGCGGCCATACGCCGCAAATGCACGGACAGCTGCGAATCTCAATAATTTCAATCGGCTTGCAAAACAGTATTTGCCACGGCGCGAGTCCCTGAGCGAAGCGGGGCTCTCAACTGCACAATTAGTCGGCGCGCGCTCGCGGACAAATTTCCGTGAAAAAAAAAAAAAATCCTCCCGAACTCCTCAACTGACGGAGCCACACTGACTTACTTTATAAGTATACTCGAACAAAAACAAAGCAGCAGGATGAGTGTATATAATAGGTATATACACACTCGACTGAAGATGCAGGCACTAAAGCGTCGAACCAGCAGCTGCGGTGCAAAGGGTATTAAACTGCGAAACTCGCGCACAGACAACAACTCGCGTATAATCGCGCGAAAAAGCGGAGCTAATATTCGCGATTGGCAGTCATGCGCGGCGGTCGATCTACCACTGGTAGGCGGCCGGCCGCCGAGCGCCGCGCTCCCTCGCCTTGGCGCACGCGCGGCCGTGCGCTCCTACACGCGCTAAACCACGTCGTATGCAACGTGACCGCGGAATCCGCAGGCGGCACGCAGCCCCAGTCACGTGTACAGTCACGTTGCGCTCGCCGTGCGCCGCGAGGCCACGGCCAGTCCAGGCGCCCCGCGGTGTATATCTGTGCGCGCTGCATGTACGAACAGGAGACTTTCCCGCGCCCTCGCCGAGCGTCGCCCAAATTCCGCGGTGCACCGGTGCAGGATCTGCGGACTGAATTTTCGATCGGGGAATTTACACTGAGCTGGTTGCGCAAGCGAGGCTTGTAATTGGAAAAAAGTATTTTTTTTTTTTTTTTTGCGATTGGAAATATAAGATTTATTGGAGTACTTTGTTTTTTAATTAATGGTGATGATGATGTTTGTAGTAATTGAATTAGAGCAATTTTTTTATAAAGAAATTGATTTGTGAAGTTGCTTAACGAATTTTTCCATTTGTATATCGAATTCTTCGTGAAATGTATAGATGCACTTTTTAAAAAATGCACACGAAAAGAAATTTTTTAAAGTTCGTAATTGACATTGTATCATGTATTAATGTTTTAAATAATGATTATATTAGTAATTAAATTGTGCTAGTCTTTTATTAAGCAATTAATTTATAAAGTCGCTTAATAAGGAATTTTTCTAAATGAAATGGTCGAGTAGATGATTTCTTTTATACGCGGTGAAACGTATGTAAATGTATTTTTTCAATAAAATACCTACGAAACTAAAATATTTTGATTATTATTATGTTACATTAAACTTCGTAATTGTCATTGTATCATGTTTCGATTAATTGTGTAAATTTTTTATTATTTTTCATGAAATTCTGCGGATCACCTTTCGTGTAACCTCTTCAAAAATTATTACTTATATTAATCATAAACATATAAATTAATACCATTTTTAGTTTTAAACAAATGTCATATATAATTTATATATAATACGCAAAATTAAAATACATATTTGCAAACGTTTAAACACACTGGCTGTGGATTTTTTAAATTTTTAGTCAAATATATTTTTACTAAAAAAAATTTACAATAATGCAGTACATCAATCAAGTATTAATTATTTATTAATTTTTTGTTGTTACTACGAATGAAATTCAGTATTTTATTAAAATCAATTATAAAAAATTTGTATGATTAATTATATATAAAAAAGTAAAAATTGGTACTGCATCGATCTTTAAAAATAAATTCTTCATAACAATAATCAGTTTTTAAATAAAATCATATAAACATATCTACTCGACAGAGAACACAAATCAATAATTTTTCCTCATTAAACTGCGGGTGACCGCGAGTCTACGTTTAAGTAGATACATGCCGGATCCGTTCAGACAATCACGCTCGGCTCCAGGTGTGGTGTCCCTTTCCCCATATAATAGTGCAAATGCACTTCCGCGTGGAGCTTATATCAGCACTTCTTTTTACCGCATCGTAATCTCTAACACAGCCTCAGCCACTTTCTCTTTTCTCCGGAGGACTTAGCTCCTTTCTCACACGAGCGCCCAAATGATGTAACCGTGATTTTTGTCGAGTCCAGACATTTTGGTCCCTTCCGCATTCGAGGCAGCTTGTACAATCGATAGAACCCAGCAAGGCTCGCCCCGTTTGGATGGATCTGTACTCACAGAATATTTTTGTCGCCATTTCCACGAGTTTGACGAAGGAGTCGAAAGAAAGTTAACGGCGTCTCTTTGTAGTGAATAAATTTATTGATTTTTTTTTTTACTTGACTTTTACTTCTTAACAACTTTGTCGGAATAACTTCTCGCTCTCTATAATTGCCAAAGACATATCTAAGGACCTCGTGGCTTCTTCGTTTACAATGTACATAAAAAATTAAATTTCCTACATCAATGCTGCGCGCGACCGGACATGGATCATTAATTTTTTTTTTCTTATGTTCCTTTTTTTTCCATTTCTTGGATTCCTTAATATCTAAACGGCGAGATAAATTCGATTTATACAAAAATCCATATATTATTTACAACTTAACCATTTGTCGAGTATCATTATCAATTCTTCGCAAGTACGTCTTCGATCATTATTTTCTGCCTTTTTTTATCTCTATAAGAAAAGGAAATTGACATTTGTTCGTTAAGAAAAATACGTGTCTTAGTTCTTCTTTGTAAAAATAAATGAAACGACGCAAAGTGCAGAAAATTATAACGAATACGCCACTCTTTCTCCGTCGATATCTCATATCCTACATTTCCTCTTTGCCTACGTGTTCTACAGTAAATGGAAGAAAGTCAAGACTTCCATGGTCTCATTTTCAGTTTTTTTTTTAAATTACACGTGTCGATTTATATAAAAAAAATTGTATGTTTAAAGATATTGTAGGTATTTATAACACGCTTATATATAATATATTATACCGATCCATCGAATAGATCCTTTTTATTCTTCTCTTAAATCTTATAGCATTGCATACAATATTACTCGATAATAGGTTCGCGCGGCAGGTTTCCACGCACTTATCAGTATTTGTTTAACACTTTAAATCATCTCGGTTCGTTTATTGTTTTTTTTTACAAGTTATCCGTAGTGTATAAGGTGCTTGGATAAGCTTTTTAGTGTCTTGAACAGTGGATTAAATACCAAAACTAAAATTAGTCGGTTCTTTGCTTCTCAGGTAATTTCATTATCAATTTTTATTTTTATTTATCGATGAGCAGCGTAATTTCTTTAAAAAAAAAGTTACTTTTTAATGTAAAGAAATATCTTATGCTTAACAATCTAAAATATATAGCACTCATACTTTTTTTTTTTACTAATAATTACTTAATTTTTTAAAATAATAAAGGCTCTATATAATACAGCACTGCTTAGAATAATTAATTTTATAAGTTGATCGATTAAAAATATTGATCTATATCTTAACTAAAATTGAAAATGACTTCTACGATTTCGCTCATGACAAAACATCGATAAAAATCAATATAATATAAAAAATACAATGCACTTTATACACTCTTTGTAAAATCGACGATTGATTAAATGAAATTCGTTTACTATTAATCGCGTATGTTATAGAATTTCTTTTGCACGAATGACCGACATTAATTTCGGAACAAAATCCACTCTGCAACCACTCTGACCATGGCTTGTTGCTACAGTGAAATGAAATGAACAGTATTGTACAAATTAAATTATAACCGCAGAAACTATACACTAGCTGATATTTTACACATGATTAAATGTCGATCTATATTGTATAAATAGCAACACTCGAGGTACAAAAATAATAAAATAAATTTGTCTGCCAACCGTTGGAAATTTATCGTTCGCTACTTCACACATATTCTGCACTCATTCTCAATTTGCGTTCGACGAAGTTCCAAGAGTCGGGCGAGTCTTAGCAGTCGTCTTTGTACATCCGCGAATTCCGTGCAGTTATTTTAATTCGCCTTGTTTCTTTTCCATTCGAATGTAAGAACAGAAAGGCCGCCTAATTTGAGCCCTGAACTTTCTACTCTTGAACCATTTGTATCGTTTGTTTACTTTCACTTTATACAAACGTATTGAAAATCAGAACAAAGGCGTAGACTTTATTTTTGTTTTTTTTCTTTCAAGTAATATAAAATAACATAAAATAAAAAAGAGACTTTCAAACAATTTCGATCGTACGAAATCAACTCAATGGGTACTTATAAGAGTTCATTAATATAATTCAGTAAAAAATACTGCAACGTTGAAGCATAAAGCGCCGGAAAGCTATTATTGAATAGAATATGGTAGTATATTTCTTTTCTCTCTCACATAATCTTAATAATAATCTGGCAAAAGACTGCACGAGAAAAAACAAATTGACTCCAATGTGGCAAACAAAGGAAATTAATAAAATAATGATAATAAAGCTTCTCTAAACAAAGGCTTCTTCAAATGTGAAGCAGTGCAAGACAGCAACAAAAAAAATACTGCGACGCGCGTTAAATAAACGGAATCGCCACCATTTTATCTACCGCTCTCGCTTTGCAGTAACGCGAGCGAGAAATTACATTATATTATACAATGTACAAATATAAACTTAATCCGTAGGCGAGAATAATAGGACGAGCTGACGGATAACGATTTAAAAAAAAAGGGCGAAAGCAATTAAAGAAATCAAGACAAGTAGGAACAACATCCTGCAGGAGAATGCCTTGAACTCGTAAGAAATATTAAGCTTTGTTAATGGTTGTGCTCGAAATTAAACCAATCTTAAAAATCACTTTTTTGTCGAATTCACATATTTCTACTTAAAAACCTCATAGCGGGATCGAACAGCGCTGGATTGCTAATATGTATCAATTCCTTCTGTAAAATAAATGCTTTCAGTAATCTTTTCTTTTTCAGTAACATAAAATTACTCAAGATCATTATTTTTTTTTAATCAATAGTTCGGAATAAATGCATAAAAAAAAAAGAAATCATTACGAGAACATCTTTTACAAATGTACCTGATAAAACCCAATTTGTTTCTCACGTCAGCACAGATTTACTTGCCACTTTGACTTATATATCAATTTTCACTGTAAAAGAGACATAATAATCATTTTGATTTTTTTTTCTTTCGTTAACTTAATACACGAGAAAGTGTGGGGACAATCTAATTGACGGGAAAATTCAGATAAAGCTAAAGATAACACATTCGACTAGATTTTATGTGTCTGTGCTGTATGCAAGAAATAGGAGGGAATCTATCGCATCCAGTGATATTCGACCCATCGGCGCTGTAAATTGCATCACGACTCTAGACTTAAATAGGGCGGACGCTTGCGTATAAGGGAAGGCGCCGTTGGTGAAATTCTACTTGATAGCAGCGCGTTTTTGCGGCCTTCTCTGGCTACTGTCAGTGAACAGCTCATCAAGACGAGGACTTTGAGGACGTGCAGCAACGCCGCGTCTTGTCCGACCAGCGATGCGCCCCATTGCATCAAACTGCTGCTGCAGCTTAAGCGCAAGCTCACGGTCTTCGCGTTCCTGTGCCGCTAAACGCTCCAGCCGCTCCTGCTCCCGGATCGCCGCCTCCTCGTCCACTAAGTCACTTGTTTCGCTCACATCCTCGCTGGCTTTGAGTTCCATGAGGTCGTCATCAACGACTTCTATGGGCTTTACATTCTTCCGCGGTCTGCTTTGCTTTCGCGATGCTTTGGGAACTTTGCGTGCCTTCTTAGTAGGTGGTGGTGAGAGCGCCGACGTTGGAACGTCGTCATTCGATGGTCCCTCTTCCGGCTCCACTACTAATTTAGGAGGACTTGGATTTTGTGCCTCAACAAACTCCTCTTGTTGCCGTGGCGCCTCTTCAATTTCATCTTGCACTTCTTCCTCCTCCTCACTCTCCGTGTCTTCAGTGTAACGCGGGCGTTTACCAGACCTCGCCGCCAGCCTTTTTATTTGGCTCGTTACTGAGGTTACCACGGCCATCTTCGTCTTTGTTTTCGGTTTTGCCTTCGCTGTGATAAGGGCCTTCTTCGCTTTCGGTTTGCGACCTCTGGTAATAGTGGACTTTTTGCTCTTGGCTTTTATTGTTCGCTCAGCTGATACAACCTGCGAAAAAATAATTCATTTATTTATCGAATCATGTAGCAATTTTTATGTGACTGAAAAAAATTATCGGTCGTTACTGATATTTGAATTTTTTAAGCTAAATAAAATAAAATATTAAATTTTATGTTAATAAAGTACTTTAATGAATTTTATTTTATTTAAATTGACAATAAACAAGTTTTAAATTTTACCTGATTCATTGCACTCTGGGAATTCTCCGTATTGCTGATCGTTCTTGTGTTCTTTCGCCTCTTTATCCGCTCGGCGATGTTTTCCATGGCAAGTTCAAGAGTTGGGCTTGAGGGACGCGGCTCTATCTTAGGAGTAAAAGCGAGCGGATCGGGCGTACGAGCGTGCGGCACAGCCACTGCCGTCGACGCCGACAGTTCCTGTTCATCATCATCAAGCTCCACCACCTCAATTTCTTTTTGCAGCCGATGCTTGGCATTCAATTGGCCGTTCCTAGGCTTTGTTGCCCGCTTTGACTCCTCCAGTTTTCTGCCCACCTTTGTGCCATTTAATACTTTATTGCTGTTCTTGGTATAGTTCTTATTGCTGTCGAAGTTCGCCTCTGCCCCTGTACGCTCCTCAAGCTCTTGCAAGGGCTTATTCAACTTAGGACCACTTTTCGTTTGTTCCATACCTTTTTCAGTCTTCTTTGTCTCCTGCTCTTGATAGCTCGTCATATCCTTCTGTAATTGCTCTTGCCGGGATATTCCTGAAAGATTTATTTTATATTAAATTATAAACAAAATAGATATAAGAATAAAATGAAGATTTAACGGTCTCCTTAAAGAATTTTTCTTTTGTTTAATTGTTACTGTATTTTAATTAAAGTTTTGTAATTGAATATATAATTGGATATATACAATTTCTGGTTCAAATTGTTTTATAAAACTTGAACATAAAAAAAAAGTTGTTTGAAATATGAAAATAGAATAATTAAGCATAAACTATTAAAAAAATAATTATTAACAAGCTTTAAGGTCTTAGCAGATGCAGTATTTTTAGTAGGCTGCAGAATCTTTAAAATATAGTTATCTTACTTTTGAAAGCACTCCAAGTACATCCAAACATCTTTTTTGCATGTGTTGGAGTTGGTGGTTTTGGTATGGCATTCGAAACTCTTTTTAAAATAGGCAATACCCTGATTAGTTTTGGGTCTAGTGGTCTTCCATCTAAAAAGAAAATATTATTATATTGTTCATTATGTACAATTACAAAGAGTAAGCCTATATTTGTACCTAATGCTGCTTTTAATGGTGTGCGAGGTAAAGCTTTGATCGGCTTAAAATGATGTATTTCTTGATTTATACTGTCGTGACTTCCAGCGCTTTCAGCACTTCCTATTCTCTCTTCTCCTTGTACCTTTGTCACGCAAACTTCCACACCCAATTTTTTCTTTTTACTATTCACAACATCACTGGGTACGTGTAGTTCTTCTTTGATTTGTAAACCATAAATTTTTGAATTTGAACTGATTAATTCTCCCTAAAAAAATGATTAATTTTAAAATAAACTGAACAATAAAAACGATAAATTGCAAAAATTAAATTTGAGTTTGTCTAACCAAGACAGCTGAGCAACTTGAATTATTAGGCTGGTTTGCTCGACTTTGATGTGTTACCACTCTGGTAACGGCATTGTGAATTGGCACAGATTTTTGTGAATTTAACATTTCCGTTGATTCCTTTTGCACAGTGGAAGCATACCTCTCAGACCTTATCTTGGATATCATTGCGACATTTTGTTTCTTTGTATCATTCAAGTTCTTAGACTTCACTGCCACCTTCTGATGATTTGCACTTTTAGATTCATCAATTTCTGCCTTCGGCAAAGCATTAGCTTTACCAGTACGCTGGCGCTTTTCACTAGTCTTCTCAACAGCCTGTCGCTTCGCCAGTGTTTTAGCTAACAGTTGATCCTGCGCCAGCTGCATCAGTTTCTGCTGTTTCTCCTCCAACTGAATCTTCCGAATCAGAGTCTCGCTGGCTATCCTCTCCTTCTCCCTCTGTCGTCTCATCTCCTCTTCGGCCAAGTGCAACTGGATCTGGTACTCCTTCCTTATCTCGCCAGCAGCGCTGAGAATCTTTTTTGGCAGGAACTCTATACAACGAAGCAGAAAATAATGAGTAAACAAATCCCCCTGCAAAGTGCATCTTCCAAATTCCCCATAGGGGTAAACAAACAAACGCGACTCACCAGGGTCCAGGTCATGGGGCTCGGAGCTGCTGGTAGCGGCTACCGCGGACTCCAGCTCCTCCGGGTACCTGCGGCGTATGAGCTGCCAGAGCTCGGCGTTGACGAGGCTCTCGGGCTTCGGACGGGCGCGCAGCCAGGAGCCGAGCCTCTGCCTGCAGAGCGGGCAGGTGAGGCTGTTGTGCTCGACGGTGCCGCGGAGGCAGCGCAGACAGAGGTTATGGGCGCAGGGAAGACTGACCGGCTCGCGTAGGATCGACCGGCAGACCGGGCAGATAAGCTCGCGCAGCGACGGCTCCGCGCTCGCACCGCCGCTGCCGTCGACGCGGCCCGCCCGCGACAGCTCCGGCGGCTTCGACGATCTTTTCAAACACGTCGCCATCTTATTCTCTCTCCGAGAGCCTGGCCGCACTCGGGCCGCAGACTCGCGGCGACTCTCGCCGCGCACTCGGCGCCGCCAAGCGTCGTTCTCCGTCGTCCGCCCTGTTTCTTTTACTTTTACATGCTACACACTGCATCCACAGTCCGCGCACGCACACTAATGACGTCCGCGCAGTGCACATTCGTATAACTTATTACAGTCAACAGTCGCATCCTCGCACCAACGTACGCGCTACTTACTACACGACTACGTACTACGCTACGACGTACGGAGTATGAACGCGGGAGTAACACTGCAGGTACAACGCAGATAGTAGATAGTACAACAATCGCGAAGGGAGCGCTGTGCGCGAGGTTGCTCAACCTGCGAAGGGACAAACTTTCCAATTGGTATTGTTGCTGACTTTAAACGAAGGAGGTATTATGTATTTTAACTTTAACTAATTATTTACGTTAATTACATTAATCCTCTCTTAAAAAACGATGGCAGAAATGAAAATTAAATAATAAATTTCCTGTTGAGTGTGGCGCCAAAATTCAAAATGTGTCGTCAATGTCTGTTTAATATTTAATCTTAAAGAATCAAAGAAAGTTTATGTTAGCTAGATTTTATTAATCGATTAATTAAACGAAATCATAAAGTTTTTAAATTTTGTAATTAGTTTGACATTTATTGTAAATAAAATCGCCAAGCGTTTAAGCGCAAAGCGCGCAGGTATTTTGCTATTGTTAAATCGTTTAATTAATATTGCTGACTTTAAACGAAGGAGGTATTATGTATTTTAACTTTAACTAATTATTTACGTTAATTACATTAATCCTCTCTTAAAAAAACGATGGCAGAAATGAAAATTAAATAATAAATTTCCTGTTGAGTGTGGCGCCAAAATTCAAAATGTGTCAATGTCTGTTTAATATTTAATCTTAAAGAATCAAAGAAAGTTTATGTTAGCTAGATTTTGTTAATCGATTAATTAAACGAAATCATAAAGTTTTTAAATTTTGTAATTAGTTTGACATTTATTCTAAATAAAAGTATTGATAAAAAGTGTAAATGCTGTTTCAAAATTAAATAAGCGTTTAAGCGCGAAGCGCGCAGGTATTTTGCTATTGTTAAATCGTTTAATTAATATTATTGTTTTGACTAACTTAATCAGGTGCTACTTTTTGATGCTTGCATAATAATTTTATGTGAGTATTTATACTATTTTAATTATATCTATATAAAATAAATAAGTATATATATCTTTTTTTCCGCTTTGACTTAGCGCCTACAACTTATTTTGTATATAACTTACAAAAAACATAATAAACATAGTAGTACACGCTACCCAAACGGACTTAATTAAAGTTTTCAAGTACCACATATACCCTTTTTGACAAACATACAAAAACCTACAAAAAATTTATAAAATTTTATAAAAGTTTGTATCTTTTATAAACTTTTATAAACTTTTCATTAAGTCTCAAATCAGGGTTTTTATAATAGTTTATAAAAGTTTATAAAAGTTTATAACTTTTACTAGAAAATAAAATTTCCGCCTGGGTAGCTTTTGAAATTTATTAAAACTTTTTAATCCATCCTTAAGTAACTATTTTATGTAAAAATCCTATCCCTGCATCTTCTTATTGTGTATTCTAACATTGAAACAGCTGAATTCATACTAAAAAATTAACTTATTTAAACAAAATAATTTTAACAATATTTATTTGACGAATTACTTTACATAATATCCGATTAATTATTGCACGAGGACATCGGTATGTTTCTCGATCCACTTGTGGAAGAGCGTAACGCGTGTGAATAAAGTGGGAAAGTTCGGAGAGCCGCAGTCGCGGCCGGCGGAGACTATGCCGGCGAGTCGCCCGCCGACGACCCCGGGTCCCCCGGAGTCTCCGTGGCAGGCGGTCTCGACGCCGCCGCCGGCGCAGAACGCCGTATCGGCCAGTTTATCCCCCGATTTTTCGTACAGCGCTTTGCATTTGCGCGGCTGCAGCACCGGTATACGCGCGACCTTCAGTAACGGCGCCTGGCCCTGATTTACCTGCGATACAAAGCTGCATGTCAGTAAAACATATATAACAGGGATCAAGAAAATCTGTATCTATTTTCTTGTACATTGTTTCTTATAAATTGTTATTGTTTATCTCTTTTACTAATCGTTATTTATGATCTTAACGACATTGCGCAGTTTGCAGAGTGAAAAATCGACAATTAAAAGAATCAATTAGTTTTAAAATTTCGGCGCACAACAGAATGTCGTATTTCAAATATTATTGATCTTCATTGCATTCAAATTTTGAGAAACCTATAATATAGCTGGTCATAAAAGTGATTTAGTCTCTTTTACTCTATTAAAGCTCAACTTTTAGCATTGAATTTATCATGTGCAAAGTTACACTAACTGTTACTTATATTTGGCTTACCCCTTCGCTTCCATATCCAGAAATGAGCATCATGGTCCCTGGTCGGGGACCCTGCTTGGCTAATTTTATTGGTTTTTGGAATTGGGAGACTTGCATAGGCGTGCCAAGCTGAAAAATGAATTGTGCTATGCTTAATTGCCTTGTACATTAAATTATATATGCTCTTCATCCACTTACTTTGATGAGGCAAATGTCATTGTTGAGTGTCTTCGAATCGTACTCAGAATGCATAATAACTCTATCGATCGTATGTACTGTTCCACTACTGTAATCGCCGCAAGAATGTTGAGTTCCTGTTATCACCTTCAGCTCTTCAATTTGACTGAAATAACAACACAACAAATTTATTTCAAATCAAATTTCTTTTCTAATTTAATTACCGATTCGCTAAACAGTGAGCAGCTGTGAGGAGCCAATTTACTGATATTATTGCAGCGCCACAGTGAACCGAATAGCCTTTACATAACTGCGCCTAATAATTAAATGGAATACTGTAAGTACTCTTAAAACTAATAAAAACATATTTATAAAATACAAAATAATTCAAAAAATTATAAATCATATATATCTCACTTGGTATGGTGCTATTAATATTGCAGCATAATTACCTCCAACGAGGCCCTCCCCGTTAAGTGACCGACTGAGAATTATGCTCAAACTGTCTTCAATAGTCTCGTTACTGTTTAATATGGAAAGACCTATTCGGAAATTGCATCAGTTGGCAAGTAAATAATACTAATTTAAAATAATTTATTTATCGGAGTACATACCCGCAGCATGATGCTGCATAAAAAAACTGACGGTAATTAGGTGCGCTAAAAGCGGAGCTTTCATCACTGCGGCTTCGCTGAAACAAGTAAAACTGCACTTCATAGGCTATATGCGAGCTTTTATATTTACGGCCACCAACTAAATAATATCAAGGTTTATTAAAAAAATTATTTTTGCAGCTGTTATCAATTGATTACAAGGAATTTCTTATCCGGTGATAGGTCAGTACAACTTTAGCAAAAATTAATTACGTGTAATGTAATAATTAATAATTTAATATATAATAATTTAGATTTATCGTTCACAATAGACATTAAAATTCTCGTAAAAAAGGAGAAATGTATAACTAATTTATTTTCATTAACTGTTTTGCAAAGCTGCTCACTATTTATAAAATATATTAAAGAGGAAAAAAACGTGAGAAAGTAAATCATGCTTTCTCAGTTGTTTAGCGTATACAATTCGCCTTTGCATAATGTGATTGCAGCTGCCACTAGCAGGGTATTATCAAAGTGACGTGATAAAAAAAATAAATATTTCGAAAATACCGTTCGCTGCGTAAAACATATTTCTTCCTGACAAGGGTACCAGTAGATTCATCGAATTAAGACAATTAGCCATATCGCTAAGGTGTTTATTTATAAAATTCAAGTCTCATCGTTTACACATTAAGTCTGTAAAGTAAAAAAAAAAACAAGAGTTATAACTAGTTAGTCTAAACATTAAAAAGAACATCTTTAAAAATAAAATATTGCTCAAACGGTGAATCAATCCTCGATGTCGTCGGTAATGAGAGTGAGGCCGGTTCCCTTAAGGTTGCGCTCCGTCCACTCGTCGAATCGACGCGACAAGTCGTCGGACATGTAATGTCGCCAATCGCCGATCTTGCCCTTGCGGATGAATTTGGTGTTCGGATCGCTCGAGCTCAAGTTTTTCTTGGCAAGGACCTGCTCATAATTCACCGACGGATTCGCTGCCATCTTTGGGAAGGAAAGGTGGTCGGTCAACTGTTCGATTTCCTCGTCTGTCAACCTCCTCTCCAGGAAGTTTGCCATTTTTCGAATCACTCCTACTTGGTCCTGCAAGTGTTTTTTTCGTATATTAATATTTTTTTTTTACGGGAAAACAAATTATCATGCATCATTCCACTACCTTTTTCATTTCTTCGTAGGTTAAAAAGAGAATGTTCTCCTGACGTCGTCGCTCCCAGAATGGCAGTACGTGTTTCCAGAATGATCCCATGGGCGCTAAACATGTGCGTAAATTAATTTTAATTGTATGAAAACTATTTTAATAAAAAGTAACTGTCCTTCAGTCTCATGAAAATTCAATACTTCTAAAAAATATTTTAAAACAATTTGAATATTTATTTTACGAAAATTTGATGGTACGGACCATACACGAATTATGCAATCTACTCCATAAAACGAAAATACCTGATAATATACATGCTGAATAATATTCAAAAAATTCAACATTATTTTATAATTCGTATTCTAATGCTCTCTGGAAAAAACACACCTGATTTCACTATACGATAATTAGTTTTGAATATGCATCCAAACATTGAATAAATTTTCTCCGAGTATTATAAAGAATCAATCAGTCGTTTCGTATGACGCTGTTATGCAAATTAACTTTTTTGCAATTGTTTTTGTTACCCATTAGATGTCATTAGCTCCAACTACTTTCTTACGCGGAACTAATCATTATTCGAGCACTCACCATTCTCCGTTACCATAAGCTCGGCGAATTCCTCGAACGAGCAGGTCAGATCGTGGAACACTTTGCAGTAATGATAGAAGCTAACGCACGTGTCCTTTGGATTTCTCGCGATGTAAATGATCTGCAAAAGGAAAAGGAATGCGTCACGACAAATTGCAACTGCCTGACGGAAGAATTTAAAGGAGAGAGCATCGACAGGGGAGCTGGACCCCGGGGGAGGAGGAGGAGGTGAAAGTGACATAAGCGATGACCCTATACCTTCGGCCTCTTCTCGAGGAGCTGCTTCGGAAGCAGATCCAGCGGCAGATGAGTTTTTATGTAGCGCGGGCTCGGCAGCTTGTCCACCGCTTCAACGGACTCGCCGAGCTTCGCAAACCACTCGACGAACGAGCCGTTCACCATCAGGGCTGACGACCTGGAAAGGAGCAAATGCGCGTGCATAAGTCTGGGAGCGCGCCGTTGAGTAAGGAGCGCCGGTACGAGCTATACTCACTCCAAAAGTGGGCTGCGAAGCGCGAAATGAGTCGCCCGGGCCTCCTCGTAGTTCAGGTCGTTGCCAATCAGCCAAGCCATTTCCTGCACCCAGTGGCTTCCTGGTGGACGAAATTTTGGATCGTGAGTGATTGACATATATCACTTGTCGCTTTATACTTTCTATTATTTTGTGCGCAAACATTTTTTTTTCTTTGTAAAAAAAAAAAAAAAACAGTACTTTGTCGGTTTGAGTTAGTCGATACATTTCTCTAACAAACTGCTGGTGTGGAACTCTGGTTAAGGAAGTATTCAAGCATCTTAACGCACAATCCAAATTATTTCACTTAATTGATAGTTATTAGATAAGTACTTTCGTGCAAAGTCTCGGGAAACTTTATTACAGTAGTTTTTATGTAACGCACGGAGTACTTTTTTTTTAACGTCTCATAAAGTAGAAAAAGTTGCAGATTTAACAGAAACGATAAAATGTTGTTTTCCATTTTTAAAGCTGATGTAACAAGAATTATTTTAAGATAATTATTTCTATAACAATCAAATAATTAATGTAGAAGAATAAAAGCAATTATTTTAAAAAGTATTAAAAAAGGAATTATTTAAACATACGTAAACAATCATTTAGAGTAAAAAGAAATTAAGAAAAAAAGAAATATAAACGAAGGTAAACAAGACCTCTTTCTTAGTCAAACGGAACATCGCAGGTTTATAACCGATTATTAGCTATCGACTTCTAAAATGCTTATTACAGCCTTCGCTCAGTATTCCAGTCAATTATGAAAGAACTTTTTCATTATGTGAATAGTGATCCAACAGTTTGTCAATTGCGAAATTTTATTATAACAATACTGATATATTTAGTAGAAAAAATTAAATTTAAGAAATAAATATTGCTAATTAAAAGTACGCGTACAATTATAATTGTAATAATTTTTAAAATATTTTTAATATAATTAATTATTTAAGATTTGTTGTTGAGAATTTTTTTGGGACACATTCAAACTGTTGGCTAACGGTAGAATCAATAATCCCGCCGTGTGAATCAAGTAAAACTAAATTCGCAAAAAATAACTGTAAAACCTGTCATATAAGAATTAACGGCGGGGGCCTGTTAAAAATCGCCTCAAGGCAGTACCGCGCGCGAAGCGGAAAGTTCCTTGCGGAAGGCAACGAAACGAATCGTCTTCCGTCGAAAGATCCGAGGTATGCACTATCCTCGTTACAGCCGTAAGTAGTTACGCGCTGCATCTGGTTACATAGTCACACGCAGGATCCACTCAATCCATTCACCGATCCAATCAAAAACCAAACTATATTTACAAACACAACTCAATTAATACATTAAAAACAAAAATTAAATTCAATATTTAAAAAAAAATAAAAAAAAGTAGAACGAATATACTAACCAGTCCTGGGATAGGATACCAGCCACACGTCGTTGTCCCTTACGGCGAGGTCCCTAATTTTCGGCCCGACGAAGACGTACTGAGGGGGCAGCAGGCAGTCGCCGGGCTTGACCTTGAGGAAGCTGTACTTGACGCCGAACATCTTGTCGAGCTTCTGGCCCAGCGGACCCTCCACCGTGGAGTACGTGATCGGCCTGGCCTCGTCCATCGTTGTCCGGCTGGGAAATCCGCGCGCGTGTCCGTGGCTGCCGCGCCGAGGTCACCGAGCGAAATGACCGACCGGCTGCATCTTTTCACTTGGCCGCCGTCGTCGTCGTCGCAGCGATTCCTTTTTCTTTTCTCCTTTACGGCCGCCTTGCAACCGGCCCCGGCGCAACTTTCATCCATTTCTTTTTTTTTTCTCTCTCTCTCCCTCTCGCTCTTTCTCCCTCGTTATACACTTCCTTCCTCCTTCTTCCTTTTTTTCCTTTTGCATCTGCAAGTTTATGCACGCCGACGTCGACAGCTCCGATCCAACGGCGGCGGGGGCACGTCCGCGCGCATACCTACTGTATGTGCATAAAAAAGAATAAATTAAAATAAAATAAATGAGGGGGTGGGGGGGGGGGCGTTGGCGACGAATCCGCCGCGAGTTTGCATTTTCGAGGACGCCCGTGGAAAGTGTAAACACGCGCCCGCGGCGGTGCAATTATATACGCGTCGGCGCTCGGCTGCACCTCGCGGAAGTTTCACTGCCGACGCGGAGAAAGTGGAACCAGCTCCGTAAATTGCATCCGCGATCGCCGAGCGCACACGAAGTCGCGTCGCGCCGAAATCGACGGCGACTTTCATGATGCAGCTCACGCACCGGAATGCCTGGTACCATTTTTTTTCTCTTTTTATTAACGCCTACTATATATTATTATACTCGCTCTCGATGCATTAATTGTGTATATAATACATACCAATACCGACATTGCGATAAATTAGACGCAGTTATTTAAAAATATCTATACACACTTATACAGTTTTCCGCGTGAACGCTTTATTTATGAAGTTGGCGACGACTCGTGCGCGACAAATTTAAAATGTAAAACCAGCGAATTCCTATAGTATACCTAACTCATATTAGTATCGCGTTATCCACGAATCGAAAAATGGAAAACTGCTTTTCAAATATAAATATACCTATATACCTATAAGCTGGCGAGCGCCTCAGCACGTGGGGGGTGTCACGTGACGTAGTAGGCCCGCCAGCGCAAATATCACTCGGTGTGCGGAAGGCTCGACGCAGGAGCTGCGGTCAGTCGGTAGTGCCAGCTGTTCGCGCCTGTCAGTTCGGCTTGAATCGCCGTGGGCCAGTGAGTCGCTCACCATCCTATATCTATCTATAAAAAAAAAAAAATTTAAAGGAAGTAAAAAAGAAAAACAACAAAACTCGCGCGCTCGCGTCCATATAGTGAAACTCCGATTATACCTACGCAGTTTTCCACGGTTCGACGCCGCGCCAGCGATCAGGATCACGCCTCCGCGAGTGGTGCGCCCCATGGGCGGAATCAGGACGCGCCCCGCCGACTCCCCGAGTGAGCGCCGTGGACGCGGCGGCATGCCCGGGCGTATCTAGCGCCGAGGGCGGCGGACTTCTCGAGCTCCTGCGCCAGCGCTTCGACGCGGCCGCTGCTGCGATCTTGAAGGTTAGGAATCCCGTCCTCTTCTGCGCTCTTCTCTAATAATAAAACCGACCGGGGGGATGGCGACCTCGCGGCTGCATCCGCAGCGGACGGTTTAAAATGGCGCTCGTTGTTTTCGCATGTGCTCGGCCTGTTGTTTGTTTGGGTCATTGTCCGCGCCGGGGCGGATCCTCGGCGGCTGGGCTGCCCTGCACGAAAAGTTTTGCGAGAACCCCCAAGTTTCGAATGATCGATCGAAATTTCTCCTTAATTTTTTTCTTTTTTTTTTTTCTTCTTTTCTAGTCGATCCCGCAGCCGCGTTACTTTAGGTACACGATTTACGTGCTTCGACGACTCTGTCGCGGAGGCAGAGGATGGCTGCGTGTCTCGAGGGGGAGGAGAGAGTGAGAGAGGAAAAAAAGTGCGTGCACGAAACTCGCTCTTTGTTTGCTCCGGCGCGTGCAAATAGGCGACTGCAGTCGGACTCTCAGGGTCAATCCCTTAATCGGCACTCGGAAGCGCGTGTGCACGCGCAACGGACGGACGCTACTACGTTCTGCTCCGTTTCTTTCTCTCGGCTCTGCAGCGTCGCGGGAGGCACGCCTCCGAAGTCGACAGTCGCCAGTCGACCGGGTGGTATCGCGGCGAGCGCACCGAATTCAGCATCACGAATGCACTCACGCGCTGTCAGTCCCTTTTTCTTTGTCCCGTCTTGATCCCTCGCCTCTCCGTGCGCTTGCTCTGCGTATACCGTGATGAGTCACTCGTCTCCCTTGGCATCGCGGTAAAATCATGCGGGGGACTTGATTTAATTTTTTTCTTTTTTGTAGAAACTTTCTTTTCTCACTCGCTCCGAAAGTTAACGACTCGTGAAAACAACTCGTCGTGGTCTCTGCGTTTTATTTACGTTTGCAATCTGAATTATTTTATTGACGCGACACTTTCAATGTGTTTCTGTATCGCGAGTGGAATGAAATGAGTTTTGAATTACTTTACTTGCAATTGAGGCATTGAATGTTTCTGTTATCGGTGAAACGTGTCACCATTCCTTGATTAAATAAAGTAAAAGAGTTGTATTTGAATGAGTGTATTTTAATCTGGAATAAATGAAATTAATTTTTTAAAGGACAATGAAGTTAATGAAAAAATTATCTTTTAGAGCGAGGCTGCTGCTAGGAGGGCTTGTCTGCGTTGGACTACCATGTGGATTAACAGTAATCGACAGTGTACCAAATCTATGAATCAGCTGTTCAATGATCTCATCCAGGAATGTAAGCACGCGGCACCAGGTGCTAGGCTATCTTATAGCCTTAGGTGCAATTTGGAAAAATGTAAAGAAAAAGAAAACTATCTGAAGGAATTGGTCAGTCGTACAAAGGATGGATGTGCTCCTCTTTTTATTGCTTGCAAGAGAGGGCACGTTGAGATTGTTGAATATCTCCTTACTGTCTGCCATGCGGATATAGAACAGAGAGGCTTGTACGAGGTACCGGATGACCGTTCGGTTCATTGTGTCACCCCACTTTGGTGTGCAGCAGTTTCCGGAAAATTGCCTGTTTTGAAGTGTCTCATTTTTCATGGAGCTAAAGTCAATGCAGTGTCTGATTCTGGCTCCACACCTGTCAGGTCTGCTTGCTTCATGACTCACTTAGGTAAAATGTTACATGTTTTGAAAGATTAAACTTGTATAAGTGCGATTGAATGTTTAAAATTTAAAATGGAATTTCAATTATACTCATGAAATTTTATTCTTCTATCTTTATATAGCCAAATATCTCAATGCTTCTTGATTGTCATTGATAAATCTGTCCTATAGTCAAGCCAAGTTTTTTGTGCCAAGGCAGGTCTAGGTCAACATTTGAATGCCAATGTTATTGATGTTGTAATACATTTTTGTTAAATTCTTTGCTAAATTTTTATAAATATATCATATTAGCTATTGATAATTCAATGAACTTCAGAGTATATCTAATTTTAACGCACATTATGTTTTCAATTTATTTACTAAAATTACATACGATACAATATACAAGTTTTATTTAACTAGCCTTAATAAATGAGCATTGTGAAACGCGGAAGTTTTATAAAAATTTATGATCTTCATAAGCGAAGAAAATTAATACATGTTCTGTTTTCAGATATTGTTTCCTACTTGGTGGAGAAAGGTGCGGACATTCTAAAGCCTAACTATAATGGTGGCACGTGTTTGATTAATTCGGTGCAGAGTGTGGAACTCTGCACCTTCCTCCTTCAACATGGAGCCAATGTTAATGCTACAGACATACAAAATAAGACTGCCTTGCACTATGCCATCCAAGAGCATAGATTCGAGACGACAAAGCTGCTGTTGGATTACAATGCAAATCCTCATCTTATGTCTCGATACAATGATGATGCCCTGCAGACCGCGTGTCTCAAGGGCGCGACGCAAATTTTCGACTATTTAAGTAAGTCGTTATTGATTATCGTTTTAGAAAATAGTTTCAATGTAAATATCTTTTTACAATTAACTGAAATTAAATTTAAAAAAGAATACTTAATGAGAAGAAAAAATAGCTAACCAAGTGAAAATTTATTAATATTTATAAATGTCATTCTCTATTCAGAATATTAGAGCATAAAAGTTATGATAGTCGGTATTTCTAGAAAATTTCGGAACGATCTCCTTTCTAATAGAAGTATGTGAATATGTTAATAATGAATATCTACTTTTTCAGTCGAGAATATCAACTACTCACAAGAGCGATTAGCGGACGCACATGAACTGATAGGCTCGACATTTTTCGACGAGCACAGCGACACGCAAACAGCCCTGAGTTACTGGCGCAAAGCCCTCGACATTCGTTACATGGCCGAGGCGAATGGTACGCCGATACCAAAGAGGCCGGTTTACCCAAAACGTGATAGCTTCAGGAACGCGACGGAATTCACTACTCGGGATGAGCTTAATGCCATTATTCTCGACTTGGATGCGATACGCATTCAGAGTTTACTTATCTGCGAAAGAATCCTCGGCCCTTACCACAAAGATACTCTCTTTAGGCTAATGTACAGAGGCGCCTCATATGCCGATGCCTTAAGGTATTTAATCAAATTTTTAATTACAAAATTTTGAAGAAATCTTCATTGTTTTTGTACTATGTTTTTAAAAAGGCAAATAACAGTTGATATTTAATTAATTTTTTATTAATGTATGTATATTTTATACCGACAAAGTATAGAAATTTACAAACAACATTTAAAAAATCCTTATACTAAAAAGATAATAGCTGTATTAAAAAAAAAAAAAGATATTGTAAAAGAATTTATAACATGCAATGTACGATCTTAAAGTATCAGTTGCTTCAAATCAATAGTCGCGGTCAAATTTATCTAATTTAATTATTTACTCTTCAATAACAGTTCATAACTGATACTGTTACTCAATTTCTCAAAAAACTATTCATGTACTTATTTATAAATTTAAATTTTCAAGAGTATATAATTAGCCGCTATGGATGCAAAATACCTCTGATATGAAAAGACCACCTAATCAAGCAAATAATACATTTTTTTCCTTTATGTTTAACTAATTTACGAATTTTTCTTATGCGTCATAAATTTTTGTTTTCCGATAAAAATTGTAATTGCATAACAAATCCAAGAATATTTCCTGTCAGACGAAATGATTAGTCGTTTATTGTTTTGGCACGTTTATTGATAAGATTTTTTAAGTCACATTTACAATTAAAATTTGTAATCATATAATTATGTTTTAGATATCAACACTGCATAGATCTGTGGAGACGAGCTTTAGAGATTCGCGTAGAAAAAGATTCCGTAAGTTCAATTTTATTCTTCAAACTGGAGCAAAACTCCAATAAAATTAGTTTAAGGCAAACGAAAGTTAATTGTAACGGTTCGCTGATATTACAGATTTTATACACCGATACCTGCTTCACGGCTCAAGCTCTTGTGCGGCTTATGGTTGACTTGAACGGGAGAGCACTAGAATTAGACCTCAACCGTGAAAAGCAAGAGCCTAGATTTTGCGATGTTGTGGATGTTTTCAAGCTGCTCACCAGTACCCTTACCGAGGCCAGGCAATTACTCGAGGTAGTTTACCATGAAAATTTAACCGTGACCTTCTTTTTATTCTTTGTTATTTACATAAATATATTTTTAACGTTTAACTGTGTTTGCATTCTCAGCAACGTCCAGTGCATAAAAGACAGAGGGAGAGCTACGATCGAATTCTAAAATGTGTAACACACCTGATATATTTACTCGTTGAAACGGCACAAACAAACGAAGAAAAACTGGAAATGCGACAGTTAGTGCACAATTTGGTTAGGAAAAATCCCAGATCTTCTTCAACTGATGATACATTATTACACCTCTGCGTTTCAAGTTTAAATACAATAAATTCGAGTTACTTTACATCTGAAGACGTACAAGTAAGAGGATTATTAGTTCTTAGAAACATTAATAATTCTATTATTTTATTTTATTTTATTTTGTTTTATTTTAGAGTATATTCCCACACTTCGAAGTAGTAAAACTACTTTTGGAATGCGGCGCGCCTGTCAATGCTCGAAATGAATCCCGATCAACACCTTTACATGTAGCAAGTAACCTTTACAACTTCCAAAATCCGGTGAGTAAATTAATATAAATAAAAACAAATAAAGCTTAATATTTTTATACTAATTAAAAAATAATTCACATGACAGCTTATAAAATTACTATTGGATTATGGAGCCCACTTAGATACCCCAAATAAGACTGGCGACACACCAGCTGCTATGATATCTTCAAATCCGGTCAATAACGTGAATCTCGTTAATTACATAACTCTGCAGTGCCATGCAGCGCAAGCTATTCTTAAATATAAACTCAAACTTAAATGCACGGAATTGCCTGTTACACTACATCATTTTCTCGATTTTCACCGAGACTAATTAAAATTTGTATATTATTTAGTATTGTTATATGAAATTTTTTCTAAATTTAAAGAATTTGTTACGTTTAATGCCTGATTTATTTGTATTCATTTTAATTTTAGCGGTTGAGCATCATGGCTAGATTAAAATCGACGTGAACATAAGTCATTGTTGTATTAAAAGAAAAAGATAGTTGTTGTTATTAGTTCAAAAATGGAAAATATATCCATGAACTTTTAAATTTTCCTAGTTAACAGATTTTTAAGAATTTGCTAGATAGGTTTGTAAAATATTAATTCTTTTTAAGCGTCTCTTCGATTTTAATCATGACAACTTGTCGATAATCTACAATCGCTTTTTATATAATTGTCAATTTATGTTCTAAATCCAGTTTTTTTCGCTAAATGAAAAAAAGTGTATGGAACCGCGAAAGAGAGTTCAATCAGTAAAGAATGAACAAAGATTAAGTATCTTTGTACATTTATGTTTAATTGAAAGGCTGCATGTAGTAGAACTGATTGCGAGATCTACACACGTGATACCTAGTTTAATATGTATTAAATGTAAGTCTTACATCGCGTTTAAAGTGAAAGAATTGTTCGAGAGTGAATTTTACGAGTTAGGGAATAAAAACAATAACATTTAAATGCCATTACACAAACGAGATTACTTCTCATTGACGTTGCGCACATTTTTCCATGAAAAGTAATTACTCGCGTGTTCAAGTACATTGACGTCGTTTTCAGTTAAATACTAAAATAACTGTTATTGCTACAATAATATTAATAATAAAAAGAATATCGTATAGCATATCTAACGAATCTTCACTTTAAAAATAATGTGTACGTCATTATACAAATAATAAAACAGTGTCGTTTTTGCTAATCGTTCTTATAATGTAAAATATAACACAAGTGTGTACACATGCGATACTTCTTGCAATTAAATTCACTTGATTTACAAAATCGATAAAAAAAAAACTATATTAAATGAAGGTTATTACAAAAGATATTTAACAAAATTTCGGTACCGATTGTCAATCTATTTAATTTCTTTTTTTAAATATACTTAATAAAAAAGCAATTAACGAATTCACCTGTTATTTTTTAAAACATTTGTTTTTCAAGATTTTACACGTTCGCTCGCATTAACAATGCCAACAATCATGTTTTTCGTTATACTTATAGTTCAAAATAATAATTTCAGTGAATATTTTTAAGATACTTATAGGTACAAGTAAGCTAAGAAATTATTTGAAAATTCGTATTTTAAAAAAAAATGAATAAAAAGAGAACTTATTATACTTCAGTCTTTATTCTTTGTTTGCGATTCCCACAAAATGCAAAATTAACGACTGACTTGTTAATCATAAAAATAGTACACTTAAAAAATCACTTGATTTCGTACGCCTTTAAACATAAAAAAAAATCATACGAAAAAGCTTTGTCTTGTTATCAAGGATAAGTTCGAATCGAACAGTCTTTGAGGAAGAACCTGAATCTCACGAGACTACAAGGAAAACATATGTCATGAGAACTAACGCCGAGCTGAGGTTGATCACGACTGCACTGTTTTTGGAATAAGCGTCAACTACGTGGATCTTCCAGCCCATGTTCGCGTGGGTGAATGAATTGTAGTATACGGTGTCCGGCCACGTGGAGTTCGGCGTCACTTCCAGTATTCCGGCTTCACCTGAGGACGATGTTAATTATTTTTTAAACATTTAAATGTTTATAATTTATTATTAACTTCGAATACTAACCATCATCGCAAGATGTAATTAATGTCCTATTGAATTTCTGGAAGGTCGGAAAGTCATCGTCGAGTCTCCGATCTTGATTCTCTTTGTGTCTACTCAAGCATAATGGACCAACTAAAAGTTCATATTAAATTGTAAAAAAAATATAGAAAATCTAGAATTATAGTACCTACATATATCTAGAAAGATCTTGGAACCAATAGCTGAGAAAATATAGATTAAATTAATGAAATGCAAACCGCAAACGCTAGCAAACTTTGTGCCTTTTAAAGAGCTTCTAATTGCATCAATTACATTTGAAAAATCCGGCAAAAAATCTAGAAGATCTTACCAGCAGTGGGCTGAGGTCTGCCGCGTCTGGTAAAAGCAACTCCGGCGAGTACACGCACTTTGCTCTGAGCACCGTCGCTGAGCCGATCGTAGCCGCCGTGTGGCTCGTCGGTGATGATCAGCGGGTGGTAATGGTTCGAGCTATGCGGATTATTCCCGCCGTACACGCGGAAATTGTAGGTGAGCCCACGGCGTAGGTACAGTTCCGGCACCAAGAATCCGTTTATGTACCAGACGAGGCCCATCGTTGTCTGGCCAGTGATAGCCTGATAACCGCGCTTACCGCCCGACGGCCCTATCGTCGCACGGAATGTCCTTATGCTCCTGTCGAATATCTCTCCCTTATCCCAAGGTTCCCTAGAATAAATATAATTAAGTCCGTTAATCGTTTTATATATTGTATCCTAAAACTTTTATATTTTTTATGTAACGCGATAAAGAAGTTTTATAACAATTATTAATATATCAATTTATGTATTAACACATAATTTCTGTGTTAAACATTATTACAAGGTGTGGCTCGTTTCAATATAGAAAAACCGCAATAAAGGACTTTTATTACGGTTTGTATATATTTTTAGAAAAAGAAAATTGCTACAACTACTAGCTTACATCGTAATTTAGGTAAAACATTTCTGTAATCAAGTTGTTATATATAGATCGGTGAAATTTAAAACAACAATTGGATCTTTCTTTAAAATGCACGCGAACCTGAGTTTTTCGTCGTTAACCGTGAAATCCAGGCAGGTATTCTCATGCTCGGAGCGACCTAGTTCAAGTTTTAAATTACTCTTTGGATAAAAGTCGTGGAAGTTTGGCTCGTTATTCTCGTCCAATCTTCCAAGTGCCCAGATAACGTACACGGGTTTGTCCGTGGGGTATTCCTTGTCTCCACTATCCGCTGTAAAAAAATAATACTCCGTTTAATTTTGTAATTTAACGAAATAAGGATTTTTCGTTACTTCAAAGTGTTTAACGTTTAACATTCATTTGATGAGCAAACAATTAACGGCAGTATATAGTTTACCGAAAGATTGTATACATTAAAAAAAAATTTTATTATTACAATGATCAAAGAAAGAATACAAATGTTTTTCAGTGCATAAACTATACTTACAAGAAATAAGCGTTCTTCTATAAGTAACGATACTAATTCCATTTTCTCTGGAAGCAGTGTAAAGTTGATTGCTATCTAAACCACCTACAAGCTCGTCTTTGCACACTCCTTTGTACACACCCAGTACTTTGGAGCACTGTACAAAAAAAAATTGTTAAAAATTCTGATTTTGAACATAAGGAAAGTCGAAATTTACCGGTGCTTTGGCAGTGACATTGTAGTCAGTGGCGAAACCACGAGTGTCGTCGATGTAGGCAACCGTCACGTCCGCGCCTTCCATTTGACTCTTCTCCTCCGATCCTGACAGCCCGAAAGCCATGTACTCTTTCTCCGCTGTTGCGTCAAAAGTTAAAATGATTATAGATTAACAAAAAAATTTAAATAATGGTTTATTCGACGAAATACATCTCTAATTTGCAAAACGATAAACTTACAGACTTGACCAGCAAGTTGAATCGTTATTTGAGGTCCGAATATTTCCCAGCCAACTTGATATCTCTTGTGCAGTTGCACACAATTTGGCATCGATTTCGAATGCTTGATCAGCTGGTAGTAAGTAAAAAAAGGGTTGAAAAGGAATTAATGAAACCATGAAGCTTCACTTGAGTAAAAAATAAAGAATAAATTTTGCAAAGTGTTACTTTGACAAGAGAGGGTGGTACGTTGAGTCCATCGGGAATGAGCACAGATCCGAAATTCGTTCTGGATTTCACATCGTAGATACTGAGCCAATCGATGTTAAACACTGTCATCTCCCCTGGTAATTGAATCACCACATCCTGGTTCTTGTAGGTGCGAAGAGAATCAAGACTACGCAATGAAAAAAAGTTGTAAATTAAAAGGAATCCTTCAAAAAATACTTAAATCATTTTAATCCTAGTCTATTTACTAAATTTTTTTTTTTAAGAAATTCTTTTATCAAAAAATCAAGATTAACGACTTTGATCTTAAATTTTACATTTAAAATCTTTAATCTACGTTAAAAAGCGAATGCGCGAATGTATAATATGTATTGTGAATCTTTCGTAGCTTCTTAATAACAAGATGACTCTATAAATTTTATTTTTAACTAAATGAGTGTCAAGATTAGTTGTCTATATAAAAAAAAGCGAATATAATCGCCGCTCAATTATCGCACACTTTAATCGCGAACTTTCTAAACAATTTTATAACTCCACTTTGAACCTTCATTGGTGACGCACACCAATCGGCCGATCGCTCGACCTTCGCCAGCTAAAAGACTCGTTAATTTCCGCAGGGATCAGAGGAAAGAAAAAACTTTCGCCACTCACTATCCGTACTCGTCGGGGACTTTGGTGCCCTTGGCCGAGGGCCTGGACCCCTGGCCGACCCAGAAGTAGGTGTCCTCGCCGAGGCCGTCGTACGTCAGCTGGGGTATGCTAATGGTCTTGGCGTCGACTATGACGATGGACTCCGATGAGACGTTGTGCGAGGTCGCCTTGCTCAGCTGCGCGATCTTCTGTGGTGCGGGCGGATCGAACTCCTCCGGTATGTAGATGTCACCGAAAGTGTTCTATTCAAATTAAAAAGAAGTAAAGTCGGTCATATAAAAATAAAGAAAGTTGAATAAAGATAAAAAAAAGAAGTAATAGTCGTTTTATTCATTATTTTATTATTTATTTACCTAAAGTATTTTTAACGTACTTGCAATGACTTAACGATCGATACTTTTTTTTACTTAACAATTGAGCAATTAATGCATTTTTATATTTAATCACTGTCAATATTAAATTCGTTTAAAATTATAAATGATTGAAAATTGTGCGACTTTTTTGTTTCAGAATCAATATAATAGTTTCGTTTGAAACGAAATAAGTGAAAAGTAAGGAAAGAAATGTATTAACGAAACTTTTACCTGAGTGGAAAGATCGTAGACGGCGAACCACTTGATGTCGGTGATTTTCTTATTGTCCGGCAGGCTCAAAGTGAAATCTTTATTGTGGTAGCGATCGAGAACGTTGGTCCTTAAAGTGAAAAGGCAATGCAATTAAGATGTACAGCCTGACGCTTAAACCGACTCTACTCAAATATACAGCAAAGGAATTTTCTCTTTTGTCGAGTATAGGATAATATCACCCGTACACTTTACATATACCACGTTTTTCTAAGCCATTAACTATCTTATCAACGTCAATTCTTTTTAATAAAATTTTAAACTTTTTAACAAACAAACAAAAAATATTACTTTCACAATCCTCCTTCAAAAGATATATATAAACTTACAAAAAACTTTTACCAAAACGCAACGTCGATAAAAAAACAAACCAAATACAGTAGACGAAAAGGAAATTATTTCACACATATGTTCACATTTCATATAAAATATCTATACGAAAAACTAAATTTTATCAAAGTGCAAAGAAAATAGTTTTCTTGACTTGGCTCATGCCCTTGGACGAACTCAAATGAGTTAATAATAATTAACAAAAAAGGTCAGTAAATGTAACAAACGTATGTGTTCTCAGTTTGAGCATCTGTTATCGTTTTCGTAATTCTTTCTTGTTTTATAATTTTTGTAGCCCTGATGAGGACGCTCTTCAATAAAGCGTCGAAACGTCGGCATAGTTAATTAATAACTACTTGGTTCGTCTTGATCATTTTTACACCTACAAACTTTATCAAAGTGTGCAAGACTCGCAGAAGCAAGAGAGAAAAATCGCGGGCGAAAAAAAATCTATCAGCTCGCACTCACTTGCCGTACTCGTCGGGCACAATGAACCCCTGCGGCCCGGGCCGATTGCTGGAGCCAGCCCAGAAGAAGGTGTCCGCTCCGTTGCCATCGTAGCTGAACGCCGTGAGAAGCAGCGTGTACTCGTCGACGGCGTACACGTCCCCGGCCACTTGATGGTGGTACACGTTGAGCTTCCCGAGGTACTTGCCCTTGTATTCCTCGTCCTCCTGCGCGGCAGCTGCCGATCACAATTTATAACGATCAGGCCCCGTTATAGCTTATATTATTGCAGCCACGCAGTGGCGTCGCACCGCGCCGCGATAAAAAAGCAGCGTATACATATAAAAGATCGTGGGACTTACCGATCGCGAGGAGGAGGCCGAGGAGGTGGAGGAGGCTGCCGAGGCGGGACATCACCGGGCCAGCTGTTCGGCTCTGTTAGCGCATCCTGGCGCGTGCCACCTTGACAGCGAGGCCTTGACGGGGACTGCGCGCGGGGCCCTGTGCGCTGGACTGCCGCCGCTCGAGCCGACGCACCCGTCGCGGGGTGGGGGCCTCGGGGCCTTGGAATTTCCTCCGCCGTAGCGGAGAAAGTCTCCGAGCTGCCTCGTCTCATTCTACTTGGCTGCGGGCGCAAACGCGAGCTGAGGTGTATGGGATATATAATGTTATACCTGCGCGAGTTGCGCGGCGCTGGTACACACGGAGTACGGCCTGGCGGAACCATCGACCGATGCTTTACGATCCTTGCGCTCCTTCTTCTACTTTTTCTTCGTTCTTCGCTTCTTATTGTTCTTTTCATTTAGTGTATACTTGAATTATGGACCGTAAATTATATGCGTGAAATTTTAAATTTGAGAAAGAAACGACGCTTGTGTGGAGTTTACACTAAAATATTTTAAATTTATAAAATTAAGTTTAAAAATTTAAGGAACAGAGTAGTACGATGCAAAAAATTTACAAGTTTATGTCGTAATCATCTTTTTTTTTATATTCCTGAAGATAATTAGAGAAAATACTCGGTTTGCCGATTTTACGATTAGATTCCTTTCGCTGTGCGAATTTAAGACGAGACAAGACAATATCGACTGTGTTCTTCTCTTCCCTGGCAACGTAATTATGCAAAGAAATCGATAAAAAGCTTCGGATAAAAGTTCGGTCAGTAGAGCGCGAACTCCTTCCCGCTTTGCACCGCTTTCCCGTTCTTTGAATCCTTTAAAATTTGAAAAAGACATGACCGCACCGGCGGAGGAGCAGCTTATGCGTTTACTAAAATTTGGAACGCCGAGGAAAATACGCGAGTTCATTAACAGCAAGTAATTAATTGAAATTGTTGATTACATAACAGTGCTACTAATTTTTATTTTAGACTACTTTATATAAAAAAAATATCTATTTTTTAAAGATTAATCGATTAGTATTTTCATTAACGCAACTATCGCAAAAAATAACGTAAAACTTTAGATTATAAAGCAAAAAGTGCGTCATAAAACTTCAGAATAAAAATAAAAAAATATCGTAAAATATACAGAATTAACGCAAAGAACATCATAAACTGTAAAGCATTAATTTAAGAAATATCGTAAACTGAATAGAAATTTGACCAACTTTAGTGTACAAAAATAATTACAATAAAAAATTTGTAATTATAACGCTCGTAATCTATTTAATTTTTAATCGTTAATTTCGTTAAATGTAGTCCGTCAATGGATCTCCACTATCCATCGAAAAATTTATCGACACCATTGATTACGGCGATCAATCGCTCGGATCCGGCGATCCTGACACTTCTGATCGACAAGGTCCCGGCGAACTTGGATGCAACGCTGACGCAACCGTGCGGTCGAACGGCTCTGATGCACGCAGCCTACCACGCGAAGAATCCCGAGATTTTAAACACGCTGATAAAAAAGGGCGCCGATTGCAACATGCTCGACATGTAATTATAACAATCGACTTTCCACTTACGCACTGCCGTGTAATTTAAACTTCGCCGTATTTTATGTTTAAGAAACGGAAGAAATTGCCTATTTTATGCAGTTATCGGCCAAAGGCCGCGGAACGTCGCGACGTTGCTGGACTGTCGGGTGCCCATTGAATCCAGAGACTGCGATGGTAGGACGCCGCTTATGATTTCCGGTACAAGATAAATTTCCATACAAGATAAATTCGCCACAATTTAATAAATTAAGCATTACAATGAAAATCGTATTAATACATTAACATGAAACTCGTTGCTGCACACCAGCTTGAGCTATGGTTAACGGAGAACATTTCAAAGCGCATTTGGACATAAAAAAAATCATTTATATTTTCGCAATTGCAGTGTATCTTTCGAACCAGGATGTGTTCGATTATTTGGTATCCCGAGGCGCGGACTTGAGCGTGCGAGATGACCACGGTCTGACGAGCCTGCATCTTGCGATTCTACGACGGAGGCGCGAATGTGTCATCGCGTTGACGAAGCGCCTCGACGTTGATTTACCGACTTCGCTCACCAAAGTGTCGGCGCAACGACTTGCAATTGAACTAATGGCCGATATATTGCCCGTGAAACGGACTTTGTACGATGACGAATGCGACGTGATGCGCCAATTCTGAGTTAAGGTATTATGGACTTTTTTCCACGTGATTTTTGATGTTCTTTATATAAATAATATCTATTATAGGTATACTTTTATAATCATAATATATACTGACTTTTATTATAGATTATTAAATTATTAATTATTTTATTATTAAGAAACTTTAAATTATAAAACATTAAAATATTTGTAACTGTAAATAGAGCTAATAAAATAAAAATATTGTTTACTGTATTTACTATCTTTACTATATTTAAGTCATTAATGTTAAGAATACGGGCACAAAGTAGTACGGAAATTACTTTCTGAACAGGTATGTATAGAATACAAAAATATAATATATGATAAAGTTTAACGGAATGCAGTAAATTTTAGAATGATGAACAGCAAATCAAAAAAGTAATCCAGCGATTTCGAAGTGCTGCTTGTTCAACTTATCAAACTGCTGGATAACATCGGTGCTCATCTTATCCTTCCATTGGTTCGCTTGACCGCTTCTCATGAACTGGCCGTCGGCATTGATTAGCTTAAACTTCTTATTTGTCTCGATTACACTCTCGTAATTTACCGCAGGATTCGATTTCATGCTGGAAAAGCTTAGGTGCTCTGCCAAAACGTTCACGTCATTTACATCTAAACTCTTACCCAAAAACTCGGCGATTTTCATTATTATTAATGGTAAATCCTATTTTAAAAAATGGTTTCATCATTTTATGATTTTATTCTAAAAGTACAACGTTTTTAAATTCATACTCACTGCCTTCATTTCTTCGTACTTGATAAACAGAATGTTTTCTTCATTCCTCTTCTCCCAAAAAGGTAAAACGTGATTCCAGAAAGGAGCAAAAGTCACTGAAACAATTATAATTCATTAAATTCAAATCAATGATGAAAAAAACGTCTAAAATAATCTTTTTTTCATGAAAGAATTTTAGTTATTACAAACACCTATGAAAATAATTTGAAATAAAAATTTGTATTCGATGGTTAAAATTTTGTAGCTAATAAATTTACTAATAAAAATGATATTTTATCACCACAAAAACACTAACATTTTCCAGCGAGAAAGAGAGCGCAGAATTCGTGAAAGTCGCCGTAGTAAGCCTCCATGAGCTTGCAGTGATGATAGTAGGATATGCAGGTATCTTTCGGATTCCTTGTAACGTACACAATTTTCGGTTTCCGTTCGCCAGTGCGAATCTGCCGTGGTAACAATTCGAATGGCAAGTGAGTCTTGATAAATCGAGGACTTGGCATACTGTCGACATATGCGACGCTGTCTGTAATCGCGTCAGGTAAATCCAGGCCCGGTCTCGTCGGCAAAATCGTTCGATAATCAAATAATGCTGAGACTCTGAAAATATATAATTAATTAAATATAAGAAAATAGGATTGTATAACGCTTCTGATTAAAATAAAAATGTTTAAATTAAGATTCAGTCGTAAGAATTTATTCAACCTTCTGGATATTTTAATCTATACTGTTCTGAGCTGACTTTAAATACTTTTCTGTTTTCGAAGACTTTGATTTTATTATTTATATGTCCTCGACGATTTAATAAATCTTCAGGCTCCACTATGATCCAAGAAAAAATTCAGTGATACAAAAATTATTTATTTTGTAATCATAAAAAGTTAAATGTTCTTAAAATTATGCTTTAAGTTACAACAAAAACTTTCAATCGCCTAAAAGATAAAAAAAAAGGTATGGTTCTCGGGACCCCCGACAGAAGTGTTAACTTCCGTATTTTAACATTTTATATACTATTACGCATTGAGGAAGGTGCCCCATAAGAAGTTATCACTTCAAAAAAAAAAATGTAATAGCTGATCAATCCAACCGTTACATTAGTCGCAGTAATTTTAAAGCGAAATTACAAATTGATAATTAAAAAATGTTTTATAATTATATAGAATGAATAATCCATAATTGACTCACTCTAAAAACGGGAATCTGGTGTCTATCAGAACCTTGGCTCCTTCGAAATCCAAGTCGTTAGCGGTACACCAAACCAGTTCTTGCATCCACGTTGTACCTGTTAGATAATTCAAAATACTCATGTTAATCCTTAATTCATGCCAATTTTTCACAAAGAAATCTGTTTAGCACCCACCTGTTTTAGGGAAACTGCATACCCAAATATCATCGTCTCGAACATTTAAATTTTCTATTTGATCTGCAAAATCAGTGTATCGTTCCGGTAGGCAAACCCCTTTTACGTTGATGTAGCCCGTGCGAAACTCACTAGTAAACTTTTCATTCAAAAGCTGGTCCAGATCTTCATCTCGCGTCACTACTTGCGGTGGCATTATGGACAAACTTAAAAAATAATTGACGGATCGTATAAAAATATTACGATACTCGCGTTAAAGCTTCCTTTGAATTAATCCCTGTTCAACGTCAATTGTTCACAAATTCTGATTTGGAGAAGAAATTTGTATAGTTGGCAGCGAGCGACTACTTGTAGTGATCGTTAATTTTTGCGGCCAAAACCGATTTATCTAGAAGTAGATACATACGGAAGTGGCTGCGCAATGAGTTTTGGAAAAACTGATCAGTTAGCATGTACCGCCGGATACTTTATATGCGCCTACAACTGCCTTTTTGCCGCTCAATGTCAGTAGGAGCAAGGCCAAGAGTTCGCCAACTTTTTCTTCCATTGTATTTTGTTCCGTTGTTCTGTATAGTGTATCTTTTTTGCTCGACTTTTTCAGCTCTTCCAAGTTCCAACGCCGGCGAATTTCACGGATGAACCGAAATTTTGGAACACCAGACGCCTACACAGTAGCGGAATTCTTTCGGACGTAATTGCGGTTTAATTACATAAGCTTGTTTTATTTAGACATCGAAGTTTTTGTTTTCAATAAATTATAATGTAATTACATCCAATAAAGAGCTTACGAATAATCTCGATTATTAGTTCATTAGATATTGGATTTCGCTTTAGTATAAAATCTTACAATTTTTGAAGTGTATTTTTTTAAATTCATTAATGGCTTCCTTATTACAGCGGGTTACAAGAATTCGAAAAAGCGAAAACCTTGGTACTTTTTAACGTCTTTGTGCTGTCTGCTGTAAAAATAATTGCACGATATGCAAGTAGAGAAAAAAACATGTGCCATAAAATGCTAAGTAAATACGGTTTAAAAAGTCATAAACTTATCATTAACTAATCACTTTAATGTTGCTTGTGTACTTAGTTCAACGCTTTTGAACATTTTGCTCCTTCGAAATGCGAGTAAGTGGCTCAGTTAAACATAAAAGATAAAGGAGTCAATGATTTCACATACATTAAAACTCATATACAAATACAAAATAATTTTCAACAAAAACATTATTTCATTATGTACTTCTAATTTTTTTATTAAACCATTTCTTAAAAAATTACATAAATTCCAAAATTTTGCGTTTGATCAAATTTTAAATAAATTTGTTTTCATCTTAAATATTAACAAAGATTCAATTTAAATATTGATAATTTTGTTTAATTCTTACAAATCTTAAATCATTTTTTTTGTACAAACACATTTTATACAAGAATTATTACATACTATTAATACAAAATCTTAAAACTTCATTCGGGAAGTAAGCATTTTAAGGGCACTGGGTTAGAAATAGATGAAGATACTTATAAGATTTTTGATTAAAAAAATGATTAGTTCAAATTATACACTTTAATGTAATTTGACAAATGGCAAGAGAAATAAACTAAAACTAAATACTAAAACAATATTGTGTACTATGTTTCAGGTACTAGTCTCATTAATTCTTTAAATTAAAGCCTTATAAAAAATTTTAGATACTAAAAAAAATCAATTGCAAATTAAATCTTAAACGTATAATGCTTGGTAAAACTCATTTGTAATCTCTTCTACATTGTACTATTTTCTCAACCTACTAATTCTAATAAATTTTTTAGGTTTTGTATTATGTGTCATTTAAAATATCAGACTTTACATCTCAAACCAATTTCTCTTTTCCTTGTTCAGATATAACTAAAACTATTTTATTAATTACAATACTTTCTTCGAGATATTTATTACACTATCGCGTGAATAATTCATAAAAATTAAGAAAAATGTCATGTCTCTTGTTACTGCTGATAAGTTTGGTAAAAATGAATTTTTCAGTCTTGCTTAAAAAATTAAAAAAATTTAGTAATGTCGATAAGTAATACCTTTGTTCAACGTAACTTTTTAAGTAATGAAAACTTTTTTAAGATTATTGTAATACTAGATATTATTTGAGAAAGGTTTCATTAAATAAAAATATCTACTGATAATTTAGAAAAATTCTGGAAATTTAAAATTTCCGAATTTTTCTCTCTCATAAAACAATTCTTACTTTTCTATGATAAATTTTTACTGAAAAAATATTTCTTCGTCAAAGAATCTCTATTATACAAATAAATTATAAAACTATAAGATTCTGGAACTCTCAGAGTTTATACAAATATAATCCACGTAAATTGTGTACAAGAGTATTAAATATTTTAAAAAGATGTGAATATGAAATTTCACCAGTTTCAAAGTACTTTTTCACTTTAAAAATAATAGAATCTATTGTACCTTATCAACCTTAGAGATAATTGTAAAAAGGCACACGATCGTTCATGAATACTTTTTTGTGTGACCCTCTTGCACCGGTAAATTCAATCTTTCACATCCCCTTAAACTCTAATAAATAAATCTTGCCGCCTCACTATAGAACACATCATTACATATTCGAAATAACGCTTACGCTTTGAGACAGGTCGACCTGTCCCTTCAACACCTTTTGCTGGAGCTTTTTACAAAATATTTTGGCCATTAATTTGTTACAGCGCGCTTCTTCCTGCAGTTGCTGCTGTTTTCGTTTTGCTCGCACTTCTGTAAGTTGGAAGTATCGTTTGCGCAGCCTTGTCCTCATTTCCTTGTCAGGGATGTTTTTCTGTACACATTCTAAAATAAAAGTTAGAATTTTCAAATTATGTAAATATTTCGTATTTGTCTTTCCACAATAGTTATTTTTTATAACTTACTTGTAATTTTAACTGGTCTAGGAGACGTTAAAATATTTGTTGATGTAGTAGCCATTGCTAATAATTGCATACGTCGATCTTTTCGAAGCTGACGAAGCCGTTGTATTTCTGATACATATTGACGTCGAGTCTCGACATTATCGACGAAACCAGGATTGTTATAAGCCAAATAATCCTGTTTGCAAAATAAAGAAAACGATTAATTTTGATCATAATACAATTTAAAAAAAAAGACTGACCTGTAAAGTAGCTTTTTTATTGCCGTTAAATTTTCTTAGTGTTTCCTCATATTTTTCATCAGTATTACCGCATTCACAACGTTTCACTTCGTGCCGAGCATTTCCGCAAGTGCAATTCATTTGAGGTTTTACTCTTTCCTTTGAACGCGGAGTTGAACCATTGATGCTTTTAATTTCAACGTTCACATCACTATTGCAGGCATTCTGCACGCCGTCCAGAAATGATAACTCATAAGCCACACCTTTAGGATAATTAAGAAGGCAGCCGCATTTCCGCTCTTTCTGATAAACTGTTCCACAGATTCGACAGCATTTGCACTCGTTCCCGGTTGGTCCACTTTCTCGTAAATTTGATTGTGGACTAAAAAATAACACATATTTTTTAACATTTCATTGAGTAATGACAATTATTAGTGTTTTATTTTTTTGGAGGAAATAAAAAATAAATTTTAATACCTGTTTTTTCCCTGCTCTTGTACAGTTTTGGACCAACAACAGTCATAATGACTCGATGCTTTATTCGATTTGATTAAGTAATACGGTCGATTCTGTTTGCCAGAATGGTGGCTGCACTCTGACTGCGTACTTAAAGACCCTTCTAAACGTTTACAATTGCAGGTGCAGCTTGTGGTGCTACTTTTCTCAACAGGTTTATTTCTTAGTGGAACTTTATCACTTACTCGCATTTTTTCTAAATCACAGACCAACTTATTTTCGCACTGGCATTCCCTTGAACACTGGCACAGTGGTTCGGTCGACTTGTGTATTCCGCACAAACACGAAGAACCTAAAATAGGAGTTACGAAATTTGAATGTTATATTGTTAAAATTCGGCAAAGTTATTCAGGTTTTATTACAAACCTTGATTGCGATGTTGATCGCAAGTTTGGTTAGTGGTTGTCGATTTCTTCATTCCTTCTAACATTTGCTTAGTATTAGTTTGGTCGCTGTGTTCACAAGTACATTTTAATTTAATTGCATTAATGTGGTTTTTTGTCTCCTTAGAGCCTTCTGAATCATCCCGCGCACATTTAGCCTCATTATGCATTACTTCGTTATAAAACCGTTGCTGTGAATTTTTCGATTTACAGAATTGACAAACTCGCTCGCTACAGGAACAGCATACAGCTGGTTCTGCAGCTCGATGTACCGGACACGTCGACCACGACTAAACATTCATTTTAAAAAGTCATTGTTTTAAAAATAAGTAATTAAATAAAATTTATTATTAGTGTTGTCTAGTCTTACCTCGTGTGAAGCCCTCGGTGTCTGAACACAGACATTCGACCACTTTGTTCTAGGGCTTTTTATCGACGCTGATACGATTTCACTTCCAGTTCTAGAGTATGCATCCGAACTTTCGGTCGCTGTTTGCGTACAGCTATTACGTTTCTTTAATCGTCTCACCGACGTTACTCCAACCGGAGGAGTACACGTTGCGAGATTGCAATGGGAAGACCAATGTCGGCTCAACTGTTCATCTTCGAGAACTTCGCCGTTTTCATGGCGATGCTGAGCAGAAGATTTTTGCGCTTTCACAGGAGACTGCTTGCTCTTTCGAGGAGGAGATTTGCCAGATCGTTCTGGCTTAGTCTTTGGTTGTTCGAGGAGTTTTTTCAAATTTGACAAGTGACTGATTTCGTTGGTTATCCAGACAAGCTGATTACGTTTCTCCATTTCGGCGTAGGAGACAAGCTTAGAGTCGCCAGAATCCGTGTTGCTGCAACGACGGAGCTCGTATCTGCGTTCAGACATTGTTGCGGGTAATCGCCAATCCATACTGTTACCAGCCTCATTACTAGAATCTAGTGGAGTTCGCCTATTAAAATATCATACAAAATTATTGTTAATCGACAAATTAAATTTCTATTATTATAAAAGCTTGAATCACCCATTAAAATGAGCTTTCGAGTACAAGTTGTAGATGTTTCATGCGTAAATAATAAAAGTGTACTGTAAAACAAAATGTTGCAACAATTACAATGTTTTTATAAGATGCACTTATCCGAGAAATGAAGTTTGTAGCTTTTAAACTATTAATATGAACTAAATTAACTGTGTTTAAATATAACTATGATTATGCAATCAAAGACGGCCGGATGAAAAGAGGCAGAGCGCACGGATGCGCTCTGCTTTTAAAGCGCGACTTTAAAGGTGGGGATGTGCTTACGCCCGTAAAGCAATGGGCGTTCATTTGCTCCAGATGTCACAATCTCGAACCTGGAAGAGTTGCTCCGATTTCCGGCTCAGGCGTTTAAAGGCGCGCGTAATTCAAAACGGTTTGCATAATAACGATTTTTAAATTACCTGCTATTTACAACAGCATCTAAAAGGGCTCTATTTTGATCCTGCGGCGAACTGTTGGATGTTGAAGTAATAAACATATCTTTCACTTTTTCTTTTTTACTAAAAGCTCGTTGGGGTAAAAAACATTCAGAGCTTTCGCTTTTATTTGTTGGCGTATTACTACTACACCGCCTGTCACAGTCATCAGTTCTCAATCCCATTCTTGCTTTTCTTCCATCCATAACCGTTCTGTCTGTATTTCTATCAAATTTGTCACTGTTACTACTTTCAATTCCAGCTGAAAAATTTTAAAGTTTGTTGATTATTCACTACAAACGGTCTATAAATGAAAAATACTTAAAGAAACAACAAAAATGAATTCAATTTCTACGATTAATAACTTAAACGATCTATAAATATTTATTTACCAGGTATTGGAATGATTTCTTTCATTGCTCTCGCCTCGTTCGCTGGTGCTGACTTTTTAGAACTCTTTTTCTTCTGTGTCGGTTTCCAATCATCCGACGAGTCTGTAGTATTTTTTGCCAAAGCCTGTATAATTTCAGCCCTGTAAACTTTATTGCGAGCGTCCGCTGGATTCCAGGGTACATTTTCCTCAAGATCATGTTCAATTTTGTCGTCTGTATATTTAGCAGTGATAAGTCTCTTTACGACGTGATGGACTAGTCGCTTTTTCACCTGTTTGTCAAGCTTGTTTGCGTCGACGAGACTTTTCAGAATATTGACACTGCGCTCCAAGTCTCTCACCAAGCTGTCGGAGTCACCCCAGAGCTTTTCATCAATGCTTGAGCTTGTGTTTGGCATAGTAGAATTCGAACGACCGGTATCCACCGTTGACACTTGGCTAGTACTGCCATTTGGGACGTTTTCATATATATGACCTGTAAAATTGCGATATTAATTTATAAAGAAAACTTAACTTGCTTCGTAACACTTTAGACACAAAAGTTTAATAGGAGATTTAATATTACCTGGAAAATATTCGAAACTGTTTGCTCTACCAGTGACGTTTTCAGTGTCGTCAGCTTGCGGTGTCAACGAGGCATTGTGAGACGATTCAGTACTACTGTCCACTTGTTGTTCTTCGTGCTCTTCCTCTTTTGCGCATGGTCGATTTTGTACAATAGGTGTTTTCGGCGTTTGAACCTTGTAAGTACTCTTGGGATTTTTCAAAATTGAATTTATTGACCTTGGAGCTAAACTGGTTGCTCTTCTTGGAAGTGGCGGCTTTTCCTCTTCCTGCAAGAATTGTTAATATAAAATTCTGCAATTCAAATAAATTAATACTTTCGCTAATCAAGTATTCAAAGAACAAACAACACGCGCTGTACAGATTCCCTTAAAGGAGAAAAATAAATGAATCGACAGAAAGTGAAGAATTGAACTATTACCTTTATCACGGAAACTTGAACGCCGATGGATTCCTGGGTACAAGTCCGCATACTCGTCTGTATGAGCTTGTTACAGGTGGCGGGCTTGATGTTGTTCACTACAGTGGCGATGGAAGACGTGGAGTTGAAGATGAGTCGGGGCGCGGGTTTGTCGTTTCCGCAGAGGTTGAGCTCGCTCTGGCTGCGCTTCAACGGCAATTGCGTCGATGGCAAAGCAAGCAAGTGCATAGACGAGCTCTTGCGCAACGGCGATGTACTCCTGTGCCGATCCGACTCGCCTTCCCTCGGACTCCTCGGACTTTGAACGATGACTGGCGCCTGCGGCGTCGCCTTTGCTCGTGCCTTCGACTCCTCGAGGCTATACTTCAACGCCTGCGGAAGCTTCAAAGCGTTCGTCGATCTCGGTGTCTCGGTGGCATTTTCCTACGTTCAAATTGTTCGATTTTAGAAATTATTATATAATACGTAAGATTGTACGTATAAAAAAAGGAAATATGGTGTTGCTGCTCGTTTATATATTGTTCACTGACGCTCAACTTTTTCTACGACTGATTTCAGATTTTATATTCTCGATGGTACGAGAATGCTGATAATCGTTAGAAGGAAAATTTCGATAAAATTTTACTGCCTATTCTTTTGAATAAATAAAATTTTGGTATTTTGTGACTGCTTATCTTAGCGATGGGTTAGCATACAAATCTGTCGTGATATATTGACGAATTAACAAAGATCACGAAAGTTTCCTTGTTTTCATTGTAAATCAATATATAAAAAGAGTGACACATAAACCATATCTTCTTTACTGCATTCAATTTAAATGTAAATTTATCTGACTTTTATTAATATTCCCATTTAGTTCTCCTACATCTGTTAAATCTAAGATTAAAAAAAAAGTTTTTTTAACTTAATATAAAAATATGCTTTAAACAAAAAAAAAAGTACCTTGAGTCGATTGCTTCTGCTCTTAAAGCAAGCAATTTCATCGGAAAGGGCTCGACTGGCTACGGAGTTGGGTGCACAGGGCAGGTGATTTTTAAGAATCGGTGTAATTTCAATTTCACTCTCGCTACCCGATACGTGAGCCGGTAATAGCGGAGTAGAATTAGCGTCGGGTCGACCGGCGAATACCTTGGCCAGGCCCTCGTGATCCTCGACCCGACTGGTGGTCAGCGAGAGTACAGCCGCGGTGACGGTCGTACGTATGGAACCGGGCGAGTGCTGCTGCTCGGTAGTGCCCTCGGGATCGAGCCTCAGGGCGGCCGAGCAGCCACGTGCTAGTGCCATACGCTCAATCGTGCTCAATTGGTGAAGTTTGTAGCCGCCGCCGGGATAACCAACGTCCGCGCCGCTGTCCCACTCGAGCGGCGGCTTGTGCGAGGCAACGCTCGACGTCGGCGACGAGGCCTTGCCGGCCGCGCCGGACTCGATTACCAGTGAGGTGTCCTGCGTCGCGGGTGGACTCGCCTCGGAGTTCGCTGTCTCTGTGCTCTTCTCGTCCGTCACCACGATCGCCTCCGTCGACGCCTCCTGTGACTCTCTAGATGGCTGGTACAAACGATAAAATGAATGTCAACAATGCTGGTGCTTTTATTTATTTTAAGTAGACTTTTATTTTTTTTTATAGTTGTTAGAATTAATTTGTTTATTTATATTACTAGTCTATGTACGTGTTAAATTAAAAATGTTCAATAAAAAATTTGTATATTTGATAAAATGCCAGTAAAGTTTTAATACGTAATTTTTTTAGGAACAAACTTGGTTGCTCTATATAAATCATTAATTTCATTTCATTTAATTACTTTGTAAAATTTTTGGTTTAGTGAGCTGAAAGAACATATCAGAATGAATAAAATATAATTTTTTCGATAATGATTTAATTAGAAACTTTATATAAAAATTCAAAATTAACAATATAAAAAAAAAAGTAAAAAGTATATACAATATTGTTGTTGAATAGCTTAAATTGTACATTTTAATATTCTTTATCAAGTCAACAACAAAATATTATTTTAAGGTAAAAATAATAAGTTATATGCCAAATATATTACTCTTAATAAATAATTAAATTATTAATAATAAATTCAATTAAAATAATACATTCATGAACTAAATAAGTATGAGCTTCATTCATGAATCAATATTATTGATTTTAATTTAATTTAAATTTAAAATAATAGTTCTAGTTATTTCTTCACTTAAAATAAATAATCCAAATAAGTTGTTTATTTTAAAAAACTCTTTATTTCAGATGAAATAAATATAATAATTTTTTTTTATGATTTCACGTCTACTATATTCTTTCATGAAATCATTTTTATCAAAATTTTCGTTTTTAAAACTTTTTAGCATGTTTAAGTCTACAATATGATATAACTACCTTCATGTAAATTGATGATCCTTCAGCAGAAGAAGATTGTCCGATCAATGGAGGTCTAACCCAACGTCGTCTCTCCCTTGGGATATACGACTTTAATATATTGTCTTGTCCGTTGCAGCTTGGGCTATTCGCTGCACACTTGGGACTTATCTCATAAATATTATAATAATACTTGGTTCTCTCTATTGGAATATTGTTTGTTGTAGGCAGAGCAAAATACTGATTCAAATTAGAATTCTGTGAGTACCTGAGGAACAAAGGCAAAGCTAAATTAACACAAATACTTTTCTTTATCACCAAAGCACAATGCGCCACTGTCAATCCTCACTTTTGATAGTACTCCATCACTTGAGCGGACAGCGATCCCTTAGCTGCAGCACCGATGGCTGTCTTGGCCTGACTGGAAGCTGCAGAAGTGGAGGCACTGGCAGTCGCAGCATTGACCAGACGCCAGTTGCTGGCCCTGGTCAGGCTGGAGGACCGCTCCGCCACCTCGTCCCGGCGCTTACGTCCGTTTTCCAAGCTCGACTCCGAGTCGCATTCCATCATAGCCTCTGCTGCCTGGCGGCGCGTCCTGATGGCATCCTCGGGTCCCGCGTCGAACTCCTCCGGCTCGGGGCGAAAGCTGCTCGCGACACCGCGGCTCGACGCACATAACGCGAGCGGTCGCTACACGCTCTGCCGGGGTAAGCGCGGCCGCCCCAGGGGATAGCCAGCCGTGGGGGCAAAAAACGCTCCCTCGCTCTCGGCGGGGGGTTGTAGAGGTTAGGAGCCCGCAAGACGCTACTACTTGGCGCGCGCTCCGTTTGATGCGCAATTTTCCGGGACGTCGGTCGGAGGCTGCGTCCTGGTGCTCGGGCGGTCCACCCGATTCTCGGCTGCGTCTGCGTCGGAGTCCGCGGTGCGTGGAGTCGCGCGGGGAGGCCTCGGGGGACGCGCGGATTCGAATGTCGCGGATATTCAAATTATTGTTTACATGTCGATGGCCGTGTACGTGCGTTCGAAAAACGCCAGTGTGTGGCTGACGCGCCGCGGGCGCGGGACATCCCCCCACCTCGACGGTCGACGCGCCTTCGCGCCACAAAATGGCGATGGACTGACGGCCTGACGGCGCTATCGGGTGTCTCTATAGCTATACTGTGTATCAGTGTATAGGTAGTGCCTTGATTTCAGTATAGCTCTGTCCTTCTCCTATGAATGGGACGAGGAGCGATCACAGAACGCAGAAGGCAATTAAAAACAGAATGGATGGGTAGGTTTGTACGGCGTACTCTTAGCTGTGACGCGCAGCACGCTTGGGGGTAAAACTTTCCTGTTTACTTATTTGCTCCAAAATGTTAATTTTTTTTTATTTAGTTAATTTACGATGTTATTGTAACAATTTACTTACGTTTTATAAACACAAAGGGATTATGTACTAATGTAAGTACAAAGTTGTACAACATTTAATTTTTTTATGAATTTACGTATTATATTATTTTAAAATAAATGCGTTATTTTCGTTTATTGAAAACAAAGTTTTTCATTCATTGTTGTAGAATAAAGTTCTGTATAAATACACATATTATATGACATACATACAAGATGATGGTACCATCATGTATCTGTATACATATACAATATACGGGCCCCTTTGCGTATTGAAACGTAGTAAATCATTTATCACGCAGTCTTAATAAACGCTGTATATAGTCTTAAAATTCTTGGAAGTGTTTCTTACATCTAAATTATATACATAGCGAAAAGGATTGTAGCTTTGTAAGTAAATTTATTTATATTTCAGTTTAAATTCTCAATGCTTTTATATAATTTTCCAGCATCGCTGCACGCAAATCCAGACGATTTTAATTATAAGTACAATATGTATTACATAAACCTATATATTACGAGAAAATTCGGGAAATTGAAAATGAAAAAAGTTGATCGTCGCACGATTTCGACGGCAACGCCAGCTGCAGACGAATTCACGCGTGCTAATATGGTGTCGCGCTCGCGCAGCAGCGCAGTACGGCGTTTGAAGGCGCTCGGTGCACGGGCCACGTTCTCCGCATAGTCGGTGCGGCAGTAGAAGCGGGGCCGTTAGGCAGGCAAGGCAGTCCAGCGGCCAATATAATTATTATATCCGAGCCGTTCACGCCGCCGCGCCGAGGAGGACGCACAAGGTTCGCAGCGCAGCCCGCACCATGGACGACTGGGGTGAGTCCCGAGCGACGACGACGTCCTCGCCTTTAGTGCGCCCAGCCGCGAACAGGTCACTCGAAAATTTCCCGCTTCCCGTCTGTTGCAGATTCCGAGAAGATCGAGACCCAGCACGAGGATGACCTCGCGTTGCACTCCAACAAATGGGAGGGCGAGGACGAGGAGGAGGAGGTTCTGGTGAGTAGCTTAAAAATGCCCCGACGCAGGTCCGAGCGTGCCCGCACCTGACCCGGATTTTCAGCTCGCCGCATACGTACACTCTCTTTTCTCCGTCTACTTCGTCGCGACACCTAACCTCGTCGTGCACGATCTCGAACACTCTCTCCCTGCCACATGGCCAACTTTCTTAAAAAGAAAAAAAAAACGGCCCTTTCTCGCATGATTCGATTACTTTGGTGTTTGCCAAACGCTTCGAAAATCCGAGGGCAAATGTTGCTTGTACATCGATTGCTTTTGCACTTGGAAAAACGTAGTTTGATTAAATGATTAACATGTTTATTTTATGAACGATATACCTTATTTTATAAGCTGCGATATAAGCTGTGTTACATACACGATTTGCCACTACTCACCTTTTCGGCATGAGTATGTTGGGATTGCGTTCATCTATTTTTGTAGGGTAGCGACATTGAAAAAGGATTTATTTTAAACTTATTTATAAGTTTGAACTGTTAAAGTAAAGATAATTAAACAGTTATTAGAAAGCAATGAAAAAATGATCTTTAACAGCTGTTTTTAGAGTAAAATAATGCAGCATATTGTTTAGTTATTAACATTGTAATTAGTGTTTAAAAATGCTTAATTAGAATTCTATAATGTTTGTTAATAATAGGAAAGCTGGGAAGATATGAACGAAGAAAAGAAAGACGAAGAGAAGAAACCAGTGGAAGTTCCAAAGGCTAAGCCAAAACCTAAGAAAACTTTAGCTGAAAAAATAGAAGAACGAGAGGTTTGTAAAATGACAGAAATATATTCTCTTTACATTAAAATATTTTTACGGAAATTAATTGAAGATATCATTCTAGAGAAAAGCAAGAGAAGAAGCTGAGCAAAAAGCAAAGGAGAAGGAAGAAGCTCTGACGCCAGAAGAAAGAAGAGCAGAAATGCTCAGACGACACAAACTTCAAGAAGAAGCAGATCTTCGCCTAGCTATGGAGACTTTCGGTTTGTCAAACCTTGTAGACTTTAGTTCTCGTAAACCTCAGAAAGAGAAAAGTGTAAAGAAATAATACTCTTTGTACAAGAATTTTCTCTTCACTAACTCATTTAGAGTTACAAAAATTACCAAGTGATACGTAATTCAAGGCAGCATTTCACATAAATGCAAGGCTCAGGCAAAATCGATTTTGTATTTCTTGAACTCTATTAAGCGTCTGTGATTTTACCGAGTTTAGATTTATGACAAATTATGCAATTTTCTTATTCAACTTTAAGTGTTTTTAAACATATACTCAGTAACATTCATTGTAAAAGTTTCAATGTTCATACGTTAAAATATACTTTGTCATTTTGTTAATATAAATTTTAAACTTGAAAATATTGAGGCAAAATATCATTCACAGTTTTATACATAATTATATTTAATTGTATAAAATTATTTATTATGTAATTGGATATAATTATGTAGGCAGAAAGAAGTTTCAGTTTAACATAATAAAATTAGCAGAATTAGTATGTAATTAAATGATTGAACAATTTAACATATATTGATATTAGCTGTAAATAAAAAAATGTATTTTTTTCTATAGACAAAAAAGGAAGGTTTCTTAAGAGCTCTGATAAGTAAGAGAAAAATAATAATTGTTATATTGGCACAACGGTGAAACAAAAAATTTCAAAAATAAATAGATTATACATTGGCATAACAGCGAACATGGCCATGCTAAGGCAATTTTCTTAATTCCATTATTATTTAATATAATTTTATAAATTTAGCAGTATTGTAAACGATGTTTAAGATAATCAAATTCTTATTTAAATATTAACAATAATTAAAAAAATTTCTACAGTGATATAATTTAAATTTTTACAGTATAGATATAAAAATTCTGGTCAAGTTTCGGGATAGATAAACGTGTGTGCGAATTCTACAAATCATTTTCACTACGTCAACTTTATTGATATCACAATTAAATTTATTAATAATGTTATTGTATTTCAATAAATATCACTATTTGATAAAAACAAACCGTTGTGTCCAATTCAGTTTTTGAAAACCTTGCTTTATTAATAATATTTGAGCCCCACCAAAAGCTTTACAAAACTTTAAATTAAATCAATAGTTAGTTACAGACAAAAAAATTACTTTAATTTAATATTAAAAATCTTTATGAAAATATTTAAATATTTAATTCCTGATAAATATAATTAAAAATTTTATTTTGTTTATGGTATATGCTTTTAATTTGAATATTTTTGATATTATTATAAAGTTATGCACAAAATACTTACTTTAAAAATATATGTATCATAAGAAACAAATAATTTTATATGGCTGACTAAAACTTCTTTTATGTTAAAGGAGTAACAGAAGGAGCTACAGGCATTGATGCTATGATCCCAGTAACTGCAGAAGAATTTAAGGACTTTGGTGATGCACTAATGGCAAAAATTAATCAGTTTAGCAAACACACGGAATACCCAGCATTTGCTGAAGAGTTAATAAAGAATATTTCACTCACACGTAAGTTTTAAGCATTTAATTGAATTCTATTTTAAATGAACTAGATTTTTATTTAAAAAATGCTTAACAATTCAATTCTTTTTGTAGTTAATGCAACATCATTAAGGAAAGTGAAAACTACCGTAGAGAGTTTGCACAGTGAAAAGTTAAAGATGGAAAAAGAAAAGGGAAAGAAGAATAAGGGCAAAGGCAAGGCAAAATTGAAAATTGAAGGTGAAAGTCAGTATGGAGATTTTGCTTCATATGACAACGATTATGATGATTTTATATAGCGACTTTGTACAGTATAGTACATTCTAGTCGCGCGATAACGAATACACAAAAAAATAACAAAATTGCAATCCAATACAGAGGAGCAGATATTGTTTACTCTTCTTTGCGAAAAATTTCTGAATGCGAGATTAATCTTACTTAATATCGGAAAGAGCAAGAAGAATTATGTTTATTTTAAAGCAGTGCTTTTTTAAGATGCCATACTTTTGTTATTATTAATTATTTTTTAAAGCAAGTTTAAGTGAGTTTTTTCTTATTAATGTACTTGTTGGACAAACGAAAGATAGCTTTATAATTGTGAACTAAAGTTTATCTATTAATATAAGAATTTCAACGACTAGCTACAATGTATAATAAATCAATTTTATAAAATAACTAGTTTTAACATAAATATGGCACAAAGAGGTAGAAAAGAAGAATTAGACGCCAGCGTCTAATAAAAAGTGGTTTTTTCAGTATATTGAAGCGTCAAGATAAACTGAGTGTACTAATTGCTAAAGAAGTACTCTTAAAGAAGTAATATACTGTAAGTGCTATAGGCTTTGTTACAAGAACAATTTGTACATAATCTCTCCTTTCATACCAATGCATCTTTAATTCTGGGCTATATTCATAAAGCTGTTCATTTAAGTTTGTTATTTTTTTGTCGATAATGAAATATACATTGATTGATGTATTTTTTCAAGTTAACAAGTCATGTTCTAAAGAATTATAACAAATTTTAGATCAGTGTTACAAGAAAAACATTATAAAGCAGATCACATCAAAGTATTTTTCGCTTCACAAATACACAGAAGGTACATATACAAGTGTTTTCACTATCATTTTTATGAAAATGTGCTGAAACACATAGTCATTAGTACCATCTTCCTGATTTTTTAACTTCTGCTGATCATATGCTATTTTTTTTTATCAGGTGCAAGTTAAGTTTGAAACGTATTAGATAAAACCGCGTTATTCACTAACGTTCTTTTTATTAAAAGAATTTTTTTTAAAATTGAAGATAACAAAAAAATCTTTGTTAAAACAAAGTTTGTTTAGCATACCATTTCTGCATTTTTCATCTCCAGTTACTGTCATTTAAGTTTTTTTGTCATTAATCAGTTTTTACATTTACGATTGAGTATGAAACCAATTTAATGTCATCCATTTGAAAACTGGAAAGCAAATGTGTATACCTCTGAAAAATATACTATTAACATTCAAAAATTGTATACATATATAAATACTTGTCAGGACTGGAGATAAGTTGGTTTTGAAAAGATTATATTCCTAAATAAAGGTTGATCATAAAAATTGTTCTTATTTATTTGTCTTCCTTTATCAAATAAAAAATAGGTTTTTACACTTTATAATCTAAATATCACTATACAAGAATATTTTCCTTTTTCAAATGTACACTCTAAAACTACAATTTTTAAAGTTAATCATAATAAATAAAAATTACAATTACACTTAACACTTAAAAAAAAAGATTATTATTAATTGAAAAAAAAATCGAAAATTCATTAATAAAAACTAATAAAAATAAAGTGTCTATTATCACTTTTTGTAAACTTAAGTAATAATTGATTTTACAGGAACTATCAAGTCAATTTCACATATATACAGAATTTCTCTACATCTACTGTTTTATAATTTCAAGCTTATGGATTTAAGTTTAACTTTGCAGCTTCTTGTCTAATGACAGATGTTAATTCTTGATTTATTAGAAAAATAAACCTCAATCCAGCAATCTAAACATGGAATTGTTATAATTAATATATTCTGTAAATATACAAGTTTTTACAATTTTTAACACATACCTCAATAACACTGTTGTTGTTGAGTTTCATCTTATTGCCGGCAAGAATAGGTCGACTGTCGACAAAAATAGGTCGCTTTCCTTCTGAAGATAAAAAGAAATCCCCATTATTTCTCAATCTAATTGTTCCTTGTCTTCGCGAAATTTTCCATGCTGGACCTTCTAACGTTAAATCGACGTCAACACTGTGATCTTTAGTGGATCGACCAACTGTAATCTATGAAATGTTTGTTTTTATAAATACTCTGAATTCAATCACATTAGATAGGTATTGTTTTATGATTACTTACTTCTCGCGATCTCATTAAATATCTAACAAGTCTACCTCGTAAAACGGCTAATGTTTGGTTATCAAAATCTGGTTGATTATTACCCGTAACATTGTCAACCAGAACTTGCCACCTTCCTAATTCATTTTCTAGCATTCTAATTTCTTTTTTGTTCTTTCTATCTGCCATCTGAAGCTCCCCATCAAGGGTTTCATCTTTTTGATCCAGCAATTCATTATCATTTATCATATCCTCTGCATCTGAAAAATTTAAAACACTTTCGCCTCGAGGTAGGCTTTGGACAGTTTGATCAGGAAGCAAATGATACTGTTTCATTAGCTGCCAGTGAGCAAGTAAAGCTTTTGCCGTTCTTGCTGGATAGAAAGTTTGAGCATTTGTCTCTAAAAGATTTTGAAAATCTTCTAAAGTAGGATGTGAGGTCTGCAATTTAAAATATTCAGGATTTTAAAGTTCTATATTTTTAATGTTACGTTTCTAAATATGCTTGTTCTATGAAATTTCAATAATTAATTAAAATTGAATATTAACTTACAGATTTAATTGTGCCAAGCAAATCTTCTTCACTTTTACTGTAAAGTGTTCTTGCTTGCACACTAGCAATTAATTCAGGATGTAGATTACGCATTGCTTGAACAGCTACTCGAGATACTGCACTATCATATAAGAGAGCATACCATCTCTGCTGAATCTCTTGTAGAGTAAAACGACAAGAAAATTTGGTTCCTCTGTGTACCTAAAACATAATTCAATCCAAATATTACTTTTTTTTTTAAAGATAAATAATGATCTTTTCAAAATATCCTCAACAAGGTCGCACACCATTCTCAAATCGTTCGTTTGTTGGACACCAGTTATAAGTGCTAAATCGTCTGTAGGCTTCCACCTTCCCAAATCTTTAGTAGCATTAATAGAATGTGGATGATTTTTATTTTTTTTATTTTTTCTGCTGCTGCCACTGGAACCACTGGGTCTGCTAGGTCTGCGATTAGGTCGCTCAGGCTGTGGAATAACCACTGGTGCTGCTACAGGAACCGGCAGTGCCTGTGGTGGTGGTATCTCTAAAGGTCCAGATGAAACTGACACTGTGCGGGAGCGAGGATTTGATTTTGTGGCTGGAGTAGGTGGCTGTAAGTTGAATGTGGTCTCCACCAATTCATCATCAAACTTTTTACGCTTTATTGTCCTCGACGAACTGTTAATCAATAACATAACGATATTAGAGAAATGAAAATACAAGTTGAATAGTATTACATAAATAAACATCTTCTGATTTCTAACCTTCTCCTTTTGGTTCCCATAGAATCCAAGGATGAAGAGTCCATAGGTAAATTTAGAGCCATAGCTGTTACCGATCATTCGGACGAATATTTTGAATTTGTAATCCTTCAAACGAATTTATCTGATTTTCTAATAAAAATAGCGATCCCTGAAAATATTTTGTTGTTAAAACTTACTTGTTAGTCGCCATTTGCTTTTTGGCCTCCATTGCGACTCCCACCCAAACAAAAGAATGCGCGCGCAGCCTGCAGATAGTATAGTCTAGTAATTCTAGTGAGTAGGTGTAGGTATAAGTGTATGTAACTGTTCATGTTCAATAAAACGCATCTTCTTCTTGAAGTATCATAATAAGTAATTCTGCTGTACATATAAGAGTATATAAGACAACTATCCGCGGTGTACAATCAGAGATTATATTTAAAAATTTATATTAATATATTTTTAAAATTTATCTAATATATTTTTATAATTTATGGAATAAAAACGCAACAAATAAATTGAATAAAAAATATAAATACACTTTATTCATTTTATGGAAATAATAATAATAATAATAATGATAATATATTAATAATAAAAATTAATAAAATTTGAAGCGTTACAATTTTATAATTTGCATGAAAGATAAGTTAGTGTCTGTTTTCCTTTTATATAAAATCGATAGTGATGTCATTCAATGCGTAAAACATCCCCTACTCATAATTTTTTTTTATCCAAACATTTCTCGTAAACCTTTTGAGTTACATTGTCTATTTAATCAACAAAGTTCTTTTGCGCAAAAACTATTTACATGGCTTTTATATACAAAACTAATCTCGTTCTGATCTGAGATTGAGCGTTCGATTTGAATGCAATCTCAAAACAACATTTTCGAAAGTGTAAATTCACAAGGTGTTTTTTTTTATCTTTCAGATAGTTAATTCCATTAGAATAATATAATAAATTAGAGAAATAAAATAATACGCAGAACACTTTAGTTAAAAGAAAGTGCAATTTGAAACATGTATATTTAGAAAACATTTATAACTAAAATCATTTTTAAATAAAAATTATAATAATATCTAATTTAATTAAAGCCTTATCAGTCCTTACAAACTATTAAACATTCAAAAAACAATTCCAATTTTCAATAATAATACAGAAATCGTAGAAAAACAGAGAAAGTATTTTTTCCGAGATTACGAATTAAATACGCTTCTTAATCTGAACCTAGTGAATTCAATAAATCGGATTATACTGCTGTAGAATTTTAGGAATCATCAGTAGAACAAAGTTATGCATTAAAAATTTGCTGATTTTCATTACGCTGCAGTTTTATTTAACGATTACAAAACGTCTTTATCGCCTTTATTAAATAATTTTATATACACTTAATATTATTAGCTATAACATGTTATGAGATTTTATTATTTTTATGAAGTAATAAAGACTGGAGTCGAAGGAAGTCGCTTTTTACTACGGAAAACATAAAATTTCTTATAATTTATGTAGATAAATCTACGTCTAGAAATTTCAGTGAGATATAGATTTAATCTACTTCCTGCAAAGAGAAGGAATCTTTTGAAGTTTGGTCTGAAGGTTTGCCCTATTAACAAAATATAATGATATTTACATCCCTGTATCACAGGCTAATACGCCAACAAAGTCAATCGGAATTCACCTTTTTCTTTACATACATATATATATAAAACAAAGGAACGTAACTATCGTCATTATTTTAAAAAAACTTTGTTTTGTTCATTATATAAATCAAATCTAATTGTACTATAAAACATGTTTATCACTTTTGGTAAAAAACGAACAGAACCGAATGTGTTTTTGGACAATCATTGCTTAACTGGCGGCTTACAACCTACTGCTCCATTCATTTTGTATTTTAATAATAAAAAATTTAGCGTCACATTCTTATAAACACAAATCATGCAGTCTCTATTATTTGTAGGTTGCTTGAAGTGCACCAGTGAGATAAACACCTCTGGTTGCTGATCTCAGATCACTTAGTCGTTAAAAAGCAATTGATCCAATTAAATAATCCTTTTTCTTCATCATGTGACTCAAAGAAATATCTAGCTCCTCCTGCAAGTACAGCAAAAATCATGAAGAACACTGTTTGAATTTCAAAGGAGTATCTGAAATATTCAGCGATTTAAACTTACCCCGAAGGATGACTTGAAAAGAAACTATATTATTATATCATTGCCATCCGCTGTCCGAAAAACACCTGAGCTTGGCAACGCATTAATAGCACCATTTCTGGGAGCGGCTCTGCCGTGTCTGTCGGCCGCATGATTGCCGGAATCCGCAGCGGAATTTTCCTCGAGGTCCGTTGATAGGCTCACCGTGTGCGGTTTCGTGCTGCTCACCGATTTCTCCAGATCCGGCGCCTCACCTGCACAAGTACCGTCTATCGCTTATTAAAGCCTGATTTGCAAGCACGAGATTTGCAAGCCTACTAAATTATACTGCTTATTCGACTTGATCGATTCTAATTTATTTATAATATTCCGTATGTACCGGAAGAGCTGCTGATGAAGTTCTATACTTAGTTACATGCGATGTAGGCGTGCAAGAAACGGGATTTGTTATGGATACATTTGGAATGCGAAGAAGTGAGATCTCGCTTCGTTTCTAAAACTTTGCGAGATTAAATATTTGAGGAGGCATTGTTTTTTATTGTACTTAAATTTTTGCACGTAACTAATTTCCGATCAACGAATTTGATAAGTGAGACCCTACATGCTTCGATTAAACGATTAGAGCAGTTTTGATTGTCTCGTTACATTAATGTGAAATGCTAACGTTTTAACAAAAAAATTTATTTGCAGTTTTAATACTATTTATCTTTGTTTTAGTTTTTTATTGCTAATTCTCAAGATTCAGCAAATTTTATAATAACAACCAATAAAAAAGCAATAATTTTCCCATTCAAATTAACGTAAGCAGTTAGGAATACTAAGTTTTAGTTTCCCCTTTGAAATAACTATTGTAAAGTATGTTTTCATGAATCAAGAAACAAGTTTTCACATTTTAGTAAAAAAACATTAATAATAAAACTTTTTAAATCTTTTTGTTTACATTATCATGAAAAAGCGATTTTTGTATACACATAATTTTTTGTATAATAAATAAGTATGAAATTAAAAAATACTCTATATTATATGAATTATCAAATAACATTAGATTAAATCCCACACAGCAATTATAATAAGTCGTCTAATGAAATAAAATATAAATAATCGAGATTTCATCACATCATTTGGAATAAAAACGGATCATCTAATTTCATAAATAAAATTATTTCATCTGTAAAATGGGATCAAACTCAGCGCGCTATTTATTAAATAAATACAATATTAAATAGGATACGGATCTCTACAGTTACGATATAAATAGGGAAAATTATTATACACTGAAAAAAAATTTAGTAATTTTAAGTAAATATTTACTTCAATAGTACTTGTTAAATATTTCTTTGAATCA
>JAWWEN010000048.1:12282266-12346461 GCA_035582955.1 Sycophila texana | reverse complement strand
CCCCCCCCCCCCCCCCCCCCCCCCCCCCCCCCCCCCCCCCCCCCCCCCCCCCCCCCCCCCCCCCCCCCCCCAAAACAAAGCTCGCAGTAAATTTATGAATAAACCAGGAGCAACCGAACTGGAAGCTGCGCCTCGCGTCGCCCCCGTTATACCTCGACAGACGCGTCGCGCCTTGCCATTTTCCTTCCTCTCGCTCGTTCCGGGCCATTCGTGCTCTTCCGCCTCTCCCCTCGCCCCGCAGCCTTCTTTGCTCCGCGCGCCCCGCTCGCGAAGATTCCCGCTCCGGCATGGAAATTTCGCGGCTGCACCGGCGAGAGACGCTCGTTCCGATGGCCGCGTGCACATATCCTATAATTCGCGACGAACCCCCGCCGACAAAGCGTTCCCTCGCGGGAAATCGGATCAAAAGCTTATAGAGCGAGCGCCGAGCGGCGAATGGGGCGGAGGAGGCGCGCGCGCCCGTTTTCTCTCTCTCTGTCGCTCTTTCTGCCGCGCGGGGGTGGAGGATTTTAGCCTGACTTGCGCACACGCCACCCGCACGCGAGGTTCGCTTGTACTCGCGCATGCGCTGTGTTATATCCTCGCCAAGAGGGTGCACGTATTTTCGCAAGGATGTGTAGCAAAAGTATTTCTTTTCGTTTTCGTTATACGGTTTGTTGGAGTCTCTTTTTCTTCGAGGACGCGACGGTGAGGTGATTTTTTTTTTTTTTTTTTTTTTTTTTTGAGAATGCGGGAGGGAGGATTCGAGCGGGTGGTTGGAGCGAACGCGAGGAGCGCGGGAGTGTAAAAATTCCGATGAAGTCGCAAGAAGAATGAGCTCTTCCAGGCGATTGTATTGCTTCCAGAAGGCACGTAAAAGTGATAGGTGAATCTCGCCGAGTGAGTCAACTACTTCACGCTAAACTTCTTCATACATGCTCGCCTAGTCTTCAATTGAGAAGAAAATCAAGTTCGAGGATGACCGATAGATTATTTTATTCATCGTAATTTTAATGACGTTTGATTAGAATTCATAGTTCCATTTAAAAGTTTGTTTGATTGTATAATGTGCATATTACAATCACACTGAGAAAAATGTATTGTAAAAATTAATATTTGTCAGGGAATGTGACTACAAACTAGATTCTCAGACAAAAATTACCATATTCTTTAATAAATTAGGATTGTTTCCATAATACTGTTTAGCAAAATTTACAAAGTTTACTAATTTTACTGTATAGTATAGTAATTTTTATCTGAGTGTCAAGTCTGTGATGGCATTCTCAGATTGGTAGTAATTTTTATAATATTTTATTTCAGTGTATCGGTTGTTGTTTACGCAATTCTAGTTCCTGAAGAAAAGCCGATGGAGAAAATGAAACGAAAAAAAAACACGTTAAACTTAAAGCGATTATTTTGTAATAATAGTAACGTTTAATTAGTAAATTTAAGTTAGAAAAATTCAATTCAATGTTCAACAATTACACGACGTTTTTTCTCTTAATTACTCTCAATTAAATGATACTATAAGCTAAGTAGTGGAGAGAGCCAGTAGCCTTCTCAAAATCCGTAATCACTCAGGTCTTAAGGTGGATTTTAGATGCAATTGCGACAGCAGACTTTTTTACTGGGAAAGATATATATCCTAAAGTTCACCCAACGGTAAACGTACTAAATAATATCAGGCGCTGTATTTAGACCCAAGCATGGTATAATTTATCAATGTAAATGATTCGATCCATGTTCCATGTACATAAAGATTAAAATAGCTGATCCGAATATTCCAAGTTGCAAAAATCGTATCATCATCCCATATTTCAAATCAATTGCATAAACTTCTAACTGCTCTTCAATTATTATTGGAAAGAATTTAGATAGAAGATTTATATTTAGAGAGATATTTTTAGATAGAAAAATAGAGAAAAATGCATTATTATAAGTATTATATGGAAAATTACATCAGGAATCATTGAAATAACGAATACCCGATTTTTGAATAAATGTAGAAGCATGGAGATAATGCCATTCTTCTTCTTTTTTTAGACTGGTAATTTTTCAAAAAAGTTCTTATATACTCATAGATTTTACATCGCAATGCTATTGTTCAATTGTTCACTGTTACTGCAGTATTCCATAGTGCTCAGTGGAATATTATTATATGAGCTCGTCTCTTTTGTATACTCTACGTACTAATTCATTTCACCGGATTGAGTTTATTTTAGAATGGAATTAAGTCACATTTTATTGTGAGCAATTCAGCGCGTATCCGAATGGCAAGATATAACAAAATCCTCTCTCAATTGGATCGCTTTAAATCGAGAAAAGTTACTATACTTTTCAACTGTAAATAAAAAAAAAAGAAAAAGAAAAGAAGAAAATTTTCTTGGGAAATTTTCCTCCGCTGCTAAGACGTTCATTCTCTCTCTCTCACTCCCTCGGTGTTCTTATCGAGCGACAAAGTAATTGCGAGCGTCTCCCGCTTTTCGGGCTATCGTGACGGGAATATCGGTTTATGTACGCTTGGCACGATAAAATCTGCTCCTCCGACTCTGCCCATCGATAGCCACGTTTGCTTTGCCGCGGTAAAAAAAGAATGGATATTTGATTTAATTTTACCGATACCTTGGCAGCCGAACAGGTTCCCCGGTGAAGAAGAAAAAAAGACAACCGCTGAATGGCACCTACGAGCGAGCAGATAGACTCGATGATGCATCGGAAGCGCAAAAAAAAAAGGATCGATCCGTGCCAAGTTTGTCTCGCGACAATCAAGTTTTTGCGCGAAATCGGATTTTTTCTCAACGGATCTGCGTCTGAAGGCCGAAAACTGAATGCGTTGCCCATCGAATTTTTCCTCGCCTTTACAAAATTAAATTTATTACAACTTTTTTATTTTTTTTTTTTTTTAGGGGGGAGAGTTGGGGAGGGGAATTTTAGATATTCCGAGCGTACCAAGCGCCGCGTTTAATGGCTGAACGAAAGAAAAAATGGGTAAGAGATACCGACGTGGCAGATCAGAGAAAGACGAAGCGATTGAAAGGTCAGATTGGGAGTCGCGCTCGACGTTTTTCCTTCTTTTTTTTTTGCCTTTCGCCCCGTTCTGTGCCCTCTAGTCGAACGAATAAATTGCTCTTGTTCGGAATCGATGGCGAAACGAGGGGAAAAAAAGATTATAAGAAAATAACGGAAGGGTGAGGGCATTTGAAAAGATTCAGGGAATCAGAATAATGCGCACGTTAGAAATCAGCCAGAATGAGAGTTCACCAACTCGCAGGGATTTTCGAGCGTTTGGACAACTAATTTTGACTTTCACTTCACCAGAGTTTTTTTTTAAACTCGACGTAGCCCTTACAACGAGTAGCATACACACTCGGAATGGTTACACGTAAATATGGAAAATAGCACATTACTCAACGGGGAGAAACGTCTACTAAAAATTGCAATGGTTAATTTGAATGTTTTCACATCTTGATATTATTGAAAAAATTACGATAATATATCTTGCAAAATTTCCAAGAGCTGTAGCTATATTTTGAAAAAAAAAACTGCAAGAAACATTTACAAGAAACTATTTTAATTTTTTGTGTTAAAATCAGTCCTGGAGGACTTCCAAATTGACTAATTGCAATTATAAGTAGAACGCGTATTATTTTTCAAAGTGTAGTGCAGAAAGCACGATATAAATTAAATTCACGAATTTCATTCGTCTTCCAAACGCATCTTGTTTCAAAAAGAAAATATTTTTATTTTCGAAAAAAAAAAGACAAAAGTAACATTTGCACAAAGCCTGTACCTTCACTCGAATTGAAGATAAAGCGGAAGTCGTTGAAAAATGTGTGCCCCATCAGAGAATCGCGTCGAGCTCCAGGAGTCGCGGCTTATCAGCACATGCCAATACGTCAGTTGCGCGTTGTAATTCAATTAACGCGGCATCCGAGCGTCGGTGCGCCTGCCAATGATGAATTTTTCCCTCCCCCATCCGTCGCCCAGGGCAAATATAAAACGACTCGCCTTTTACGCGCGAAATCGAAAATTTCACAACCGGGAATCACGTACGTACAGTTCCGCAATTTGATTTTAGTGTTTTTTGACGGGATAACCCCCGCATCGAACCTCAAAATTGCCGGCGGGAAAAAATTAATATTTCATGCTAAAAAAAAGGTAAAATTGTTTAATTAGAGCGGAAATTCCGGTGCGAGAAAAAAAAAAATGGGCGATCCCCGGCGAACGAAACGTTTCGTTCTGTAAACAATTTCGGTCGACGCGCCGTTGGGATTTTTACGCTCGGGGAAAAATAGTTTTTTCCTCCAGCCCTCCCTCCCTTCGCGCTCTCTCCGCGACAAACAAAATAACGAAAATAGAATACGTGAGAGTCTTGCCGGGCAACCTAATTTTTCGGCATGTAGAGAAACAAGCGCAAAAAAAAGGAGGGAACGTGAAAAAGTTCCCCTTTTACTTTATCAAAAGGTGTAGGCCGCAATTATTTTATGTCGAGCGGTCTCATTAACGCTGAAAGTTTAATATCGCGGGAGCGGCACTGGGGAAAAAACGAGCGGCAAACTTGCCGCGAAAGAGGCGGGAAGGGGAAAAAGGAATGAAAAATATCGGTATATTTTTGAAAACCCATTAAAATTTATTTGTTTATTAAGTGTGTAAGTACTTTTGCAGGAAAAAAAAACTGTATAACATTTCCCGTGCATCCGTGGCATTGAATACTTTAGCTTTGACGTTATTCACACATTAAATAATAAATATTTTCAAGTTAAATTTAATAAAAAAAAAAATACAATTTAAAGTAAAGCTAATATTGATAGAAAAATAATTTTTTTTTTTTTAACGAGTATAAATGGTATCCTTCAATTTGTCTGTATGAAATTACATAAAACAACTAAAAAGTTCCTTCCACCACACAAAACTAAAAGATCACACTCAAACTAATTTTGGCAGTGCATCTACAAGTTCTTGGACTAAAATAACGCGCGATACGGACGAACATTCAAATTTAAATCTCCCCAGAATTAACTCTCAAGTCGAAAAATCAACAGTCACTATATATAACTTTTCAAAAAACACGAGAGCCCTCCCGACAGTAAAATAATTCTCCTCGGCTCTAAAAGAAACACCACGGCAATTTCGCAGGCGGTATACGAGCGAGCCCGTAGTGCGCTACCAGCGAGATGACGAGAGTCACCGCAGCGATGGCGGTGGGGTATAGGGGCGCGTTTCAATTATTCGCGTCTCAGCGGGGCACGGGAGATCCCGGCAGATTAGGGCAGGTGCGCGCGAGCGGCAAAACACACACAGGCGCTCGTCGCCTTTCGGAATTGCATCGCCCGGGGGCTTTATTCCGCCGAGCGGTCAGCAACAATCACGTCCGCGCGCGCCGAGATCCCCGGATTAGCTGCTAATTCGCCGCTCCCCCGCCGATGGCTCGCGAAAATCTTGCCGGATGACGACTGTGCCGATGCGCTTTTTTTTATGAGTGGCGACCCGACCGGGAGGTTCCCTGGGGAGGCCTCTCGAGCTTTTGCCGTGGGATTACTTTCCGACGAAATAATGACGTGCCCAAACGACTTCTATATATGGTATAGAGCTTTTGCCGAGGAGGCTCGAAGGGGCCTGAAAGGTAAGTTGAAGGTAGATGAGGAAAAATGCATTCGAGGTCGAGGCTCTCCTCGAGAGTTATTGGACCTCTTTTTTTTCTCGATTTTCTGTAGGAGGTTTATGCGAGTTACTAAAACTTAATTATTATTACTTTACACTGAACAAAATATGTGGTAGATCCAACTGAAGTTCTCCTTAGAAAATCATTTAGTTTACTTAACATTTAGTTTAATCAATCAAAGTTTTAGTTACACTAGATCAGGCACGCGCTTCGCGCGCTGAGATTCAGTTTAGAGGTTATCACATAAACAATAATATCAATAATAAATAAATAATAAAAGACAACTATCGCTCGACCAATCACAACGCGAGAAATAGCATCAACAATAAAAAGCCCATGGATTTTTTAAGAAGGGATTGACAAAATATTTAACTAAATCGATTTTTTAACTATAAACATTTTATTTTATTTTATTTTATTTTATTTTATTTCATAAACGGGACTCAATCCGTTATGTGTACAAAATTATATAAATTTCCGCCGCAAGATAAGAATTCTTACCCTACTAAACGCTTAAATGTTAATTCAACTAAATATTTTTAGTGAAATTAATAAAATAATTTTGTAACGATTCAAAGAAAAATTTTAGTTGGATCTGCAAAATTATTGTGTTCAATGTATTAATGTTCAACATAACTATTATAGTTTACATTTTTTTTAGTTTGATATTTAGTTTTAGTGGTTTTATATGTGAATGAAAGAGTGCCTCCTCGAAATATGTTTACGATCTCTCGGTTGCTTTATTGGGCTTGTTTTTCGCTGAATTATCTAACTGAAAGAGTAGCAGAGCTACATGCATCTCCTTTTTTTTCCTCTTTTCAAATAAATATTTTTCAAGAAAGATACAGCACGGTGATGTTGCGAGTGACGCTGCGATTCTATAGATCATATATATAGCTGTAATATCATCCTATGTAGCTTTCTCGTCGTCTGTGCATTTCAACTCGACATTCTTCTTTGTAAAAATTAAATTGAAAAAAGAAAAAATATTAATCGATGAAATTTCAATATATAAAAGAATATTAAAAAAATATTATTTTACTATTATTCCTTATGAAAGAAAACATATTTTTAGACTTCAAGTCTGAATCGTAGTTAAACTCAAAGGTAATAATAAATACAATTAATTTGTTAGAATATTGAATAAGAATAATTAATAATATTGTTATTCAATAGTATTCTAACCAATTAATTGTTAAACATTAGTTGTTACATTCCAAATTTTCATGATGTAGAAAATAATTTCCTGATATAGCAATTCAGCCTATATTAAAAGTTAAAAAATATCGAGAGAATAAAAAAATAATAAATTTGTTCAAAAGTTATTCACAATTAACAAAGCAGAAGATCGATCACATACGAGAACGAGTTTCTTTTGAACCAACCACAATACAGTTAGAATCTTTCTAAAATATATTGGAAAATTTTGAATATAAATTTGATCGGATGCTCGAACGACCGAATACCTTACAACACGCATATACATATTACATTATGAAAATCATATATTGATTCCGATAAAAGAAAAATTTACCAGTAACTTTATAATAATCCGCGAAATTTACCATCCGCTCGATATTATTGCACTCAAACACGGCCACCATTAAATCTCGTTAAAAGCCACGCTTCGCGTTAATCGCATTATTTATTACTCATAAACTGCGATCCGTACGAACTAATATATCCCTGATTCAGATTTCACTAGCCAATTCAGGCTTTAATTTAATTTAAAATCCGCCAAGATACCCAAGAATCCACAAAAGTGGCCACATCAAAAATCGTTGATGCGCTCTTACAGCCTTGGTCTATGAAGCGAAGTCAAGAACAATTTTTTTTTTTTTCATAGGGAGGGATAGGTTGGGGAGGCTGGGGTGGAGGAACCGATTCACGCGCGACGGGGCGAGCAATTTTTTAGCCAAGGTCGTCGACGCCTCGTCGCCCCCGTGCGACCGATACGACCTCGGAGGCGGCGCAGGAGCATCGACCGCGCCGAGATGCCGAGACAATGCGCAGTCCGGCGACGCGTCGGGGACGATGCGAGCGACGGTGCACACCTCGCAGTCAAGGAGTACGGCGAGGAAAATAGCCTCGATGGACGTATAAGCTGCGACTGCTTTAAGAGCGGCAAACTCGCTTCGCTCCTATTGGACACGAATGGTCCGCTTTTATGCGGTGTTCGATCATCTCATTTTTTGTTTATTTCGCGGAGAATTGACTTATTGGATAAAGCACGTTTATCAACGTTTTGTGATAAATTATTATTTCTTTTTCTTTTTTTCAAAATGTCTTATTTGTTAAGTAATAAAGTTAACGTAAGGTCAAACTTTTTCTATGTCATCAAATTTGAAGCAGGAAACTGGAGTACGTACACTTATTTCTGTAAATGCAAACTATTTTAATTATAAAAATTTCTGTTACGAACGCTTCTTTAAGAAATGTAAGAAATTACAATAGACCTACGGTATATTTATTTATTTATTTATTTATTTATGCGTAAAACAACTGCATTTTTTCTAAGAAAAATATAAAAGTAGCAATAGAATTGAAGTAGTAATAAGTCGAACGAAGTAGACCATTTCGGAATTTTCATTGCTCCATTACTCGAACAACTACCTACATTTTTATTTATGGATGGAAAAAATCGAAACGATTTTATTGATTTTCATTAGATTGTTTAAATTTAACAACAGTCGTTATATTATAGCTTCATATAATAATTCTCGAATTTCTTCGCAAAAGCTGCAGATTTCTTTGCACAAGTCATTAAATAAACAAAGTGTCTCAAATAAAAATCAGTCTCCCGCAGAATACTTTTAAAACTAATTGAATTCCGCTATCGGATTTCGCGTTCCTAACAAATTTAAATAAAAAAAGAAAGAGAGAGAGAAAGAGAGAAAAGTAAAAGAAACGGATCTCATTCATCGATAGTATCCCGCCGACTCGTCCATTTTCCAGCTCGACAAGACACAGAAATCGAAAGAGAAAGGGAGGCGACGGAACTCGTTACGCGCTAATTTTGGAGGAGCGAGCTCGCCGGTACACGGTCGATTTGCGACGCCGCTCTCGCGGACCGGAAGCGTTCCTTTGAGCGCCGCGCCCGGACTATTGCCCCTAACCGTGTCGGTCCCTCGTGCCGCTGCGTATATAACCCTAATGAAAAATTCGCATTCACTTTGCCTCGTAAAGGCTCCGTATTTTCTCCCGGCATTTGCCGTCCCGCTCCCCCGCCTCGGGTACACTTTATACGGATCGATTCGCCGAATAATATATATGTCGCCTGACTGTTTTGTATTTTGAGACCGGAAAATCTTGCCGTAAATCTTTTAAGGAGATAATGCGATATGCATCGACTCATTGGCATTCCGGTGATGAGGTCAGTATTGTGGCTTTTTGATCGAAGTAAGTATGATATTCAATATGTAAGTTATATACTTAAATTTTTCTACTTTTGTAATATCAATTGAATTAAATGTATTAATCAATTAAATTAAGTGTACAAAGAATCTTTTATATTTTCTTTTCGAACGAAACATAATTGTAATTGAACTTCTTGATTTGCCAAAATCATGTATACATACGTGGTGCGTATATTTTTAAATATTTTACATACTTCATTAAAAATATTAAAAAATTCTCGTCATTGTTACCCTGTTACTATTTAAAAAAGTATTTTAATTTAAAAGAAAAATAGCCTTCATTTAAAAAAAAAATATGGGCTTAAAAAAGTCAAGGCGATACATTTATGTGAGATGTAAGTAGAAACAGTCGGGTTTGGTCAGACATGCACAATTCAATACTTCGTATTTAAAGCTTTTCCATTGAGCCTTATCCTTAAAGGAACCAGTGCGAATCTTAAATAAAAAATGCAATGAATAACTCAACGCCCACTTAAGTTCAATATTCTGCAGAAAAATTATACTAATACTGGATTAATCAAATGTACAAGAAGAATAGAAGAGCTCGTCGACAATTTAAGTAGTAACCCTTCAACATCCTTGTACATCAAATAAAAATCGGTAGGATAAAAAAAAAAAAAGAATAAAAGAAACAAATTACACTCCATCTGTTATTACATGAAACTCTCCCAATCACCAGGGTTATTCTCACCCCTCCGGAGCATCCCCGCGAACAAAGTTAACAATTCGCCTTAATACCGGTGTCCCCGGCGCTGGCGGAATATCGAAGGAAACGCCGCCGTTGTAGCTTTTATATAAGTTCAAACAAATAGCCTTATTGAGAAGTATCGAGCGCGACGCTTGTTAAAACCAATCGGAAGCCGCAACAGGAGGGGGAATCCCATTATTCCGCCTCCGCTGTCGAGCGTCCACCGACCGCCCGCGCCTCGGTCTCGCCGCAGAAAGTATCGAGTGCGACTCCGCGTCATCCATTTTGCGCGAAGCGAGACGAGAAAATTATAATGTATAAAGCCAATATACATTGGCGACGGGAAAACGATATTACCGGTGAGGGAAGGGGGGGGGGAGGATGGAGGGTGGCAATGCCCTCCGGATTCGCCGAGATGCAGGACTCGAGGCGGATACGCGAATTACTTCGCTCGGTGGGATAAGACCGGAGAGATACGAGGGTTAAGCGAGCCTGGTTTCCTTATCTGAGCATTCTGATGAGGATATCGCAGCCACGTGAAATTTAACTGTATAGAAGTGAACGATATAACCCTCTTCTGTTTCCAATTTGGCTAACGGTAATTGAATTTAAACTGTTAGAGTTCTAAGAATTTTCTTTTTTTCTTCCTTTTTTGGAAATTACTGAAAAGTTTTATTATGGCATCTTCGAGTAGTGCAAAATTTGACGTATGCGTTGTTTTATTTACTCTGTCTTTTCATTTAAAATATTTTCCTTTTAACAACGAAGATGGATTATCTGAATTGAGCGTTTTAACGTTCTCTTAGTAAACTCTTCTTTTTTAATAAATTTAAGTGAAGTAAATATGCAGCATTTAAAAGAAAACTGACTGTATGAATATTAAACGGTTGAAATTGATGATTCTCATAATTATAGTATAACAACCGATTTTAATTGGAGTCGTGAGATTAATCGAATATTGATAATAATTAGACTAATATAATTGTGAACATTTATTTGAGCTTATCGTGAATCAGGTTTAATAGCGATCAAAAGGTATTGTTTTAATAACAATTTGCGGTAAGAAGATCTTTGAACTATGAAACCGAATATCGAATAAATTAATTATCAAATATACCCATGAATCACACAATAATCTAACAAAAATAAAAACGACGGTGAGTCGCGTTATCTTAGCCCACCAAAAAGCTAAACCAAAATTCATTCAACACGACACATCGAACAGAATTAATAAATAAAATGAAAATTCCTATTTTATGTATCACTAAAAAATATTCTAAACGCACCGAGCCAATAAGGTAGAACTCACTTAACAGGACCAATCCAACAATCTTAATAAATAAAATGATTTTTTTTTTTATATTTATCGCTTAAAGTATTCTAAACCCATCTAACCATTAAGCTACAATTCGCCTAGCAGGACAACGCGAACGAAATTAATAAATAATACAAAAAAAATTCGACTCTACTTATCACTATAAAAAAAAACTCTTGTTCACATCGTATGCAGTTCTCCAAATTTTTCCAACAACAATTAAAATCGCACCCGATCGAGCACTTTCATCCATCCGCAAAGGATCGTTCGACTGTTCGAGAATGACGGAAAGGCCCCTGCAGGACGCGGACTCGATCGGAAAAGTCGCGGAGCAGGTGTGCACGACCAGCCGAGGCCACCCGGGCACTCGGCAGGGGGGCGGCGGAAGGGGGCAGCGAATCAAAGGGAAGGAACGTGTTCCGTTCCGCCGACACGTTTCCCGGCCCTCGAGGCGGGGGTGGTTTAATTAGACGGGCTTGGCGGACGATGCGCCATTGTCGCTGATCGTCCCGCGATCCCGCTGACTCCGTGGGATTTATGAAAAGAAAAAGCGGACGTCGGGAGAGAAGAAGAAAGGAGAGCGAGCCCGCGCACTCGGCCACCGCGGAGGCCCACTCGAGCACGTTCGCGGCCGCGCGCGGCATTTTTTCGCCTCGGGCACCCTCGCCGCGACCGACTGTGCACCGGGATGCCCCTGCCAAACCGCCGAGGGGGAGAGAGAGAGAGAGAGAGACGACGACGGCTCGATCGAGCGGGCTGATTGCCCGACGCGAGCCGCCAATTACGACGTCGTCGAGCGGGGCGACGAAGAGGGCCGCGGGTGACGAGACGGTGCCACTAGCTTGGGGTCGTTCGCGCGAAAATGCACGCGCGGAGTTCAACTGCGACGGCCTAAGTTCCGGCGCCAGTGCTATAGTACTCTACACGGAGAGAAAAGTTCTTGTAAAAATTACAATTCTTCTTTGTAAAGCAGGGACAGTCTTGACCAATCAAAAGTTTTACTAGAAAGTATGGTAAAATTTGCTATAGACTTGCGCAGTAAAATTTACTGTAAGTCTAGTAATTTTTACTATACACTTTCTAGTAAAATTTTTAATTAGTCGAGTAGAGACTCGACCTGCGTTATAATACAATTTAGTAATTTTTACTAGAAATTTTTTCTCGGTGTATCGTAGATTTTTGTATCTTCGATAGCACGAGAGCTAAGGTTTCAAGACTGCCTTGAATTCAGCGGTCAAACATTTTTTTTACTTTGCCAAAGTACTGCAGGTTGATTTTTCAAATATATTAGGATAGTACTCATATATAAATTACATTTGCGATAATAATTTAATTCCACCTACAAAAGATGTATATTAACATCGTTTCGATTGAAAAATTGAAATCTATTTTATTCAAAGATAAACGATAGTTTTCCTGAAAGTACAAACTTTTATTCACCACTAAACAAGCTAATTAAATAATTAAATAATGTAATAATTATTGCACAAATGAAGTATGATCAAATATTAAAAAGTAAGCTAGACTTGGTCTAATTGAATTCATCGCGTGTAAGAATATCCATGATATACACCATACTCTAACAAACTACCAAACCACTCTAATTACATAAAAAAAAGAACCACAGTACGATTACTCTTTCCCTCTACAGCGATCGCAGCTCGTCCGAATTATCATATTCAAAAGCGCCTCCCCTCGCCCCGCAGAAACTCCCCGACAACACGTGCTAAAGTGACATTCGACTAGTCCACGCCAGCCGTTCCTCTCGGGTCGAACTCGCGCGAAACTCATCGGGCATCGGTCGCGAAGGGGAAACTCGCTGGCGGCATCAACGCTCGGTCACATCACGCGGTGGACGAGACCACTCGAAAAAGTGAAGCCCCGAAAAATCGATGGCGCGCGGCCGCGTCGCTACGCGAGTTTTAGATCCCCCCCGCGCGCGCCAGAATCCCCTCGAGCGCGGGCGAGTGGCGTGTGGCGTGTGTGCAAGAGGAAGTGTGGACCGCAGGGGGCGAAAAAAGGACGCGGCGCGGCGCCGCGCGCGCCATAAATACGCGAAGTGGGTAAGAAAAACGGTGTCGCGAGGCGGAGGGCGCGCGCAGCCCGGAATATGGGTCAGGCCTCGGCGCGCGCGACCGAGCGCCCGCCCGCGCGCGCCTTCGGCTCTTTAATTACGAATTATTTTCGCGATGCGCGACGGCCTGCTTTTTGCGCGCCGCGGCCGCTTAATTGCTAGCCGACACCGACACCCCCCTCCTCCGCATTCGAACGCGCAATGAAGACGCGGCGGCCGGGCTCCGGGGTCAAGGGAGTCGTTACCCAGTTATCAAGCGCGGCCCTTCTCGCCCCGCCGCTCCCGCCCCTCCGCGGATCCCAGAAGATCCCCCGGCACTCGAGCTAAAAGGCTGAATCGCGCGCCAGACAATGGCGACAACGAGGCGGCGACGGAGGAGCGAAAAAAAAGAGAAAAAACAGAGAAAAAAAAGAGAGATCTCGCCGCCGCGCGTAAACACCGCCCCCCGGGGCTCGTTCGCCAAATTCCGGAACGGCGGGCCGCGCGCGCTGCGCTCGAGCACGTGGTCCCATTCCCCGCAGGCACTCTGCTCGTACTGGTAGCACTCACCCCCACTGGTACCGCCTGCGACACTCGCGTCCCCCGATAATGGGCCCCCCGCTCGTACTCACCTTGCAGTGGGTGCAGTTGTGGATGACCGAGTAGGTCTGGCCGCAGTCGTACCGGGCCAGCACCTCCTCGAACTCGCAGTGCAGTCTGGCGGCGAGCGCGTCCACCTTGAGCAGCTTGTCGAGGGCGCCGACGCAGGCGGGGCCGCCCCCGAGCGCGGCCTCGAGCGGGCCGCCGGGCCCCGGCGCCAGGGCGTGGAGGACCGCGTGCTCGCAGCAGTGCCTCAGGCGCAGCTCGGCCAGGAGCCGGTATCGATCCTCCCCCTGGCAGACGAGCCGGCGCTCCGACTCCTCGAGGTAATGAAGGCACTGTTCCCGGCCGGGCGCGCCGCCGCCCCCGCAGGAGCGCGGACAGTTCCTCGGGGCCTCGGGCGGGCCGCAGCTGCCCTGCAGGTCGGCGGGCGCCGGGCCCGCCAGGTCGCACGCCGACAGCCACGGGTTCAACTGGTTCAGCTCCCAGGTGTATTCGTTGTAGGGGTGCCGCGCCGGCGGCGCCTCATTCGCCTCCACCAGCAGCGCCAGCAGCCCCAGCAGGCTGAGGCCGAGGCCGAGTCGGCGGCCCCCCTCGAAGGCAGTGCTGTGCAGCCCGGCAGTGCTGCTGGCTGGCCCCCGCCCCCCCGCGGGCCGCCTCCCCCATCCCCGGCGCATCCGCGAGGGCCCGGGCGCATCGCCGCCGGCGGGCCCCGGCCTTAGCGGGGCCTGGGGCTCGGGGCCGTTACGTCCCGTCGCCGGGCCCGGCTCGGACGGCGCGCCCCGCAAAGGGCCGCTGCCCTCTCGCGGGCGCTCCACGGCAGCGCGCAGCAGTCCCCCTGCCGAGGCTCGTCAGCTCCCAGCTCAGGGCAGCGGGGCTCATGCTGCATCCTGAGGCACAGCGCCGCACTCCAGGCCGCCGCCGCCGCCGCCGAGCTTAGCCGCGCTGCCGCCCAAGCTGCGATCCTGCCCGCTGCAGCAGCCCCCGAAAGCGCCGGACACACCCCTCGGGCCGCGGTCCCGCTGGCGCTCGCCCCTCAGGGGCCGAGTGGCATCACCCAAGCAAGCCCCGCCGCCCGGACGAATCCATGTCCGCGCGCGCGCGCGGGGGAGGGGCCGGGGGGGCGGTGAGCGGGCCGAGGCGGGGGCCTCACTCACTGGCCGAGGCGCATGGCCGAGCCCGCTCCCAGCGGACGGGGCCAGCAGCGGCTGCTGCGGCGCGGAGCCTGGGGCCTGATGCACTGGCGGCCTGCGGCCGCGCGGGGCCTGGGCCGGCGGCCGAGGGCCAGCCGTGCAGCGGGTGCACCTGACGCGCGACGCGTGGCCTGCGCACCCCGCCGAGCGGTGCACCGACCTGGGACGGACGGACGGCTGCCGAGCTGATCGAGTGCGCGAACCTGCGAGCGATTCGCGCCCAGCGGACGACGGGGCAGCTGCGACTCGGGGCTGATCCAAGCCGCGACTGCCATTCTCCGTCTCTCTCGCGCAAGCCCAGCGAGCGCCGCCGCCGCCGCCGCCGCCGCCGAGGGGGTGCGAGGAGGGGCGGTCCGCGCGCACGCGTGCCAAGCCGGCTGTGCGGAGCGCGCGGCGGCCCGAGAGGCGCCCGAGGTAGTCCGGAGCTTCGCGCGGAGAGGCGAGGAGCGCCGGCCCGAGGAAGGGGGTCCTGGACAAGCGGCGTGGAGCACCGAGTCCTGAGGGATTGCGGGGCACGGGCCGCACTTTCCGGAGGGAGGCGCGGAAGAATCGACCGTTCGATTTGCTGGCTGCGTCGCGAGTCCTTTCGATCGGATCCGCTCGCGGCCGTTACGTAAGCCCCCGGCGGCCCGATGAGAGTGGCAGCTCGCAAGCGAAAATGAGCGGCGGGACGGATATACGTAAAAGGGCCTTGCGTAATGTAACACGAGCGCAGCTGCAAGGGGAATGCCGCGGCGCTGATAATTGTCGGGCTTTGTACACGCGCGGCGATTGATTTGAATGAGAAATATCGGCGAGCCGCACCGGCGCTCGGCGCGTGTTGCGCGGCGGATGTTACTGGGTCGAGACCGCTTGCTCTCTCTCTCCCTCTCTCCCGCGGAACTTTTTGCAACAAATGACTGACAATTAATTGTGACTCGCCTGTAACCTACATTTTACGAGCTCGCGCCGCTTTATCCACTTTTTTCTTGTAATTCGATTCGAACGTCGAAAATCTTTTGGGTCGATACTCTTTCGTAATATCAGTATTTTATGAAAACCATTTACGATCACTGCTCTAATTTTTTGGAAATAATCAGGATGGAAGAATATTCTCTTTATAAGAATAAAACAAACTGTAATAATATCTTAAGTTACTATATTATCGCTCTAAATATGAATAAGTGAAATTGAAATCAATAGATATACATTCTACGTGATAAGTCTTATCACGTGTAATAATTGTATACTCACTTATTCGAAGTAAATTTAATTTATTCATATTTAGATGCGGTAAATTAAAAAAATTCTTTTTATGTATTTAATTTGTTATCGCTTTAACAAGTTTCTTTAACTTTCTGTAAAACCGAACGAACATCTTCTATAAAAACTTGAAATAGAAACGAAACAAAAAATAATGTCAATCGTGTAGTCCGTCTTATAGTAATACTGAATAAAGCAAACACAAAACTCCTCGTATAAAAGACAGAGACAAGTTCCGCTTCCGTACTTAAACAAACCTCCCCAAAAGCAAGCAAACGAAACATTCCCAATACAATCCCACCCCCGAGTCGAAAAGCGACTATGAGCGAAAAATTCGAGCGCCGAGCGTGGCGAGAGATAGAGAGGAAGGCATCGCCGCCACCCCCGCGAGACGCACGGAGTATGGATTCAGCCTGTGGGGGCCGCAAGCGACGCTGGCACACTCGCAGAGGAGACACCTCGCCCGCGCGGGAGGGCGGGGGCAAAGGGGGGTCCCCACGAATGGAGCGCTCTCGCGATGCACACAATATCGGCAATCAGCCCGCCGAAGCCGCACCGCCGAATTATCGCCTCTCCAACTTCCCTGCCCTCCCCCCCTTCCTCACCCTCGCTAACGACTCTTTCTCCGGTGGAATCCCCGACGAGGGTCGGCCCTCTTTCGGAATCCCCAAGGCGCACCCGCGGAATTGCACAGCGCGCGTTTAATATTTCATTAGGAGCGGCGCAAAATTTTAGTGCAAAAGCGCACACCCGACTATACTCTCTTTGAGGGATTTCTTCTTCTCCTTTTCTTTTTTTTTTTTAAAAAAAAAAAAAAAAGAGAGACGTGCGCGGGAATTAATTTTTCGGTGGATTTTTCTTTTCGCTTGAAAGGGATTAGGACTTTTGTGGCCGGCCGAGCGCGTAATCGCACGTTTCGGGGATGATATGTGATCTCGACTCTGGTAATTAAGCCTCGGTGGTTTGTACATGCACGCATTAAAATCGCTTTAAATTCTATTATATTATATTTTATTCTATATACTTTTTTTAATAAAAATTAAAAATGATGCGTACCTATACACTATCTTACAAAAAACACTATATCCCCACGGCACGATATTTAAAATAAAATCCCCCTACATTCTTAAGCTACTTTATTCACAATTTTCTTTTTACACGCGTATATCAAACTAATAAAAATAAAAAAAAGTCCTGAAAAAAAAGGAGAAGACGACCCTTAAACCTACCCGAAGCTCCGCCGTCGTAAAGGTAGATCAACAACCACCCCTTCTCCCTTCGAGTATCGGCTATTAACTCCTGCCGCGCGAGTAATCCAGTCTTCCAAGAGGATAAGAAGAAAAAAAAGAGAAGCGCGAAGGGAATGGGTGTAAAATAAAAATCAGCGTCGGATCGAGTCGCGCCGCGTGCAGTGCTCGAGAGCGTGCGGCGCGCATGTGCGTCGGGCCGAGTCCGCGCGGGCGCGCAACGCGCAAAATTTTCGCAAATCGATTATTCGCGAACGACGACCGGAGAGAGAGAGTCTGCCTCGCGGGAGCGCCTCCGCGCGATCAGCTGCGAGGGAGAGCCGGAGGGGCCGTGCGATGGCCCCCGCGACACTGCTCCTCCGGAATTCCGGCTGCGCGACACTATAATAGTCAGCAGCCTGCGATTGCTAAGCACGGATTTCATTTTGCTTTACCTGATCTTCTTCTATCTGGATTATAATTAATTTTTTCTTTTTTTTTTTTAGTTTTTAAGTATACTTTGGTTTGTAGTTTATTTCTCGTATTATTTTAAGTTTTTATTTATGTAGAGCCAGACCAGCACACAGGAATTTACATCCTCCGCTGAGAACGTATTTTAAAATAACGTAGTTTTAACTTTTGTATTTTTACTGTGTTTAATAAATAAATAAATGTAAATCCAGGCTGAGGAAAAAAGAATTAATGGGAAGTATAATTCTTTTTTTTAATTCGAAGAGGTATTTTCGTTTTTTTTTTTGCGAAGGCAATTTCAGCTTTTAAGTAAATTTGTGCGGTATCGGGATTGCTTATACGATATGAATGAACTAGACTTTGAAGTAAAGGAGAAGGATTCGGGTATTATGCGAGTATAGATGGGTGAGTAGATTGTTTGGGATATGGGTTGATGTAAAATTTGTTATTCATCATAAAATCATTCCATTTACGGTTTCATAGTACTCTATGCATATACAAAGTTTCTTTATATAAATAACACAAAAAAATGCTGGTTGATACCTTCAGTCTAATCAACGGATCAACCGGTTTCAACTTTAATAATTCTATATACCATCTGGAAAAAAAAAATCGAAAATAATGAACCAAATTAATTTTCATAAACTTTTACAGTGATTTTCTTGTAACTTTTAATTTTAAATTACCTATTTTAAAAAACCTATTAGTCAATTACGTCAGATAGTCATCTGTCTTACAGTCAGCTTATACAGATTTTATTCTACTTTTTTATTAGAATATTTTATTGTAAACTTTGTATTATCATCGATCTCTTTATTTCTTTTCATGAGAATAGTATTGCCCGTTTAAATAAATAAATAAACTAGAACACGTTTATGCAAAAAAAAATCTGGATCAGTACAATTCGTAAAGGAGAAAAATCAACCCTCTTTATAATTCAATTAAAGACGAATCAGTCCATTCGAAACTTGGCAGGCACGTCGATCGCCGGCGCACTTCGACCGGCAGCGCTCCTCCCACAATCCTATATATATTTTATAACAATAAAGCGCATTTAAAAGTAATTTCCGAGCGGTTCCGCTCGTCTCAGTCGGCTTGTCTGTCCGTGTATACGGCACGTCGAAGGGTCGGAGTCTCGGTGCCGCGTCACTTGTTTTCAAATTGATTCCACGTTATGATAGCCTCCTCCGCCTTCAATTGGTAAAGCCCTGAACCGCCCGGAGAAATTCACCGGCTAATCAATTAAATTTCAGCTGCATTGGCAGCCGAGGCTCCCTTCCTACGAAAATGCACTTCCCTTGTCCTCCCGCCTCCTTTGCACGCTCCATTTCATTTCAGTCCGTCTCGAGGCACGCCAATTCATCTCTCTATCGGTAATTGGTATTACGCGTTTTTTCGCAGGATTTATAGTGCTTGCAATGCGGAATATTGCAAATTAAATGCCGATAAAGGATTTTTTTTTTATAAGTCAATGAATCGTTGATGGATGTATATCGACGGATCGCCGCGCTCTATGCATATACATCGAAGCGCTATAATCCTCGATTTAAGCTGAATGAGGCTCGAGTTATGTTTTCCGCTGCTTATCCCGAGAATTATTTAAATTAGCAAACAGCGACCAAAGTACAATATTAATTTCCAGGACATTATCATTACCCGTCGATTTATTTCGAAATAATATACTAGAAAATTATGTGGGTTTACAAGTGAATTGGACGATCTGGCGCTTCTATTTTGAAGCGCACGGCTCTCGGATTACCGAAATTTATATTTTTGACTCTCTGACTTTTTGGTGTGTGATACTATTCTCTTCTTTTTTTTTTATCTAGGAGGGCAGCCCCGAAGGGGGTAAACAGATTCGGTATATATAAGCAGAGGAATCTCGAATCTCTTGCCGGAGAGTTTTATGAAAAATGGACTTTTGTTTTGGCAAGTTACTAAAGTTTCCTTCCTGCCTATTATGCGCGCTACGATATGATTTTTGACTTTGTACTTGGGCAAAAAGATCCATAAGTCATCGGGCGAAATAGCCGAAATATGATCAATAAAAAGAAGCGAATTTCCATTTTTAGCATGAAATATCAGCGCTACGTAGGATTTTTATTATTTATGATTGGATAGTTATGGTTTTATGTAAAGATGATGAATAAAAAAATTAATTTGAAATTTAAATGCTATATACTTTTTGGTTGATCGTAAAATACGTTAAGTTGAAATCAATTTTTACTCGCAGAAAAGCTTCAGTGTACTATTTCATTATTTAATAAGAAAATGTTGTGATTTTTTTTTTTTTTTACACGAGGTCAGCATTATTTATTTCTACAAAACTATGGAGTTTACACGTTTCTTACCATAAAAATGCATCAAATGATTCATATATATTTACATTTCGTAACTACAAATTTCATACATATAACAAAAAATTTGATTTCATTAATTTATATTACTACGTTTTAAATCGTTAAAACGAAAATATAAACTAACCCAACCCAGTACTGTCGATATTTCAGATAAGTGGTACCTTTAATTGTTATAAATATTTTACAATAATCTTTTGTTTTTTTAATGAGTTCAAATGATTTTTCTTTTTAACCCCAGAAACATTTATCGACTGATTGAAAATTTAATAGTTGGCCAATTGAGTTAAACTTCGCTTCGATATTGCTTCAATTACAATTTCAATCGACAATTAAACTGAATTTCAACTTAAACTAGCACTAAAAATTTTAATTGTTAATTGAATTGATAATCTATTAATTGCAATCAATTTATAATATATACTTATATATATAAACTCCGCACCAAATTGCTTGAAAATGCATCTCTTACTCCTTTATCCTTTTATCGAGTCCTGATTCCATCAAACAAGTACACACACATTAAAAAATATTGCAAATATTACAAGTGTTCTCACATACGTTTCACCTGATAACATTATTTTTTTTTAAATTCCCGGCATCCATTCGTCACGTGAATCCTATGTCTTAGACTTTTCCAACAAACAACTTGAAGGAATCTTCCCGGAGGTTCCCGAGGACGCGATCCGTAAGTGTGGGAAGAGCAGTAAAAAAAGGAAGATGATGCGATCTTGCGAACGCGTATTTGGAGCGCATTCCACTCAATAAATTTGCCCTCGCCTCTCTGCACTACTCATCCAAGACTGAAAATTTTCCTTCTCTTGCAAGATTTACCTTGTATTATTACTTTTTGTATCATATTTTATGTTTAGATTTGTATTTTATGCTTATTGTTTAAGGTAATTTAATTGACAATATTTTAATAAAAATTACAAGTCGTTTAGTAAAAATTACTGATCTATTTGGGAAAGTTGTCAAAGACTGACATTTCGAGAGAAATTACTAAACTTATAAGTAAAACTTTCTAAAAATATAATAAATTTTGCCAGACAGTATTATAATGTTACTGTATTTATGACAAATTTTACTGAAAAGTTTAGTAATTTCTTTCGAAATTTACGATTCGTTACTAAAAAAAGAAATTAGTCAATGGATTAATTAATGTTTTTAAAAAGTATTAACCAGTCGATGTATGCTTTCTTTGTAAAGTACTTTTGCCATGCCGTTATCGTTAAAGAAAGTATATTTATAAACTGATTAATACTTTTTAAAAGCATTAAACCATTAATTCATTCTTTTTTGAGTAACGAAACGTATTTCTGGACTCACACTGTTGTAATTGCTTTCTCAAACAGTTTAGTAATTTTTACTTGACGATACAAAATTTTTACTTAAACCTTTCTCTCAATGTGTCCTATTTAATTGTGATTTATACACTAATTGTCAGACTATGATTATCAATGTATTCTTTAATGTAACTTATTATTTTATTTTTTTTTTTTTTGCCGCTGAGGCGAATAAAAGCCTATCTATATCTATCTATCCATCTTCCCACCCCTCCTCATGCTGTCACCTGCAGGCGCGGAGCATCGGACATGCGGCGCGTGCGGAGGACGGCGGCCGCGACGACGATGACCATCGGACTCCTTCGCCCGACGGATCAATGTCACGCACGGGGGCCAACAAGTATACGCGCGGAGTTATGCGCGCGCAGCGGCGCGGCTAACCGCGCGAAAGTAAACCGCCGTAATTGATGGGGCGAACTCGGCCGAGGGAGGCCCGCACGCCGTTGCCAGCGTACACGTGTTCCTATACAGCGCCGCCGACAGCCTCGCGGGCACAGATTGTACAGCTACGCGCGTCGAGCAATTTCCGAGGCCGCCGCGGCTGGATCGAGCATTCAACTTTTACAAATTATCTGCGAGGGAAGCGGCTTCGGAAGAGAGCTTGATTGCCGTGACGTTTGTGGAGAGATACGATTTGAGAATTTTTAGAAAGATTGATTGAATTTTTATGAGCCTCTATAATCTAATTGAATAAAGTTCGCATGAATTGTTATTGTGAGAATTTCGAGATTATTTAGACATTGAGTTGTGAAGTATTTCAGTGCGTTAAAATACGAAGAGAAGTTTATTTAGTTGTTAATTTGTGGGTGCATATTGCTTTTAATTTTGTTAAGTTTTGATTTACCTATAAAGTCTGAAGAATGATCGTTCAGTCATCATGATAAATGTAATGGAATTGGCGAGAGAAAAAAAAGTTAACGAACATATAATTCTTTTGTATTAAGTTATTATTTTAAGTGTATTTTAAAGCAAATCTTACATTAAATATATATTTTTAATTTTTTAAAGTTTAAATTGTTCGATTTAGTAGATGTAAATAATTTAACAATTTTCGAATCATAATTTTATAATCAATAATAACTTAATGGAATACTATGTGAGCAGACAAGTAAATTTGCTCAATAGATTTTGATATAATCACGATTAATATATTGATGAGTTTAATATACGATACTTTACAAAATAATAATGTACTTGGACGGAAATGATATTTATTCATTTTCCATAGTGAAAATTCAAAAATTATGTACATTCATAAATTTTCTCTAGTGTATTCAATATATGCATTATAAATCCTTTCTTAAAAACATGTGTTGGAAAACTCGGAAATTGTCGATTAAAACTCCACTGTTGATACAGTAGAGATCAATCTATCTCACTCTTAAATAAATTGCACTGCAGTTTCATTAAGTATATCTCAAACAATATTTTTATAATCAACTCTAAACTTGTTCCATAAATTAATACAACTCTCAACAATTTTCAGGTGCCTTTCATAAAGGAACTACACATTACCGCCACCGTATTGGTGCTGACTGTACCACTGATTGGTATGCATTTAAAATGCGTTTTGAATTATCTTAATTCAAATAATAATTTAAGAAATTAACTTTTCTTTTTGCTTAAACTTTTTTGCAGTGTACCTGGATCTTGATCTATTGTGGAAGAATCTATGCGACTCTTATCAACTGGATATAGCCTAAAGAAAGAGTAAGTTTTGTTAATAAGTGTTATATTCTTAAAGAACTTAAATTTTAGTACTTTAGTTCTTTAAAACGTACCACCGCTGATAGAGGTAAACGAGAAAAACTGCATCATCTCGGAAGCACGCCACTCTGTGTGCTACTGGCATGGTAATGATAAAAGCAAAAACATCGTCTATAAAAGTGTTAAATGCTTTGTACATAAAGGACCTCCATGGAAGATGAGCCACAGATTTGAGTTTATAATTTACAAAGAGCTGTGGAAGCATGAATAAGAATCCAAATGCGTAAACTCCATTTACCAGTGAGTGTATGCACCATGAATACCAACTGTTAAAATTTATAAAAAATTGCTAAAATATTAATTTGCTTTAAATAAATCTTATATATTTGTTAAAGTTTTGTTTTACCTTTTATGAGGAAGATAAAGTAGAGAATAAATTGCACCCAAAACAATTAAAGGATAAAGTAAGTAACTCAGGTAGCGCATACTTTCTGCATCAATTTCTCTAGTCTTCGTCTCTGCACTTGAGCACTTAGCCCAATTAAATCTTACTTTAGGAATGCCATTGTTCCAAGTCAACTCTGCTCTCAAAATCTTTTTAGTCTTCCAAAACTATAAAATAAAAGCTTATTGAAAATAAAGAAAAGATTTTGAAGATATAATAATTAAAATATTTACCTCTATTAAAGTACCAATTCCTGCAGGTATCAGAACAAGTAGTGAAGAACCTTCATCTAACAAATAAAGAAATATCACAGCCTGACTGAAAGCACGCCAGAGTACAGTTTGCATACTTAAGCCTGCGAGGTTATTTTTACTTCTCCAAAAACTTATGTCATTTTTAAATGCAAGAAAATCAAATAAGAGCTGTAAATATAAAAAACAAGAATGTAAATATAAATCAATAATTATCCTGTAATTGTTAAATTCCTTTCTGAAAAAACTGTGAATAACATACATGCATTGCCGATATAAACACAGTTCCAGCTAGAAGATACAGATTTGTATCTGCAAATAACCCTTTAACTTCATCAATATCCTTGTTTGTAAAACCTAATTCCTTAAAGTTTTGCATTGCAGCCTCAATATGCAATATCAGTCTTAGTTTTCCAATAGAAATTGGAGTATAAGAAACAGTCACATTCATACTGTGAGATTTTGGTGTAATTTTCACTAAGTCCTTGTATCTTGTATACAGAAAATTGTAGTTAAGAAGAGGTAAAAACTTGTGGTTATCAGTGATTCTAGAATTAGTTGAAAACAGTATTAGATATTAATTTATGTTAAAATTGTCTTTGACTATAAATATAAATTTATATTTACTTCATTTCTTTAGCTAACTCTATAGGCACATTGTAAAAAGGAAGAGAAACATCATCTGTCATTATTGTAAATGTCATTTTACTTCTCATGTGAGCAACTGTTTGGCCCACAGATTTTTTATTTTTGCCTTTATAATCATCATCTTCACCTAATAAATTAAATGTTTGTGCTTGGGGTACTGCGTATTCTGACATTTTTGTAGTAGTAGAAACAGTCTTATAGTCCTAAAAACAAACATTATTTGTCAATACATTGTTGATATGGTTACATATAAAAATATAATATTAAGCTTTATTTTTACCTTAATCAACTTATTATATCGTGCATCTGGATTTAAGTATAACGGTGTAACAACTATATGTAAAAATAATGTGCCATTCTGCCTTGTTTTACGAGGGACATCAATTGTCAGTGGACTAAAAAATAAATTGAATAATAAAAGACAAATGGAATAATAAAAAGTAGTGCTATCAAAATTACTTCATTTTAAGTTTTACTTACATGTTTTGTTCTTTGGTATAATCAAAATTAGTATCAGTATGAATTTTTGTAACTTCATTTTCCAGCGGTCGTCTTGTAGTAGAAACAAACAAATGTAAAGCAAGTTTTGGCTGATTGCTCAAGAAAGATGTTATGCAAAGTTGATCGTCTTTGCATGGTGGAGGTGTAAACAGTTGTGAAACTGTATAAATCGAGTGTAAAATGTAAGCTATGAAAATTCCTGAGAAGAGAAGGCTAAGTGACGGCAGCTGCATCTTGCTTCGATTACTCAATTCATAAAAGGTAAAACTAATATCACTTTCTTAAATGTTGTTCTCTTCTTAAAAGTAATTTAGGTATGAATGTCATTTTTTAATAATTGCTAAGTATTCTTGATAATCACTGCTGCTTAAGCCAATATTCTTTCGTTCTACTTAATTAAAAATGATTTAAAGGTACTTAAGTATAAGAAAAATTGTATACAACTATGATCACAGTAGGTTAGGCTATTCTGCCGCCTTGCCTTGCTTCCTACAACAATATACAATTGATCAAATACATACAGCAGCAGGTGCCAGCAGCAAACTGCCAGTGGGCCACTGCCACATGTAAACTTTAAGATTTTTTTTTTCTGATCCACCACAATAAAATTGACAAGTTAATCTTCCTGTGACTGTAAAGTTTGTTTGTTTTCTTATATGCTGAAATACAGATATACGTATGTCTAGTAATAAACGCCCTAAAATATATATAGTAGATATAATTTACCGTTAGGAAACCGTCACAAACGAAGCGTGACGCGATAAGGCACAAACCCAATGACAGTATGAACAAACCTGAGGAAAGAAAAAATTCAAACCTACTGTCTGTACTACATACGAATTGAAATGAATTTCATTCAGGTACGTATTATTCACAAATTAACCTCTGAAACAATTAAAACCAATAAATAAATAAAACATAATCACTACTAAATTTTAGTTTTCATTAGTTTTTATTATATAAGCAATTAGTTTTAGTTTCCATTTTTATTTTTATTTTTATTTTTATTTTTATTATCTATTGAGCAGCTGTTCAACCCATTTGATGATTTAAATAAATAAATAATTGTTTTAATTAATTACACTCACTGCACCAAAGTCACAAACCCCCGCGCTTCGACACCTAAATTTTTGACGTTAATATACGTTTATCAATTAAAACAGCATTTACACTTTTTATCAACACTTTATTTAAAATAAATCTCAGACTAATTAGAAAATATTAAAACTTCATGATTTTATTTACTAATCAATCCACATCAACAAGTTTCGAAGATTCTATTGAATTAAAAAATAAATGAATAAATAAGCGCACAGCACATATTAGTAACAAACAAAATGTTTAAAAAAACCACGACATCGGCAGTTCGCACAATCAAGCCCGCACCCGCATTTATACCAAGACTCGTCCGAATCCACGGAAAAGATCGCGCTTGTCGCCGGTTCGCGCGCTCGGGCTCAAAAGCCCCGCGATCCGTGAAATTCCGGGCCGAGCGCGACGCCCGTTTCTCCGCAACGGTACACAAGTGCGCACTGCGTGATAAACTCTTTTTTTTTTGTCACGACGCGGGGGAGGGGGGGTGGTGCTCTCGAAAGCCGCAGCGTCACGACGCTCGTTGCACAACACGGCTGCACGCTACGCGACCGCTTTAACGATCCCCGAGGTTAAGGAGCGTAACGCCGCCGCCGCGACTCCGATTTTTCGTGCCTCCTCGCCATCCCCTCCCGCCGACATTTTTTAGCGTTATTCGAAAACAAAAAAATCATTACACGTTCGTAGCGCGAATTTCCGCGATTAAGCGCGCGCGTGGGAGTTACGTAAGTGCGCAAGAAGTGACTCATGCGCTATATGTATATTTGACGTGCATCACCTGTCAGTGAGCGGGATTACTTATTTACATTAGGGGTGTTAAAAGGGGGCACGCTTGATGTTTCGTTCATTGTGAGTACATCGGGGCTACGATAATTGTTGTTTTTTTTTCTCGCCGTCGAGGGAGGAATAAGTAAGTGCGACATAGGGACATACGTTTCCGAGAGGGATCGATCGCTTAATTTACGGGTTCGCTGGCAAATAAAGGATGAGGCACGTGTTTGTAGTCGTACGAAGAAAATACTATATATATAGATATATAGTATTTTGTTTTGAATGAATGAAAGTCAAATTGAAATCGAGAAGGACGGAGAACGGGTTTTTTAGCCGATAGCCGGCGCGTGACTAAGGCGCGCGCGCGCTTTAAACCTGTTCGCGGCTTCGCTGATCTTCAGAATGATCTATACACAGCTGCAGGCTGCGATCGCAGCGGCGATCAGCTACACTACCTATTGTATTTGGGATTTCGCGTAAGTAGTTAGGATTTCGAATAGTCAGCCGGAGCTACACTTTGCCACCTCGCCTTTCGCTTTTTTTGATAAATAAACAAACGACTTTTACCGCTTTCTACGGCACTTAAATTGACTGCTAATTGATATTGATGTAATTGAGTTTATAATGACATTTAATTAATGAGAAGCAATTGATGACGGAAGATCGGAAAAAGTACGCTGTACTTCCTGCGGGGGTGTTAATTATGTGTGTTAAAGCGTTTATCGACGTTTTTTTTTATTTTTATTTTTAGCCGTTCCGCTGTACAGTAAATCATCTTATATAATTGTTAACGCGAGCGAGCAGCATAAAAAAGACCGAGTTAATCGAATATGGAAGGTTTATTTCGAAATAATTACCTGCGATGCATAACCGTTTGAATTGTGCACTCTAATATCCTAGTGTGTGCCGCTGTAACACGTGCTAAATTGAAACCTTATTGAATACCTTTTTATTATTTTTCAATGAAATTATACCAATTTGCTTAATTTACGAGCTTAAGAATTCTGAGAAGAAATGTTTAAAATGCTTCTGATTATTTTACAATAAGAATTATTAACAACAAACGACATCTCTTCGATTCTATTATAAACATTTTTTCTACAAAAATAATAAAAATATTAATAAAAATATTTATATTTTTTTATTAGATATTTTACTATATAGTAAAATACATGAGCACTGTATGTGCTTATACAAATTTGTGTACCAGAGCTAAAAAAAATAATAAAACTTATTTTTTGCAATCAATGAATTATCGATGCAATAACAGAGCGTCTATAAATCAGTTAGGTCTACAAATTTCCATTCCACTTGCGCGTACAAATCCCAGTATTACAAAAACAAAATCCAGGCACAGAAAAGCCGGTAAAATTCATTTCCGCCGGAATGCGTAAGCACGTCGACGATGACGAAGGGAATTCGTCGATCCCCCCCCAACTTATTTCACACTGCAACGAATCCGGGGAACGAGGCAATTCACACAGTAGACATCACCCCACCTACGAAATCATCCCTGAGTCAATTAATTTCTAAATGAACAAAAATAATTAAAAAAAAAGTGCCCAACAACATCCAATACAGTATCAACGTAAAAAATCTTTAAAAAGAAAAAAAAAACAAGAATTAAAAAATCGAAATAATAGAAAAGACAAAAAAGGAAGCGCCTGCACCACAGTAGCTGCGGTCTCTCCAGTGTCGCTGAATTTCCGCTTCGTAGCGTCCGCGCGCACTTGCCCGCTGTGCTCGTCGCGCTTATCTGCGCGGCACGGCCTGCGCGGTCGCGCACTCTCGTACTTATCAGCGCGTCCAGGTCGCAGGCGCGCCGCGCTCACGCGGCCGGAGGTGTGGGTGGGCTGCCGTCGGTGTCGCTGTGTCGCGGAGCGCGCGCAGCTCGCCGCGAGAAGGTGGGAGGTTGTCGCCGTCTCTCTCGGGCTCAGAGTCGCCGTGTCGCCGGCGACGTCGACGTCGACGCTCTAGTCCCGTGCGTGTGCGTCGCCCGTTCAATATGGCGTGCTGCGTGCCGTGTGGCCCGTCGCTCAGCAGGTGAGAGTCCCCCTCCAGCAGAAGCAGTGCTCCAGTCGGTGCCGTCGGCAGTGTCCCCGTTGGCGAGCGTCGCGGGGGCCGCCCCAGGTGAAAGCGTCGTCAGTGTGTATACGCGTCGACGGCCGCGAGGCTCGCCGCCCCCGCGCGCAGCGCAGTTCCAGACAGCAGCAGCAGCCAAGTGTCCGCGCGCGTCTTCGCCGAAAAAACGTTGGAACTGGCTGGTGGCTGGCGCTAACTGGAATCGGCCGCGCTGCCGGATTCGCGCCGATGTGACTCGCTTATTATAATTTTCGTGTTTTTTTTTTATGTTGTTTGCCGTCTCACTCTCTCGGCGCGCATCATCCGCGCGCTCGGAAGGCCGCCGTTCGGGATCTCGCGAAACGCGCTAGCACTATTCTTCTACTATATGTGAATTAATCGATAAGTGTGTTTACCATCGGTGGAAGTAGCGCGGGCGGCGATTACTGTTGCTCGTCCGCTTTGTTGATCACTTTTTTTTTATCGTTCTCAGTTTGAGAATATACACTTTTATCAGCTGGCTGGTGGGTAAGTTTTTTTTTATGCCTTTTAGTACATTCTACGCACGTAATATCTGGACAGTTAGCTCGGTCGAATTCCGGGGGCCGATTTTTTTTTCAGCCTTTTTTTTTATCAAGGTGTACAAACTCGAGCCGTGCGTGCGCTTACATTGTACACGAGTCGTACACTGTGGATTACGTACTTTTTGTTATTTAAAAATAAGGAAAATTATGGTAATTGGAACAATTGTACCTTTTGTTTGTTGGGGGATCGAGTTAAATATACCATTGTGACGGCTGCAAGTACTCGAAAGCGCCGTGAGGAAATAAAATCAATTTTGATGCTTAATCAATTAACGCTGGTTTTTGCATAATTGATGGGCGCAGAACCGAAAATTTGTGACATACTTACGTCGATCGTGTAACGAGTTACTCTCAATCGGTTTTCAAGTTCACACAACCTATTTTGCATCTGTGTAGGCTTTCTGACCCAAACGATTGTACTCGCGTTTCTTTATCTTCTATTTTCGTTCGCCTCTTGTTACAAAGATACTTGTTTGTAAAAAATATTTAGATAAACATTTTTTTTTATTATCAAACAGCAGCAAAGTTAATGCACTGAAAAATAAACAAAATTATAAATATAAAAAATATAGCAAATAGAATTTCGCTACTACATATAATTTACGCTTACTCATTTTCTGTTTATTTCCAATTTCAATAATAAAAATGTGAAATAAGCACTTACTATATTATTAGCTATATTATTGCAATTTTTTTAAATCTTTGCGACTGCCAGAATTTAATAAATAGTTTAGAAGGCAATTACTCGGTATGATAAAAAAAATTAATATATTTTTTGATAAATTCACCGAATAAAGTTTATTACTCACGTACATTTTTGACGAAATCAATGAAATTGAACGTGCGAGAGGAGAACAATATGGAGTGATTTTGGAAGAAAGTGCACACTTACTTTCAATCCGTTTAATTATTTTCCTTTTGTTATGAAAGTTTTCTTACTGCTCAATCAAATGTCAGATTGCAGGAAATGTACCCGCTAAAAAATCGTACAATGCCCGCAACGGCTAATTGTCCAATTGCGTCTCGTGACGTCACAATGAAATAGTGATGCTCGATATCGCGCTTGAGGTTCGAACGAAATTGCCGTCTTGAAAATAACGATTATATATCAGACACTAACCTGAACCGCCATCGTAATATGTACCTGAAGTCTCTCTTCTTTTCTTTCTTATTCTCAATAAATGTCTCCTCTCTCCCTTTCAATTTCAATAATAAGAAGATTTTTCCCGCGGGAGATGCACAATTTGAATTAATCCCATCGAGTGCAGTGGAATATGAAATTGATACGTTGAAAACTTGGTTACGTTCAAATGAAATTACGAAAATTCCTCTTCGCTTTGTGTGCTTTGGATAAATCGATATAGACCTCCAATAATAGTATTCGAGAGCCACGACTTCAACACTTTTCTCACTCAATAAAGAGCCAAAAAAAATTGCGAAATGTAACAGTTTTGTCGCAATACTGGCTCTTCGACTAGCTTTGACTATATCGCGACTTTTAGAGCAGAAAAGAAAAAAAAAATCGGAGGGGCGGGGGAGATTTTTTTCATCAATGTAAATATCCGATAAGATTGTGTTTTGTTTGAGATTGGCCTTTATTTACTAAAATGCAACGGAGTATCTCGGAACCGAGTCGTTTTAACGGAACGGCAAGGAATTTAATCTCACTTTTGCGTCCACGTGTAAATGCACTTTTTTCGATGGATGCGCCAATTAAGGAATTATGCACCGGTGCACTCAATCAATACCTGTCGTGTATTATTGCAGGCGAGGATGTAAAATGGGTCAATAAACCGTCTCTTAAATTCTCCTACGACTGGTGCATTATTCATCGCAGGTATCCCTAGAAATTAATGTTAATTTTAATACGTAACAAACCAGTTCTCCCATTAAGAAATTATTTTCTACTACATTTGTGTGCATTTAAATCCATTAGTAATCGTTAATAATTTAAATTTGCATCTGAAATCCTCCGTGTATTAATGCAAGTGTACCGTTTTTTTTTATTTTTTTTTTTTATCGGACATTCAAGTGTCAACTATGTCGCATAAATTATATTTTTTTATTTAGATCGACTAATTCTTTTTACTCGCTTGCAATGTTTTAATAATCGGCCTCCCGCAGTCATTCCGTAACTATACGTGTTTTTAGTGCCTGAAAAATATCAACATATTTATTTTTTACTATAGATGGCTTAAAAATGAAGAAAATAAAAGAAATAAAAAACGATAAAATAAACGAAAACTATAAGAAGAACGAAATGGCATTCCGGCGAAGTCAGCGACGAATTTGTAAACGCAGTTTTCTTTGGACAGGCTCATTTTCATTCGACGAGATAGCTACGGCCGGTACGAAATATTCGTGCGCCTATAGTCATTTCTCCTCTGCTTTCTGCCATTGAAGTATTATATAGTCCTCAAAGGCCATCATTCACGTCGAACTGGCGTTGCCCATTAGCCGAAATCGTCGCTGACCAAGCATGCCTTTTGGCTTTTCGACTCTAAAAGCGCCTTGTGAATTCTAAAAAAAAAGTGTACAGTAAGTACATTCTTCGCGATTATAAAGAACGCCGAAACTCTTTTTACGGACACGCGCGTGCGGCGACTAACTGTCGGGCGACGGAACAAAAAAAGAACCCTGCAATTGACTTAGATAAATATTTCACGGTGTAATAATTAAATTGCCTTTTCCCGCGGCGTCGTTGCATAATGCAAAGTGCAAAATGAAATTTATCATGAACAAACCGCTCGTTCGTTAATAAAGAAGCAGGAGGCGGCGTCGCCGTGACGAGACACGGCAAACTTTTCGCGTCGCGGGCAGCAGGCATGAAAAATTAAAGCCCACTGATTAGTGGATCGGTGAAAAATCCAATGCGCGTGTATAAGAACATCGCATTATACCAGACGCCGGAATGGCTTGAATAAATAAATAAAAAAAAAAAATAGTCTCACCGTCATCCAACTAAAAAAAAGAAATCATCCTCCTCGCGCTTAACAAAAAAAAAAAAAAACGAATAAACACAACAAATTAAAAAATATACTCAATTCGGTGTCTCGGCAGACTCTGCGTGCGACGGTTGGTCGTCCTCCGGCTTCGGCGCTCCGTCGTCTAGTTGCACAATCTCGTTTTGCGCTCGAAAATTATATATACGCTCCGATATTTCAAACTTCCCAGGCCGAGTGATAAATTAGCCCACTCACTCCTATCTAATCTCGCTGCCGTCGGCGTGAACTTGAACGTTTCAAAATAGCCCCTAAATTGGAGCACGCAAGTGCGGCACTTTTTCTCTCCACCGCACTATCTCGGCCGACTTGGGTCTCCGGCCCGAGAGAGCGGGCGCGGAGAGGCGGTCGAAAAAAAAAAAAATGGAGCGCTGATCCGAATTTCTCCGCGGGGAGCCGCGTATAGCGAAAAACCCGGCGATGGGGAAACCCGACGTGCGAGAGAGAGTGAGATGATTGCGCGCCGTCCTCTCTCCCCCGCGATGCGCGTTGCGGTTGAGTGAGAGCTCGGCTCGCCGCTGAGCGTCATCAGCTCGGCCCGGCGAGAGGGAGTGGGAGGAGGGTCGGGGGGGTCTACGTGTCGCGACTAAGTGCCGTCCATACTCGATGTGCAATGCGGCGCAGCAGGTGATCGCCGCGAGCTAAAACGTCACCCACGCTCGTGCTCTTACCTCGCTGGCTTCGACTGTTTTCACCCGGTATACTGCCGCAAAACAGCCCTTGCTTTTATTCTATACATCGCCCGTTTTTTCGCCCTTATCGGAGGCGAGCCGATAGCGCGCCGCAGGGAGGGAGGCCGAGCCGCCGTATACCGTCGGAGAGAGAGAGAGAGAGAGAGAGTGAGAGAGCCGAGCAGCGCCTCTCGATCGAACGATTAGTATGCGCGCTTGTTCCGCACCGAGCACTGCCGGAGGAAGTCGCTCCTGCGCTCGGAGGTTTGTTTACGTTAACACCTGGACGACGCGTTTAAAGACCCCCCCTTTTACCGTCATTAAAAAACAAACAAAAAAATGGTGATTAGGTGATCCGACGGTGTCGTGCGCGTTGGTGCATGTGCGTGTGCTGTGTATATATACACGCGCTGTACGTGCGCGACTGCATTTAAGTGTGCCGGGTGTGTGCAGTGATAAGAGGGCGGAGTGATCGGGTGGGGGATTTCGCGGCCTTTAAATTCTCTCGACGTGTTGCATTTATTCCCTGATGACGGCCGGAGAAGTGGCGAGGGCCGACGAGCAACGCCGCTGCGACCGATACTAATGATGCATCGTGCGGCCCGACCGGGGACTCCACAGTCGGTAATAAACAGAGATAATGAAGGCGCATTGTCGACGCCGGCGCGATCGCTCGGATTTTTCCTCCTCCTGCAAAGAGCGGAGCCGCCGCCGCTGCTGCGCGATGCTTCTTTCGCCGCTGGCCGCTCACTATACGACGGCTGATTGTGCAGCTTTCCGCGAAACACTGTACATTTTAACGTCGCGGAAGCTCGGTAAAACGCGCTTGCGAAATCAATTTCTTGCGTCGCACGCTTTATTTTACATTTTACTTCTCTTTTTTTTTTTATTATTATTATCGTGCGCACTCGAGCTACCTTGTATATGTGAGGTGTAGTATATATATAGGGCCTTCGCTCGATGAACATGTGAAACGTGATAAGAGAATTTCGAACTCCCGAAGAAATTTTGCGTGATTACGAAGGCGGAAAAGCGCTATTATTACTGACAAAGTGCTTTCTGGTGATTCAAGTTTTTTTTTTTGTACGTGGGTTTATATTATTTTGGCCGACGAAACCTTTATGTTTCGGACAAAACGTGCCAAACACTTCTGTTAGTCATTGTTATAAAAAAAAAAACGAAAAAATAAAAAATCACGTAGCGTTTTATCAAAATGAATTTCTCTGCAATGCTCGGAGGCGCACGCTGACGTCAGAGAGTGAATTTGCTTATTTATAAGTTAAAGGAGACGATCGGTGAACCGCGAAAATTATGAAAATTACTTTCACTCGTCTATTCTGGGAGCGACTTATTTCTCCACGCGAGTATCGACGATCGATTTAACGCATCGACAGGCAAATCGACGCCGCCGTATCAACCGTTCGCTCGCGTGCAAATTAATTTGATATTGTTTTGCGAGCTAAATTCGATGACGGCATTAAAAATCACCGACAAATTCATGGCCGGCTACTGTTTTCACATTACCTTCAAATAAATTTTAACGGTCAAACCATTTTTTCGAACCGTTTGCATCGATAAAATGTAAATCGTTTCCACCGGTTGGGAAACTTTAAAAACTACGAATTATTATATCTTTAAAAATAACACCCCTGCCAATTTGTTAAAAAGTAACTGCGTTCAAACTAAATTATCGCTCCTGTAGGTAGTTTAAGAAAATAATAATGATAATATTATAATTTTTTCCTCAGTGTCTAAATCTTCATAAAATGGCTTAAAATTGGTATAATCTATTGTTTTTAGGAGCCTCTATCGCAAGGTTTTTTTTTAAATTTTTGCGACGACATTTATTTAACGAGATTTAAAAAAGAAACAATTATTGTATGTGCAGAATAACAAAATAACGAAAATAATTTTAGAAGTTCCAACTTGAAAAAACAGATAATTTTATTCTAAAATTAATATAATATAATATAAAGAAAAAAAGAACTTAAAAAAAGGAATTTTTCCCAAATTGGTATAAAAAAAATTCAAAATTTACTACTGCACAAGCCTTCCTCGGGAAGGAAGCAAATACCTCTAACTCAGCGTGCATTTTTTTACTTCTTACTGATTTTCCTTTTAGGTCAGTGATAAATAGGAAAATAGATCTCGTATTCTGAAATGCAAATAGCGTCGATTCCAACGTCCTCATCCGCGACCTCGACATGTTGAACAATTTTTTTTTTCATTGTCAGAACCTGAATGCGCACGCGTCGATCTAAGGCTTTTAATTTTTGAACGCCCGTTTTATCGTCACTCGTCTGTATAAATTAGCTTTAATCAATGAATACAATTAGCAATTTTCAGCAAGAGAAATGCTTAATGATTATTTCGTACGAAGAATGGCTTAACAGTCGATATATTATAGTCACGTGGAAAGGTCGCCATTGATTTCCTTCGACGATGCGCATGCCTGCACCATCAAGCACGGAATTTTTTTTTATTATGACAAAATAAAAAAATAAAAATTACTATACGTTTAATTTTCGAATCAATAACCGAATAAACTCGATATACGATTTAAAAAGTCACTACCGCGCGTACACCGTAATTCAAGTACGAATTCTCCGTCTTAACCTTTTCCACAGGTGAACGCACCTACAGCCGGCTTATTGACGCTCAGAACTGGCCGGTCGACTTTTTGCCCGCCCGAGAAGCCCGTCACGTATCGGATTTAGCGAAAAAATCGCCGGGGATAGTGTTCCCCGCACTGGTGTCCTTTTCTCTTCTCCTACCTTAACTTACCTGCACAGTACATCCGAGCACGACGCACTTTAAAAAAAAAAAAAGAAACAATGAACAAGTCACTGACGCGGTCCGTCTCCAATAACACATCATCCCTTCTGCTTATGTAAGCGCGCAAAATTCTCCCATGGCATCAAGGACGTGCGTCGCCGGAATCCGGACGGAAAATACTATACGCTCCCCGATAGCAGAGCGCTTATCGTTCCAGTCAGTTTGGATGACGGAAGCGCGCGCGGGAGGTTTCGAAAGTTATTAAAACCGATGAGCCGTCAGTGCTAATTATCGTGGCGGCACAATGGCACGAGTAACGACTTCCGCAATTTTTGAGTTTTCCTGTCATGTAGAAAAACGTGTCGAGCGCCTCGACGTTGTCTGCGATGGACGCGTAATGCGCCGCTGCGTAATTGAAACGCCCTAATCTCGGTGGCACGGTTTACGGTGAGGCTTTAAGCCAACTGATAACGATAAGTTAAGCCTCGGCGCACGGCGTCCCACCCGAGTTGGGGTGGTTATAGAAATATCGATTTTAATCCTTATCGCCGTCTGCATTCTGTTTATTTTTTAATCCGTGCTGCTTGTCTATTCCGTATGTAGACGGGAAAAATAATGACCAGATTATAATGACCGATGATTGAGTCATTATAATCCGGTCAGTATTTTTCCCGTTATACGATACACGGAATAATTTTGACTTTTAATTTAAAGCGTGGATATTAACCCCTTAACTGGTAAGGCTTTTATAACTTTTCATGCCAAAACTGGTAACCACAAATACTATGTTTAGGTGTAAAAAATATTGTTTTTAGGGTTTTAAATCCATTATGAAATATATGTTACATAGCCAGTTAAGGGGTTAAAGAACTAATAGATTTTTTTCTTTATTTCAGTTATTCGTATATGATCAGTCCTATAGATTTTATTTATGATTTCATTATAATTGATGAAAATTGCATATACTAACATTAACAAAATTTGTTGTTGTTGAAGGAAAATAAAAAATGCATTCGAATTAAAGCATTATATGACTATAGAAATCAAGAAATGCAGTACTTACTTAACTGCATTACAAATTTAAAAACACGTGTCTAAATTATTTTTAATTTTTGAAAAAAAAAAAATTATTCTGCGTTGTATTTGATAGTAGAAATCCAGGTCCCTCATCTATGCACCTTTTAATCCTGTAAGCTTTAAATATATAATAGTATTAGTGAATTGATTAATTATCCAGATATAAATATTTGGAGCATTGTATACTACTTCCACCGATCGAAGACGTCAATCGCTTGCATCCATCCGCGTTCTCGAAACGTCACTGCGGTCAATAGAATCGCGCCTGATTGCGCCGCTCAGCGAACCGAAATTAAAAGGATGCCGTGTCGAACCGACCGACGAAAAAAAAAATCTCGCGTATCCCATCGCTTCGCATTAACGCTCGTCGAACGAGCTCGCCCGGACTTTCCGCCAACCAAACTCGCCTCTCGACTCCAATGCAACTTATATTATATATCGTCGCCTCTAACGAAGAAAAGCACACTTCAAAAAAAGACCATTTTAATCTGCCATTTTTAAAACGCAGGAGTAAAGTAAACACTTCCAAAACCTGATGAAGTTAGGGGTCTGGAAGTGTTTACTGTACTCTAGTGCTTTAAAAAAATGGCATGAGATTAAAATAGTCCTTTTTTGAAGTGTGCTTTTCTTCGTCGGAGGCAACGCGGTAATGTACACCTGGTGATTTATTGAAAAAAATGCAGCGTTGCTTGATAATTTCTAGCTGCTAGACAAAGATGCATAGTTTTGCCATCCTTGTCTAGTATCTACAGACTTTAAATCAACGTCGCATTTTTTCAAAAAATTTCACCAGAAACAACAATCAGTTCGCGCGCGTCCACACCATCGTCCATCCAACTGACTTCACTGTATATCTCTCGACATTTCAGGTAGACGAGCCGCCGAGCTCCCAAACAAGTGCCTCATCAGCAGCGCTCGACATGTGATTGTCGCGTAAACCAAAAGTTCCGAGAATAATGAGTTCCTAACAATGTACAATGAACTACGGGCGAACCATGCCAGACTGGCAGCAATATAGTACATTGCAGTCTGGCGACAGCGACCGACATGCGACGAACAATGCCTCGATCGCCCAACAGCAGCAGCAGCAGCAACAGCAGCAGCAACAACAACAACAGCAGCAGCACCAGCAGCAACAGGCGCAGCAACAGGCGCAGAGCGTGCAGCCGGGCGCGGGGAGCGGCGGCAGCGGCGGCCACCTCTTCGGCCTGGACTGCCTGAGCAAATCCGGCCAGAATGACTACTACGGCGGCGGCGTGTCCCAGGCGGGGGCGGGCTCGCCGCTCGGACAGCAGCCACCCCCGGGGATGGTCCACCACATGGCGGCCGGCTGCCACGTCGGCCACGGCTACGGCGCCGGGATGCCCGTCATGGAGGACGGCCGCCTCGGCATGCCCGACGACATGCAGCAGCCGCCCCCGCAGCCCCAGCCCCAGCAGCACCGGAGCTCCGTGCAGATGTCCCTGAGCAGTCCCACGTCGAGGCTGCCGACCGTCAGCAGCGGCATGAACAGCCTTGGACAAATTATGCCCGGACCGCCGCCGCCGCTGCCATCCTCCGCGCCCAGGCAGACGTCGTACGCCGCCTGCAAGGGCGCCTGCTGTCAGCCCAGCGTCGGATACAGGTTCGTGTGATTTGTTTTTTGCACGGAAGGGGTATTCGCTTTTTTTTTGCGCGCGACGGTAAAAAATTGATTGCACGCGATGACTCGCGGGAAATAGCGGGGAAGCTCGCTTTTCCGCAGGTGATTCGAGGGAAAGTAGTCGAGCGGGCTTTCCGCAGGCTCGCACGATTTTAACGGGCTATAATAGTCGGTGAAATATTTTACCTACCTATCAGCGGCCTATACCTATATATAGAGCGAGATAAGCGGAATCAGCTGACCTTAAAAATCGTTAAATCATAAATTACATTAAGATCGGGCTGCGACGCACTTGTATATTGATTGATCGCGCGCGGCGTTCACGGGAATTTTAAAAACAAATATGATGGGTTATTTTCCTTTTTCTTTTATCTCTTGTTTTCCGCAGATGAAATTAATGACGTTGCGATTATTTAATAAGGAGAGAAACAATTCCTCTGCAACCGCTTTTACAGGTTGTTTTTTTTTTATAACAAAAAAAGATTTTTTTTTTGCTCGAATGTATAGCCTTTGCCTTGTCTTGCAATTAAATTATTTCGATTTTTTCCTCGTTACTACGAGTCGTGTAAAGTGAACGTAATTATTCTATGAAAATTTAATATTTTGTACACTCACACGTTACACAGCGAGATGTTCCTATTTTGCATTGCATAATAATAATGCATTCTCGGCGAAGTCAGCTAGCAAACAAATTTTTTGTGGCTTTCTTTTGAAGGTATTCCAGTTTGAAAAATTTTCATTATAATAACTCGTCGCCTCGCTTCGAGTTACAACTTTGAAGTTACTTTAATTGTAAAGTGCTTATGCAATGACTCCAAGAAAGTAAATAAATTTTTGTTAACGCAGATAACGAAAAATTGTGTGAAACGCGGAAAAAGTAAATATTTTACTTATGCTGAGCAAAAATTTTAATGAAACTCATCCTAAAATTTATTACCTCCGATAAGTATTACATTATACTCGCTTCTGCGTGTATTTTTAACAATACAATAATATTCGTATTAATAAGAAAAAAAACACACTAAAAATTTTCCTACTCATTTCTTACCTGTACATATGCAAATTGATCACAAGCTGTTACTCGCCGAATATTACAGAAGCATCTCAATTAACAAAAACAAAAATTACAACAATTCTTCTTGTTCACTAGGCGAGTGTTAACTCTCCGGGTCATGGATTTGGATGAATCTTTGGGAATCGTTTTTTTAGTACCGAATAATGAAACAAACCACTTTTAGTTTGATCTCATAGGCCTTTATTTAGCAGATACAGCAAAATTTGTTAACATTATTACTATATCTATATATACAATATTTTTAGCATTGCCCTTATGCAAATGTTTTTAGTTTTATCTTTCAAACAACGGCCTACAAAACAATTCCCAAAGTTTCATCTAAATCGGTGATCCAGAGGGTTGACACTCTCCTTGTCAGTAAAAAAACGAAAAAAATCGTTTTACACCTAAAAATCACGAACCTCACCATTACAGATCCTGGGAGAAAATGAGCCCATACCAGCAGAGCAACCCATACCGCGAGAGCGTGCACCCAGCGGCGAGTGCGTACCCGTCGCTGGACGGCCGTTCGACGCGCTACCGCAACGAGATGTACCGCAAGGACGGCATGCCCGGCGGCTACTCCCTGGACCAGCAACAGCAACAGCAACAGCAACAGCAACAGCAATCGCAGCGGAGGTACCGTAAGGAGTCGAGTCAGGTGGCGCGGGGCTACCACCAGCCCCCGGGCCCGGGCGTCCTTCCCACCAGCTACACGAACATGCAGAACTACGCCTACCCACCCGCCGCCGAGTACCAGAAGTACTACGGCGGCAGGGCGCTGCCGAGCCAACCGCCCCACGGGATGATCAAGTACCCGGAGCACGGCATGCCCGTTCAGGACAAGTACCTGCCGAAGCAGCCGCAGTACCAGCCCAACGGTGCCATCATGCAGAATGGCGTTATGGTGCCCAACAGCATGAACCCAGGCATGCCGGCAACGTATTACGCTCCCCAGCTCGGTGAGTTACACTCGCCGCGGAGTTTTTCACGATAAATCGTGGCCGATAGCTGGGCGATAGCGAATATCAATTAATTATGCGTCGAGCGATAAGATTGCGCGGGCCTCCGCAAATGAAAAATTTATCGTCCCCTTGTTTGGATAAATCAAGAAAGTTTATTATTTTATTTAATTTAAAAGCGACTGATTAATTGTGCTTTTAAGTTTGTTTTTTTTTACGCTTCCAGCGTGCCTTTGTTATTTTTCTACCTATTGTGTAAATTTGGATTGAATGTATATGACAGGAGTAACAATTATTAATTATTACGCATTATGCAAAAATATTTAATTTTTTTAATTGTTAAATCACTAAAATTCAATGTTTTACGTACAAGTAGAATACGTAGAATTTACTTGAAACAATTGTTAAGACTTAAATGGTTAATAGCAGAGAAACATTTGTTCTTTTTTTACTATGTCTTTTTTATATACCAGCAATTGTCTCAGAAATTAGAAGACTAGAAATTTATACTAAGCATTAGTTTTCAAATTGACAAATTCACGTTATATAAAATATAAAATACTCGTATAAGTGTAAAAAATTCTAAACCTTAAAATTATTAATCGTAACATAAATCAGATAAACCGCAACAATCTATACGTTTGTAGGTCCAGGCGACAAGGATCCGGAGGGTCGGCTGGTATCGTCGGCTCCGATGTCGCTGCAGACGAAGCACATGTACCAGCAAAAGCTGACGATGCAGCGGCTGAACATCGAGAACCACATGCGCGAGTTCTCGCGGATACCGGGCTACCAGAACCACCCCAAATTCCAGGAGTACATGGCCAAGTACCGCGAGAATCTGAGGCAGCAGGAGAGTCTGGCCTACCAGGGGATGCCGCAGCAGGCGTCCATGGGCCAACCGTCGCCAACCACCGCGCCGCTGCCCCCGCCCACGTCCATGCCACCCATCAACCTGCAGTTCGATCAAAACGGGGTGCTCATAAATTCCAGTCTGATGCCCGGGTACAATCCCAGCATGCAGCCCTCCATGCCCGGCATCTCTAATCCCCTCGGCACTGATAAGGACGCAGCTAGTCATTACGATGGTAAGTGACTAGCTTCTTACGTTGGTGTATTTGCTTTTGTGTTTTTAAAAAAAAAATTGTCGATGTCTTTATCGTTGTATTTTATAATATTATTTGAGACAAAGTAGATAAGAGCTAGTACACTGATAATGACTTTTTTTATCGGTCATCGCGAAGCTTTTGTATTATGAGTTTAAGTGAGATAATTAATTTTCATAAACTTCTTGTATGACGCTCTTTCGTCAATTCATTTGAAGAGAGTTCTAATGCATCTTTCAACGGCAGTGATCCAACGTTTTTGTTTACATACTAAGTAATTAAAAATGCCTATTTATCTTAAAGTTCTTACTTCATTAATTTGCATAGATTTGCATGATCTCTGCACTACCCATTCTTCACACATCATGCAAATTATGCTGAATCGTAATGTAAACTTGTCGATATTTTCAATCAAATAAACAACAAATTTTGAAGGAATCAAATGAATGGAAGGAAGAAAATTAATTATACTCACTTATTTATAAAATCTTCGCTCTCTAACAAAAGCAGATTTAAAACAAAATAGACGAAGAAATATCTGAAACAAGTGACTCATAACCACGTCAACCCCATAAATTTTGCAGGGAAAGCGATGCAGACAATGGAGCATGCGATGGCTTGTGCGAGTCAGCAGCAGTCGCAGCCACAGGCACCTACTGCCGGCGCCCCGCAGATCTCGCCGACGTCGATGATTCAGCCGAGCCCGGAGCAGCTGCACTCGCATTACCTGCCGCACGACGAGTACCACGCGACGGTCCATCATCCGCATCATCCACAGCAGCAGCATCACGCGCAGCCCCATCATCGTCCACAGCTTCAGGCTGCGGCGCCGCCACCGCAGCAGCCGCAGCCGCAGGTCGAGGCGGAGGCCGTGGCCGCTGAGGCACAGCAGAAGCCTAGCAAGGACTTCGCCGACAAACCCGATCTCGACGTCAGGCAGTTCCTCGCCAATTGGGACGAGACCGAAGAGGAGGACGGCATAAACGGAAGTCTGCAGAATGTAAGTTTCTTGCGCGGGATTTTTTTCTTTTTTACTAGCGACCGAGTAGGGTGTTGTAAAGTGCGAATAACAAAGTGTTCAGTTTTAAAAATAAAATTAAAGAGCTCGTTATAAGAGTTAATAGAAAAATAATAAAAAAAAAACGTGACAGAAAATAGTATATAAATTTTAAAAATAGTATATATAAAAAAAAAAAGAACAATTAAAAGTTAGAAAAGTTTGCTTTCCATAGTTTATTAGTTATTAATATCCTGTCTGGCTATACGCATTTTAAAAATTAACTTAATTCAGGTTTGATTAAAAATTCAATATATCCCTTAAAAAATGCAGTATGCAAAATTAACTTGAAATTTAATATTAATCGGCGTTACACTTACTCACAATTATTTATTAAGAAGCAGTAATATGTATCGAAACTACGGGACAATTGCGTATTACTTCTTTTACAACGTGTCGAAACACACTGAAAATCCAGAACGAGCATCGGCATCCGATGAGCGCAACAAGCAAAACAAGCCATAAAATCTCAGCGACCGTCGTAAAACCAGTGTTAACGACCGCCCGGGGCTTTCTGCATCTCGCACGATCCTCGGAAAGGCTCCCCTTTGCTCAAACAAACAAGCCGCTAACTCCGAAAACACACAGTTTTTCATTTCTTCAACTTCGTTCACAGGTGATACTGACGGACAGCACGCCGATCGTCGTGCTGGAATACGAGAACGTGAACCTGGCGGCCGACAACCTCACGGCCCAGACTATCTGCGTCGCCGGCGAGAAGGATGCGTCGACCGTGCCGCAGAAGTCAGTCGACAAGGATCAAATTGCCGGGGCAAACAGCGAGGCTGCCGCCGAGACCGCGATATCCACCGTAAACATAATACGTTGCATAACCAGCGGCGACGAGGTGCCGACGATACACATCGTCGACACGCTCGAGAACGAGGCGGTCGTGAAGAAGCTCGAGGGGGCCTTCCACAGCCTCAACTCCGCCGACATCAAAAGCATCGAGGAGCTCGTTAACAGCAGCTCCGCCGCTGCGTCCGGCGGAGGTGGTAACAGGGAGGAGAGGATCGCACTTTCCTTTCTCAACACCGCGGCGATACTGCAGACTAAGGAGGCGGAGGAGAAGAGCGCCGACAAGCCGAGCACTGGCAGCGATGGTACGAGCGAATAATTCTTTTACGTTCGATTTATCGTTCCGAGCGGGCTCGAGTTTATTTTTAAGCCGATTAAATATTCATGACTTTGCGATACGAAGCAAATGGGTTTTTAATCATTTTCTTGGCATTAGTTTAATTAACTAAATTTGGAATCAGCAGCAATTTTCTTTTTATGCAGTAACCTCTTTTTTTTTTTTTTAATTCGGATAAATTATTATTAAAGTGATAAAGTATATTAAAGCAAATCGCCTTACGTCGAGAAGTAATTTTAATGCAGCTACTTATAATCCATATGAATTATTGATTATATGACGAGTGATTTGCCAGTGCAGTCCAACTAATAGTATTTTCCGTTAACAGAATCTACAACGAGTAAACCGAGCTCCGAGCAGACGAACCCTGCGGAAAAGAAGACGGAAAACGCGGAAAAGAGCAACACCGTCGCCACTAATAACCTGAACCTGGGCGCGGGTTCGTTCGTGAACGAGGACACGAGGAATCACGACGACCTGAGCCTGCCGGAGCTACCGACGACGGAGTGCACGCCGATATCGACGACTCTGAACACGCCGACACACTCGGACAACGAGGAGTCATCAGAGCGCGTGCGCGCCATGAGCATCTCGACGAACTCGATGGAAATAATGCCGAGCAGCCCCATCATTAGCTTTGCCCACTCACCCATCAAATTCCAAAAGGCGGCAGCGAGCGACGAGCTTCAGTTCGACTTTCAGAATTCCAACGAGGCGTCCAACGCCTCGGTGTCCAAGGATGCCGTAGCGGCAGTTTCGAGTGTCGCAAAGGGGACGAATGGCAACGTTAAAGGTGCGGTCTTTTACACCAAATTTTAAATTATTACAATTTTATTATTTATATATTGAAGATGATAACAATTGATAAATAAATAATTCTATGCAGTCGCGATTACTGTTAGAAATAATTGTCACGTACAATAGTTAGAGCTTTGTAACGCGTTCGAAAGAATACTTGAGAAAAAAATTACGTGAATTTTCACACCGAAGATTAAACTGAAGAGTACAAGTGGTAGACTTAAAAAAATAACATGATTCCGAACTGCTAAGTGTATGTTGTCTTAACTGACCAAATATTAAACATCTGGAGCATGTGTTTATTTTAAAAATTCATATTGATAATACTTATTGTAATTTGAAGTTCATTCCACTACGTTGAAAAAAAAAAATTTATTTGATTGCCCTCTAATAGCAATAATTCTTTTGAAGTGCAAATACAGTGTATTTCTCTATTGTTAGATTTCGACATTCATCGAGTATTAAAACATTTTTACTGTTTTTTTTTTTTAACATAGATATGTACGCTACAATTTAATTGTGAATAATTTAAATATTTTTTTACAGACTCGCAAAATGCTAAGCCTCAGTCAGAAGCAGAAAAGAATATCACAGTGTCGAGTATTCCAAGTGTATCTCAAGAGCAACCGTGCAGTTCGGTGATAGACTCGTCAGTCTTCGAGTTTTCCGAGTTCTCGAATTCATCGAGCCTTCAGCTGGGTGAGGAGCCGAAGATGCCCGCGCCGCCGATGGAGGGTAACTGCCTAACGAAGATTATTAAGGATACGCCGCCTATAACCGACATCCGAGTGCTCGACTCGGACGACGACCTCGTCGAAAAGGTCGACGACATCTGGATGAACATAAACCTCGAAGGCAGCCTTGTTAATAGTGCTAACAAGCTTGTCACAAGCGAAGAGAAACAGGTGCAGACGGACAAACTGCGCAAAACCAGTCTGAGGCATTTCCGGAGGAACAAGAGCATTATTGCGCCTTGTACAGAGAAGTCTGTAGCAGTCGAGAAAACTGTGGAAAAGATACCGGAAAAATGCAAGAAAGTTCCTGAAGTAATAATTATTGATGAAACGCCAAAAGAGACTGTCAAGACCTCTGTAATCACGAAGCCTTTGGAAAAGGAAAGGCAAACCCGTAGATCGTTAGATTCTGTCACAAAAAGTAGCGCGGCCGAAAGACCTAGAAAGAGAGCGAAGTCCGTGGAGCTGGATTCGAACAGTACGCAGGATCAGAGCGAGCTTTTAAAAGAATTTAAGAGCTTAAAGAGAAAATGCAGTATTGGACAGATGCAAAATGATATAAAAATGCTTAAATCAAGCATTGACGAGTTGAGGAATTCAAAAAAAAATAATATTAATTCGAGTGTTATTAGCGATAACGCGAGTACTGCGAGTAATACCGGTAATAAAATAATACTTGATAGCGATGTAAGCAAGAATTCTTCGCTGCCAATGCTACCAGATACAAAGGAGATCAATAGTCCAAAACGTAGATTCTCTTCGATTTTCGATGATCCCGCCGACAGTTGCCTGGATAAACTCGCAGAGGACGGCGGTTCGACGCAATGCGTAGACTCTGATATAAAAATCCAGTTATCCAACGTTAACCTGCAGATCAAAGATAAAAAGGAGACTACTGTCGGTAGTGGCTGCAATAGCGGTGCTCAAAAGAAGGGAATTAAAATAGAGATAAACGTATCTCACGTGGAGAGTCAGCAGCTGCCAGACAACGAAATCGTTAATAAGTCGAATCAACACTTAAACATCTCCCTGCCGCCCGCCGACCCTGTGAACTGCAAGGTTGATTGCAAAACGTCCATTTTAATGACTGAAGAAGTAAAGGAGCCGGTGAAAACGCTGGAGAATTGTGCCTTACCCCAGAAGAAAACGATGGATGAAAAAATACTGGCGGAGAAAATTAAGTGCAGTCCAGAAACAATCAAAGAATCAAAATTTTTCCCAGGAGAAACTAAAGAAGAAGCTATAATCGCTTTTGAAAACAAAAACGCTAAATTAGTGGATAGCAAGTGCCTTATTTTAGAGAATAGAGTATTCAGTGGTACCGAGATAGAAACTATCGTGGATCAAATACCGCTGAAGAAGTTGAATAAAAAAGAGGCGGATATCGAAAATGCCTTAAAGAAACTGGAAGAGTGCAGACGCGAGTCTCTGCATGATACAGACGAAGATAATGAAAGACCAGTCACGAAAGAAAAAGAGACCGAATGTCTTCAGAACAAAAACTTTGTAGAAATGCCAGCTCCTGGATGCTCCAAGGATTTAGATTTCAACAATTTCGACGTGGAACCCTACGATGACAAATCCGACGATTATCTAAAAGATTTACTGCTGTCGACCAACAGCATTGACCATCATCGTCATCATAGTCACAGTGAAGGTAACAGTAAAACCGTAGGATTTTTGAATCCTCTATTTCATTTGGATGAACTCGAAAATCTGAATACTGTACCAGTTTATACAACGAAGGATGGAAAGATAACTTACAGTCCAAATCCTAATTACACTTATAGAGCGTTAATTATCGAAGCAAGGCAACGCGAGGGTCATGCACTATTTCGTGACTTTTACGACAATAAGCTCGGCAACGATAAGAAAAGAAGTCGCTACAGTTCCTCGAAATCGCAAGACGAATTTTACGGAAAGAGGTACAAATCATCGAAATATAAGTGTAAGTACGGTGATAAACGAGATAAGTATAACAACTTATTAAGCTTCGAAAATTGTTTGGCAAATGAAACCGTAGGTAAAATGGATATGGTTGACGGTGAAGTCAAATCCATCAGCGAACGTGATGAGTGGAAGAAGAAGGAAACTCTGATCGGTGAAACAGAGAAAGACAAACCAAATTTCGAAAGTGATGTAATGATGACTGCCGATAAGTTTGAAGAAAATATGAGAATAGACGAAGAAACTGCCATTACAGATAATAAGAGGCTTTCTCCCATACCACTTTCACCTCCTTCGCAAATATTAAAGACCGATCGGAATATGCCTATATTAGACGAAAACTTTGAAGATCTGCAAAGATGTCTATCACCTAAAAAGGACAGTGATATGAAAAATATTAATCGATGTCATTTTGACCTTGAAAACTTAAAAGATGATATTTTAAAGAAATTAAACGACCAAGAATTAGAATACAAAACAAGAGCAAAGGAATTAGATGATAAAAATTTGAATGTCGATACTATGATGGATACAAAAGAATCTAGACAGGAAAGTGAAGAAAAAATTGAAAGTAAAAAAGTTGACGTGATGGGAGAAAAAATTACGAAAGAAAATTTTAATTTTAGTGAAAGTGAAGACAATGAAGTGGATTCAAAAAAGATAAACGAAAAGAATGAAGTAGAAACAGCAATCACTGTAAAATCTATTACGTCTGATCAAGAACTTGAATCGAAGGACGATGAAAATAATTCCGCGAATATTCTTCCAACAGAAATAGATAGTGATGGTGAAATATCTGGTAAAATTAAAGCAGAAGAAGAAAACCTTGAAAAAGAACGTGATGCTAATACAGATACATTCAAAATTACAATGGAGTTGGATGATAAAACAAACAACGAAGTTGTAACAGATACTGTCAAAGTAAATGAAGTTGAGTTAAAAGAGGATGAGGTAAAAGAGGATGAGGTAAAAGATATTGAAGTAAATGTATCAGAAATGAAAGAAGTTGAAGAAAAAGAAATTGACGTACAAGAGTCTGAAGTAAAACAAGTTAAAATTAATGAAGTTGAAACAAAAGAAACCGATGCAAAAGAAGCTGAAATCAAAGACATTGACGGAAAAGAAATTAATCTGAATGAAGTTGAAATAAAAGAAGTTGACGTACAAGACAACGAAGCTAAAATGGATTTAGTTAACGTAGAAAATGAAAGTACCCATATTTTAGAATCAGAAATGTCAGTTTGTTTAGAAAAATCAGAAGAAGTTACCGAAAATCCGATACAAAGTAGTCTATCAAAAATAGAAAATACGGAGACAATAATCAATACATTAGCTCATGATGAAGCTGAAAAACTTGAATGTGATAAAATCGATGCATTAGTGCATAATGAAACAGAAAAACTTGAAGATGATCAAAAAGAATTGAAAGACAAAAATTTAGAAGCAATTTATTCTCCCGAAATTAAGAGTGATTCTTCGAATGCAAATCAATCGCAACCAGAAGTAGTAGAATTAATACAATCACCTACTGCTACAACACCAACTCTAGAAACAGAAGATAAAAAAGAAGAGCCTGTATATATGCAAACCTCGGAATCAGTTCCTCTTCAACCGATTAAAGTAAATAATTCAGATTCTGTGATATTGATAAATTCGCTTAGCTCGCCTAAAAGCATTGAAAATAATCAAGAAGAAATTCAAGTGAAAGATGCATTCCAATCTCCAAAACAGATATACAACGAGAAAGTCGCTAGTCCTGATTCTCAGCTGAGATTAACATGTTCAATCGACAAAAGCAATTTTTCATCCGAGTTATGCAGTCGATTCGATCAGGAACAACTGATTTCGGCGCAGTCAGACATAGCGAGAATAGTGCCGAAACTCGTGATCCGCAAAAGCGACTCGAATCCTAAATGTTTCTCTAAATCAAAATCTGTAGACCACAGTTTGATCGGTGATGGAAGAAGAGAGAATGCGGATCATCCATCGAAAAATTCGATGCAACCTAAAATCCCGAAAATGATTATTCGAAACGCCAAGTCTCGGCCCTCAACACCGAGCATCGAAGAAATTTCCGAATCTTCATGTTCGTCCATACCCGACAACGACACGAAATCGTTGAAGGTGAAGATCAAGCTGGACGACAAGGTAGAATTCATAAAACAGAAGCCGTCGACCATGTGCGAATCGCCAGAAGCCAAGGTTCCAAAAATGAAGATAATAAAGCTCGAGGAGAAGTTGCCTCGAGTAGTAATCGAAAATATAGATCTCAACAGCATAGAGAACCAAAAGCTTGTACCAAAAATGAAGATAACCAATGTCAAAGGCTCCCTGCCAAAAATAAAGGACAAACAGTCTGCCACCGAAGACGTCCACTCGCTTACGGACACGGAGGACAGACGAACGAGAGAAAAATCAAGATCGAGGACCAAAAAGGATTCACCTGGGTACCACTCGTGTTCGGAGATGTCGCAAAAGAGGAACGCCTCGAGCGCGAGTTCGCAATCGAAGAGAACGAAGCGATCGGCCAAGGAGGAAATGAACCTGGACCCGACCATGGAGGACACGCAGTTCCTCCTGGAGAACGAGTACAAGCAAAGGAACAATAGCAACAGTTGCAGCAACGTCTCGACGAAGATTCCCAAAGTGATAATTAAGAGGACATCGCCGAGCGCTGAGTTTAAATGCGAGTTGAGCAAGGAGGCTATTTTCAATGCCCAGCCGCAGGTGGTGCTCAGAAGGTCCTCGGTGCTCGACTGCATGGCTAAGGATCTCAGGCATATGAAAGTCATGGTGAAGGTCACGACGACGAAGGAGGAAACCAAGCAGGAAAACAAGCTCGAGTCCAACGAGTTGCAGTGGCAAAGGCAAGTACACAAAAAATTTTACATTACCTAAACCTCGATTTTTATGCTCTAAAATTAATTTATAAATTTAAAATAATTTAATAGTAGAACTTACTTTAATATTGCTAGAGAACTTAAAACCAATGTCTCTTCTACCATCTATCTATATGTCAGTACAAAATAAAATGAATATTTCCTGTAGCGTTTTAATAGCACTGATAAAAAAGAACCGTAAACACAATAATTACCAGATTGTGTTATCTAATCTGTAATGCCGTCATATGGTTATTTTTAAAGAAAAAAAAAACTGTTTTACGTACGTTTATGCTTATTTAGAAAATTTTCACAAAATTTATATAAGTTAATGTTTTTTTTTTTTTAATCTTGTGATTCATGAAATATTTTATTAAAAATGATTCATAGCTAATCCGGCGCTTACTAAAAACAATACACGTAAAATTTAAAAAGCAAATCTAAGATGCCCGACAAACTGATAAAATGTCGATTCTATTTTCTCAAACAAAATGAACAGATTAATTATCCATTTCCCGCAGAAAAATACTAAAATGAAAGCAATTCTAATCTCCAAATTATACCGTACAGGTTCATTTCTGGTCTGAAGAAGCGTCGAGAACAGCTGTCCAGGTCGAACTCAGCTTCGGAGCTGAACCGACCCCTGCCCTCCAAGGTGAAGCGTCGACGAACGTCGGACTACACGATCGGCAATTACGACTCCTCCGACTCGGACTCGGGCACGAGGTTCGCCTTCACGCGCAAGAAGGTCGAAGAGGCCCAGTTGATGAACTCCAGCTCCAAGGAGATCGAGATAAGCGAGGCGAAGTCGTACTGGCGCTCGCTGGACGAGAACATGAACAGCAAGAGCAAAATGGACATGGAGAGCGAGGACTCGCACAAGAAGCTCGAAACGATAAACGAAACGAGCGAATCGCACGAGGACACCGGATCGAAGGAGGAAGAGGAGATGCTGCAAGTCATGGACGACGAGCTGCTTGATAAGGACGTGGACGTGCACGAGGTGGAGGTGGACGGTACGCTGGACGAGTTCGAAACGAACGAGAACTCAATCATCAAGGTCGAGTCGTCGGACGAGAGCGAGACGACGATCGAGATACTGCCAGCCTCGCCGGACCTCAGCCACGAGCTCGATGCCGAGATGCCGAAGGAAATGGAGGAGGAGCAGCAGATCTACAACGAGGACGCGGTGCCGATGCACTACGAGTACGAGCTCGAGGTCGGAGATAGCGCGGTTGATCCGCTCGAGGTACCGATACCCACTTCCGAGACCGAGACCGACAAGACGTCCAGCTCCATCGAAAACAAACAGATCCCCGGTATTCTCATCCACGAACAACTCGGTAAGAATTTTGATGACTTTAAGTCTTTCACTGCCGAGCTTAAGGAACTCTTATTATCAAGTTTTAATTGTAGTACTATTACTGGGTTAAAAAGGGGGGACTGATAAGCGATTAAAAGTTCTGCAAAATAAATTTATCATTTTGAACGCTCACTAGACTAAGAGATAGGGTTCCGTATAAAGACTATTTAACATGGACTATTATTATCTTAATTACAAAAAAAAAAAAAAAAAAGATAGGCCTTTTAAATTTTGAATATTATTACTTTTACGAAGTTAGTTATCTTAATGAGCTTATTAGCTTGAGAATTTCAGGAGGACACTTCCCAAGTATTCTAATTATTTCAGAATGTAAATCGATAAGACAAATAAGGACTTTCGCAACTCTTAAAATCTTCGAAGTAGAACAAGCAACCATAAAAAATTATACAAATTACCATGAAATATTAAAAAGAAACTGACATTTTTTTTCTTCGTTTTCAGCCATAGAAGACAACGCATCGGGGAACACGCTAAACGACGCGGAGCGGTGTCAGCTTACGGACTCGAAGAACTCGAGCTCGAACTCGGGGGTGACGATGGAGGCAACGGAGTCGCCGGAACCGGCTTTGCTGCGGCTGGTGGACGATGGATCGTCGACTTTGGCGAGCCTGCAGGGTGGCGTGGTGGCGGTCGAAAGCGCGACCTCGTCTTCGACTTCGCAGGGCATGCTGACGAGCTCGACGACAGCTGACGACGAGGAGGGGGGCTTCAGGCTCACCAGCGGCTGCTCGTACTCGGACCTGCTGGTCAGGGAGGTGCTCGCCGCCAAGGAGACCCTCAAGAAGTACCTCGGCAACCTGAATGGCGAGACGCCGAGGGCACCGCCGCCGCCCGTGGCACAAGCGCCACCGAAGGTCAAGACCGAGCGCAGTCAGAGCACCAGCTTTGACCCTAAGTACAAGAATGTCTCCAGTACTGTTGCCACGTATAGGCATAGGTGTGTGAGATTTTTGAAGATTTAAAGAGACAATGTTTGCATTAGTCACATGGTTACTAAGTAGATTAATGTACTCGTCAATATTGAATTTAAATTTTTCTTTCCTTTTGTTTGTTTAGGTAAATTATAAAATATTATTTTGATTTAAAATATTGCGGTAATAAGATAATATTTTTTTAGACAGTGAGAAAAATTTATTTATTGTAAGTTCATCGGTAGCGAAATAGACCGTATGGTGTACCAAAAGTATGGGTATTTTGTAAAATAATCAACGTAAAAACCGTTTCATAAAAAATTTGTAAACAAAAAATTGTTTAATTTCTATTTGTTTTGATAATTCTTGGAGTGCTCATACTTTTGGTACACCACGTGTAAAAACAATTTGCATAATGTAAACAAAGAATTATCGTTCATAATTTGCGCTATATTTATACTCGCTGTATCGATCACTTACGCTGTGCTGCATTTACTTTTCCAGGGATAAGCGGCGCCGCCTGATCAGAGGCAAATCGCGGGGTAGCGAAGGTCGCGCCTCGTCCTCGAGTCGGCGCGATTCCGAGTACAGATCTGGTGATTCGCACCGTAGCCACCGCGACAAGTCCGTCACGAGGCTGAAGACGCACAGGGCGCCGAGGCACGGGGACCCTCTCAGTCATGTCGTCGAGGAGAATTTGCGGCAGCTGCGGCAACGCGAGATGGTAGAGGAGAAGGCCGAAACGGCGCCGAGCGTCGGCTCCCTTCCGCCCGTCGACGATCTTGAGAAGAGGCTCGAGAACGTCATCTCGAGGTCCGACGAAACGAACGCCAAGCTAAAGGCCATCAAACTCAATCCCGAGATGACCATCTCGAGTATCTTGCGCGAGCTAGTCTTTCATGATAAGGTATGGCGAATGAAGTGTTTTCCAAATACAATTAAAAGGAACGATTGCAGTGCAATATTCTAGCGAGGAAAACTAAAAATGTCGATAAAAAATTAGTCTGTTGATAGTTAAGGTACAAATTATTAAAATTTTTAAAGAATCATGAAAATAAATTATTAGTTCTTTTGTCCATTATGAATTCATGACAAAATTAACCTTGGGTTTTTGTAAATGATTCATTATTAAAATTTAAATGACTTGATTGAATCGTTCGTTAGGTAGTTCATTATTAAAATTATATGAGAAAGTCAAAAAGCATTTATAATTTTCACCGCTTAAACGTTTTTACATTTACTAAATGTATACTGGAATTTTTTCACATATTTAGTTTAAAGAATGATTTATGAAACCTTGAATAATTCATACAAACAAAAACAGTAACTAACATTCAAATATTCCGTTGATTCAATAAACTACTTTTTCACCGTTAAATATTCAATATCCAAAGAGAATGAGAGCTTTTTGAATTTCATGAAAACATTAGATTTTCACTGATGGTCGCGCATCGACAGCGGTCGATCGCCTAAATTTATGTAAAGGAAAGAAAAGTGGAGAAAAGGAGAAAATAAACGATATGTGATTACAGGCGACGATAAGGCATCGACGTTACTGCATGCTGTGCGAGCGATGGTTCCCCTCGACCCTGAGGCATCGTCGCCACTTGGCGGGCTATCAGCACCGACACACAGAACTGACGCAGCGGCGAGCCATACATATGTTGTTCCTCATATTCACTGGGAAGTTCTGTCCCAAACTTCTACCTCCAGACGTCGTGAGAACCGACTGCGTCCCTGGCGAGCCCACCCCCCTTCAGATAGCCGTCCAGGTAAGTGTCAGGAAGTTCTTTTAAATTTTGGGCGTTTCTAACGCGATCATTTTAAGAAGCTGATTAAATTAGATTAGATTTTCTCTTTATCTTGTTTAAAATACTGGCTGGACAATTTTTTAATCTTTTTTATTAAATAGGTTCAGTTGTAGGTACATATATTATATACTATATAAAGAATTAATTAATAGCTGAATCGTACATCGTTTTTATATAGTACCGGAGTTATTATTATGATTAAATTTATTATTGTAGTTATTGCAGTAACATTGTAATTATTATTGAAAGAAAAAATTTATTTTTAGGATTTTGCAATGGTTTTCGACAAGGCGCAACAGATTACAGAGAAGCAGAGCAACGAAACGAAGGAATAAGAAAAAAAGAAATGCGCAATATTTGAGGATCATTAAAAAAAAAAAAAACTAATAGGTGCACACTAGTTTGTCGAAAGTATTTTGCAGTGGATTTTTGCACGAGTTAAGAATTAATGCAAAGGAAAAAAAATGAAATGTGGTTTTGGATGTAACACAATACAGGGTCAAACCAATGTATACCCATAAGTCACACAAGTTAGTTCTTTTTAGCCAAAGACATTTAGAATCAGGAGGGGGTACGTTATAAATATATTATACATATACGTTAGATTTTATTTTCTCGCATGAAGGTTTACGTTTGCGATGATAGAAAATAGCCTTCGATTTGTAAAAAATGAAATGATTTGCTCTTTTTCGAGCGGGCGAATCGTACGTCGTCGTAGATTGCGAAACGATTTGTCGGTGTAATGGAAAAAAAATTAGTATAAATTTTTTTGTTTATATTGTAAAAGAGACTTATACATATTATATATTATATATAAAATAGCCAGCAATGAAGGCACATATATTTATTACATTTCCAATCATCGAAAATCGTTCCTCACATCGAATTATGTACATATACAAATACACGATCGTTAGATTTTTGCATGTATTTGTACAAACAAAGGAATAATACAGGGCACAGACATATCTCTGTTTGTAAAAAAAAAAAAAAAAATACATAAACAGAACGTAAACACTTTCAGTCCAGAATTGGTGTCAAAAAATTTTAAATAGTAAAAACGTAAAACAAAAAGTAAGAAACATTAACCCGACGAGCGATGCATTTTTCTTTCTTTTTTTTTTTTATAGAAAAAGTAAAAGTCTCGAAATCAAAAGAAATTCATTCGTCGTCAAAACTGTTTATATGATGAACATACAAATAGTTTGAAAGTTAACAAAACAGGCCGTGCCTTACGATGCTTTGCAAAAGTGTTCAAAGAGAAAAAAAGTTTTATCATTTATATCTTGATCTCTTGTGTAATTTGTTAAGTGTAATTTATTAACGTGATGACCTGCTTACCGATTTTTTGCAACGAAAGTGCATTTTTATTGAGGAGCGTCGCGATAACTAGTTGAAGTATTTCGCGATAAATGTGTATAATGATAAATTTTTTTAAGGCTTGGGTTGATATATCAAAATTTTACCTCCTCTTCTTTACTACTTATAGAATATTTTATTGATGAAAGTTATTTCGATGAATTTAAAAAAAAAAAAACACCGATATATGTATTTACCGCACGAGTGCCTTAAAGTACGCCCAACAGTATTCATTCGGCCGAGTTATGCATATAAATATAAATAAAAACAAAAAAATCACGATAACTTGAGTGTGCAGAGGTTTTATATAAAGGGTGATAATTTAAAAATGTGCAAAACATAGATAATATATATTATAGATATATGTTTCATAATCGAATTTTTTCTTATATGTCGATATGCATAACTGGCGATAGAGGAAAGTTTGAAAAAAAAAAAGAATGATGTGAAAAAATGTAAAGATATAAATGTCAAAGATATACAGATACATTACGGTGCAACATTTTTGTAATAAGATGCCTTGAAGTTCTCGGTGTCCTTCGAGATGCTAAGGGGATACTACGTATACTTCACAAAGGTGAAAAAAAATCATTGCGTGTTCTATGTGCCTAATATTTCAAGAGTTGTATTATGCTTTAAAAAAATTCATATTATGAAAATTTATATATATACACATGGATCGGATATATATTAAAAACGATTTCATATAGACATTGTACATCGCATGTAAAATCAGCGCATCGTGGCGAATTGGAGAGAAAAAGTAGGGGAGGGAGCGTATCTGTAAAAAATTTTGCTTAATCATTCCCGTTAAACGAAAAAATTGCATCCGTATTCCGTGCGAGACACAATCGAAGGCGTTAGTCAGCGATAGGCGCAAGGATACAGTAACTGCGAACACAGTTACCTCTTTTTAGCGTAATTAAAAGCCACCTTGACTTCCAATATTGTAGAATTTTATTGATTGTTTTCGAAATATCATCTTGTTCCTTTTTCTTTATTCCTTCATTGTTTATTTCCCCTTCTGTACATGTATCTTGGGAAAAATGCGATTGAGCGTGGCGCTACATGAATGTAATAATAGCGTCTTAATTGTTTGTAGTTGAACGAATTTTTTTTTAAGTGCAAGACTATATTTACCGATTCTACAGTCGAGTGTACGATTGTGTTTGTGTACAAAAAGTATATAAATTAAACGTAGTTGAACAGCGTCGATGAATCGTGGCGGATTTTTTTTTTTTTTTTGTATGTATGAAAATTGTGATTTGTAGTGCTGGTTACACTATTTTAACCCTTAGAGGGTCGGGATACACCTAGGCGTAAGGGTCTGACCCGCCGACATTCTTTCTCATTCCTTTTGTATATGTGGAGCAATTTTATCTAGAAAGAATCCTAGAATCGCGACGATCATCCCATTTTTTTCATTCCAAGCAATCGTGATAAGAAATCAATTCCAACGTTTTTATCCTCTTTTTACGTTTATGTAAGAATATATTAATTATTTCGGTTCCTTTGAACTACATACTGAAGTTTCACGAATTTTTCTTTACATCGATTTATGTGTGAAATAAAGTCGATTAAGTAGCATGCATAACAGATGTATTTAATTACATAGTTATAACGAGATTTCTATTCGTACAATCGTTTATGGTTGCAAAACTTTATGGGGACCAGTAGCTGCTGCAGTTTATTGACGCTGTTTCACCTAGGTTACTATATGAAAATATCAGAGCTGTGAAATCCGAATATATAAAGTATATGTTGCATAAAAAAGAAAGTAAATAAATTAATGTAACTATGTTAAAAAAAAAAGTGGGAACAATAGGCTTACGAGTACACTGTTTTTTTTCTTATTAGTAAAGAAGAAAATAATAATGAAGAAGTCTACGTGTTACCTAAAGTTTGTTAAGTTTTTTTTTTTTTTTTTTTTGTTATCCAAATATTGTACTACTTAGTTTGTAATTTTTAGTTATTTAACGACGATGCATTTGATAGTGGCGTAGCGTCGACCCCCTACAAGCATCGCCTTGGCGACGTCCAGGAGATATTATTCCTTGACTGCGAAAAGTGTAGATTAGTCGTAACACTTTTTCGAAATCTCGATTATAAAGTGCAATAACCACGGGCCGCCTCTGCGGAAGGCGCAATTATCACGAAAAATTGTAATATATCATTTTTATCGAATTAAGCTAATTACCCAGAGGTAACGACCCCTAGGGTAATTTACAGTAAGTGAGAGGCAGCCGTCATTAAGGTTTACGAGGATTAATGAATGCGTTTATTTGAAAATTTTAGTTTATTCGCCATTAGATAAGATAACATTTTTTGTCGAATTATTGTTTCTCTGAAAATGAGAAAAGCTCATCGAATGACCTTACTACCTGTTGAATTAGGCTGCCTCTTGCAAGCGTTTTGACTTTAAGTTACCGTAATTAATGATTTGCGAATTTTGTTCTTGTTTTTATCATTATTGTGTTTCGTTTTTTTTTTTTAGCGTGTCTACATATTTTATTTCCATTATGTAAATCGCCTTATCGATAATCCAGATTCGATAAAACGAATGTCATTGTAAAACGCGTCGCTCGTTGCATTAACCGACAAACTCGCCAAAATCGCCAAACGTTCGTACTTTACTCTAAGTCATTTACAAGTGAAGGATTAACGTTACTCCCGCGCGTTTTTAGCAACGATAATGAGTTCACCTCTCGTACTGTGATTTGCCAAGAGCTGAAAATGGAAAAGCACCGAGCGATGCGTCGTATATCATAATTTTCTTTGAATCCTATTAACTCCATTGTTGAATTAAGGGGACGTTCCAAATTGCGCTGTACACAAAAATCGAGATGTTTTATGATGAAGCATGGACTATGGTAGAGACTGAGGAGAACAAAATTTTTATGTACTTATTTGAGTTTATTTGTAAAATATTCTTAAAAGTTTTTCTCGAGGTACATAAATACTTTTCGGCTAGACCAAAAATATTTTTTGTTTTACAATTGTTCGTTAAATTTTTAACGCAAAGTTCATATACCATTTTATTGGAAAATTTTCCAGCGGAAATCTTGACAAGTGCTATCAAATTTTTAATGACTATGACTATTCTATGAACTATGAAAACATTAATGCTATTGTTTATAATTAAATATGGAAAGGATTATAGTCCAAAAATATTTATATTTGAAAAAAAAGGAAAAGGATATTAACACTGACATCAAATTTGTTATAACTCATTACATTCCCATTTTACATTATTTTTGTTGGTATACACATTCGCTACCAATTGTACATGTCACATGCAGACTTTTTTAATGTTAAGCATTTTTTCATACGATTATTTTACATAGAAATTTAAAAATAAAAAAAAAATTATAACGTACACGTTTGCGAGCTAAATTTGGAAGTATTTTATAAAGTTGGATTATGCCAATCAGTCCAATGTAAAAGCTGTCCTCTGGCTATGTAATAATTGTGTATCTAAATTCTAAATGCAATTTTAGCTTTTTGGTGCACACTCGGAAAGGTAGACGCACTTGAAACATACTCGTCACCTCTACAACTAGTTTTTTTAGAATGTGAGATGAATTTTTTCTTTAACTTTACGTTTCAATGATGTTCATTGGAAAAGTTAATTGCGTTTTATGCGTGTGTGATGAAAAAGACTTGTATTTGTTAATGTCGGCTTGTCGCACTATTAAACAGAACATGAAATAAAATACTTTTGTGTTTCCTTATTTTCCGCAATTCACTCCACGATTAAGTTTATATTTGTTATTTCATACGAAGATTACATTGTTTAGTTCAAATTGGTACGGTACATTTGATTTAAATATTTATTTTATTTAAATAATTTTGGAATAATGTACTTCAGAATGCTTTTCAATCTAAAGAAATGATTCAATGAAAAGTTCTTTGTAAAATTGTTTGTAGTAAATTGACATTTAGCGCAAAACCCGGCAAAAACGTTAATTTAATTCTTGATAGTAGCATAATTGCTAATAATTATTAATATAATATATGTATAAATGTTTCCTTCTAAATATAATTAGGATAATAAAGTGGAATTTAATGCTATAAAAAAGTAAAGCGATGTACTAAATTGCTTGTTTCGATTAGCATATATCTTTACAAATAAATTTCACGTTCTTTTAGCCAAAAGCTTCAAAATTCGAGTTACTCAGTTAAATCAGTCGTTAATTGCATAATTTTTTACATAAAATATAATCGTTTACATAAAATATAATTTGGTGCTTCTTTCAATTCGAGGCGTCATCAATCCACATAATTGCAATTTCATTTGGTGGGGGGTTGGGGATATAATCGGTATATAAACTCCCGAGCTAGGTACCGAATCGGTAAATCTTCACATGCTCGGCCGCGAAATACACGCGCGTGGATTATCGCCTCTTATTGTCTGTGGACTGAGGGCGCGTTCAGATAGATTAGCAGGAGTACCTTCTGCTTGGCTTTGTAATCGTAGGGCTGATCAGTAGAACAGTTAATCTGCAATTTGAGATCCCCTTATCTGGCCCAGCAGTGATAGTAAAGACATCAAACAGGAATTTATTAATCGTAGTCTAAATTTATTATTTTTTTTTAGAAATTTTGTGGTTCCAAAATTTATCAGGTAAGCTAATTAAAAAAAAAACTAAGAATTAAAATATAGTATATTATGCTACTAGGGAAATAAAGAAAGAATGGTCCTAAATCGTATGGAAATCCGAGGCGAAGCCGAGGATGATAAACATACGATTTGAGGCATTCTTTCTTTTTTTTCCGTAGTGGATATACGATTTTTTTACATCCCCACGCCAAAATGGCTCTTTTTCGATACGCCGTGCGCAAAGATACGACTTTGTGCACGCACGCTCAAAATCAGCTTCGCAAAATCGTATCTTGCACACGTTGTGTCGAAAAATACGGTTCGATACATGAGCGAGGAGGTGATTTTAGCCTCGTGTGACCCTTTCGTTTCTCTCTTCGCTCGTGCGCAACGTCACACGAGGCTCAAAATCACATTCTCGCACTTGTATCGAAATGTACTATTTTCGTTTCCGCGCCGGGGTAAAAATAAGCACTTTTGGCGATGGTATGTAAAAAAATTTATAAGTATAAGTAAAATTTATTTTTTTTTCTAATTTTTTTTTTTTTGTACGCAGTTGTAAATAATGCAGCAGTAAAGACGCAATCCGATATTTGAATAAAGCATATACTTATTTTATTTAATTCTAATTAACATTTTTTAGATAAAACAACAAGGAAGATGCTCCATTGTAGATGGTATACATAAAAAAAAAAGCTTATAGTATTATTCTATTATCAGAAATACACGAAATAACTGTCTGCGATAGGAAAAAAAATCTAAAACCAAATAAACAATGCAAATTGGACAATTCGCAATTTGAATCACGCGTTTTTCATCTTATTGAGTAAGCCGTGTTCCTGACCGTGCACCGACTTGGAATTCCCAATGGTATCCGTCCTTGTTACATTCAATTAATTGCCACGACAATACCTATATAGAAATCTAATCTGCATTCAATCAGTCACAGTATAATTCAGTCGATGCACTAAAATCTCTCACTCGAAATTACGCACGAGTTTTATCTGACGAGTAAAAAATCGGCAAAACACAATACGCAATTGCAGCCAATAATAATAGACGACCCTTTCTCCTTCAAACGATCATTAACGCAATCTTTAAGAAAAAACTATTGTTAATTTTATCTTCAGTAAAAACTTTTATTAGTGATGACGGCAGGATAGTATACACTCGCGAAACGCTTCTGGACAGTTTTTTACGAAGATATAATAAAAACTTTTATTATAAGACTTCAGATTTAAATAGCTATATCATACTTCATTAACATGATTCGCTACTTCATTCTGTGCTTAATTGTCGACACATTCGGTCGCACGTGCGTCAAGTGTTACGCAAACGAAAATACGGCCAATTATAAGAATCTCTACGGCCCGAAAGAATTCGGCGCATCCTTCGTGGAAAGTCTTCTGAAATTTGGTGTGGCCGGGATAAATTTTTTGCAGGAGGGAGATTATCTTCTCAGCCAAGAGATCAAAGAGAGCACACCGAAATTCAACGAAGAGTACGACTTCGTCGTCGTAGGTGCTGGGAGCGCGGGTGCGACTGTCGCTGCGAGGCTGAGCGAGATCAAGGAGGCGAAGGTGCTCCTCGTCGAGGCCGGAGGCACCGAAAATCTCCTCATGGATGTACCGATACTCGTGAACTATTTACAATTTAGCGACGAGTTAAATTGGAAGTACCAGACGGAATCCTCGACGACCTACTGTCAAGGAATGCGGAATAAAAAGTGTAACTGGCCAAGGGGGAAGGTGATGGGGGGCAGTAGCGTTTTAAATTATATGATAGCTACCAGAGGACATCCAAAAGATTACGATAACTGGGCGTCGATGGGAAACGTTGGGTGGTCCTACAAAGAGATACTCAAATACTTTAAGAAACTCGAGACGATCGACATTCCCAAATTAAGAAATGACAAGTTGCACAGCACTAGGGGGCCTCTCCACATTAACCATGCACCTTATCATACACCATTGGCCACTGGTTTTCTCAAGGCCGGATTAGAGATGGGATATCCGATTATAGACTACAATGGCGAGGAGAAAATTGGATTCTCCTACCATCAGTTGACCATAAACAATGGTACCAGGATGAGTACGAACAGAGCGTACTTGTATCCTGCTAACAGACGAAAAAACTTGTTCGTCACGAGATATAGCCACGTTAATAGGGTACTTATAGATCCAAAAACCAAAAGAGCTTACGGAGTTGAATTCACCAAGGGGAATGTGAATATTCAGGTGAGGGCGAGGAAAGAAGTGATATTGAGCGCCGGTGCCATAGGCAGTCCGCAAATTCTGATGTTATCCGGCGTCGGACCAGCTAAGCATTTGAATTCCATGAAAATAAAAGTTTTGCAAGATGCACCCGTCGGGGAGAATCTGATGGACCACATTGCCTGCGGAGGCCTAGTCTTTTTAGTGGATCAGCCCGTTAGCATCGTTGCCCAAGAAATAAGCAATCCCTTGCTGCCGTACATAAACGATTTTTTAATCAACAAAAGAGGACCTGTCACGATTCCTGGGGCGTGCGAAGCACTGGCATTCATCGACGTCGACAAGCCAAACCAATTGGACGCCTATCCAAATCTCGAATTACTCTTTGTCGGGGGCTCCTTAGTGTCAGATCAGTCTATTAGACAAAACTTTGGAATTTCGGACGAGAACTGGTCGAAAATATATGCAAACATTTCTGGTAGACACTCTTGGACTATATTTCCAATGTTGTTGCGTCCCAATAGCAGAGGGAAAATTTTACTGCGCAGTAAAAATCCTAAAGCGAAACCGAAAATTTTCGCCAATTACATGGACGATCCAGAAGACGTGAGAATACTGGTGAAAGGGATAAGGGCAGCAATTCAAGTGAGCAAGACGAAGGCTATGCAGCGATTCAAATCAAAATTGCACGACGTACTTATACCTGGTTGTACAGTTTTCGAATACGATTCTGATAAATATTGGGAATGTGCAGTAAGAACGTTTACAAGTACTATTTATCATTATTCAGGGACTTGTAAAATGGCACCTGAAACTGATCCATCTGGAGTTGTTAATCCACGATTACAAGTAAGTATTTAGAGGCATAGAAGTCTTACATTATACTATTACTGATTCTATTACTGAAAGAACATACATGGAACATACGTAAATTATATAAAATTTGATGTTTTGAGATTACTTAATAGGTACAATTAATATTTAATTTCTTTTTGTATAAACATTCAGAATCTCAGAGAATTTTCTCTGGATTTCATACCGTGCAATTACTGTAAATTATTCACGGGAAAATCATTGTCATTTTTATCCGAATCTTGGACGGCCGTTCGAAAATCTTTGTAATTAAAAAAAAAATTTTAATAACAAATAATCTTATGTCAATTATTCCTATCCAAAACAATACATGCAATTAAATAAGATTCTGAGTATCAGTTACGCGAAATCTGGCATATTTTACAGGAATGCGAAAAAGAGCATTAGACAGATTTTCGCAAAAAGCACATTTTGTGGAAATATATTTTCTCATTGCGGCAAAATTACGACAATTACAAATAAAAATAAAATGTGCTTATCTGTTGAAAATATCCAGCTGGAAATTCCATCTGGAAAATCTACCTGGAAATCCAGCTGGATTTTCCAGGGATAAGGCTGGAATTTCCAGGTGGATTTTCCAGGTGGAATTTCCAGCTG
>JAWWEN010000048.1:12263330-12276902 GCA_035582955.1 Sycophila texana | reverse complement strand
TCATTAAATAGCTGGACTGGACCTATGTTTCAATGTTAAAAGCTCTCCTTAGACGCCGCCATGTTGTCAGCTGATAAAATATATAGTAATAGTATGTCATATGACATATATTTTATCTTGGTTCCCAATAGAGTAGTTTTAATTAAAAACAGTAAAGATTCGAAGTTTGTGGAATATGAAAATCATTGCTGAGGTTCGGATTTTAAGTAGTACGGTCGTTGTTTAGTCGGACGAGGATTTCTACATGTGATTGCTGAATGACTATTCATTTGTTAACTTCTTTAATGAATTTTTCAATTTGATTAAACATTGAATAACACATTTAATGGTTAATAATAAGTTTTCTTATAAACATTAATTGAATATAAAAAAACACGTTCAGTTCTTTTTAAAAAACTGGACTCGTTGAGCGTACTATCGTACATTAGCGTCACGCTAATCAAATCGTAGATTCTTTTCTGTTAAAAGTACCAGACGCATGCCAGCAGTACCATCAGAAATCTGGTATTATGAAAATACTATTATGAAAATAGCATTTGAACGGTTACTAGTTCTTCACTGACTTCTAGACCAACTAGACTAACTCTAGACTCCAGAAGGAAATGCCTTTAATTTTTGTAAAGAGAGAATTAAAAAGTTTTCTTTTGTTTCTTCTTTTTCATTCGGATACTTACTAATTGATAAGGTAATTTGCTATGCTGAGAAAAAAATTTGGAAGTATTTAACAGTGAGAATCGTTAAGCCTAATTTTTTTTCTCAGTGTATCATCCATTATCATCCAAGGAAAACATATCGTTCGATCCATTTCTTTTGATGCCAAAACTACAACTGTCGAGATGTAAATAGCATCGAGTGTTTGGACTTATATATATTGATTAGAAGTAAGAAAATTTATGAGTATTTACGTATAGCGTAGAAACGTGGACGCATACCTCGGAGTTTTCGCCTCTTAATTTTTTATGTTTACAACACCCACAATTTCCAGCTTATGTACGCCAGACACGGCTCAAACAAGCGCCCTTTTCAGTTCCTAATCTTTTAAATCACTAGCCGCTTCTTTCCGAATGCTCCGGCAATAAAGAAACCCCGACGTACGCCCGGTCTATTGGACATCTGTGCATGCCCAGGCAATGTCATAAATGACTCTTCACTTATGCTCACGCTGCCAAAAGCATGCAAAAGAGTAAAATCGGCGGCGACCTTGGACACCGTCGACGCCTCCTGCTTGTTCCGATGCGACAATGCAGTCAGTCTCGCATTTGACACCACGACTTTCAGATCGAGAGAATACTTGTAAGCGCGTCACGACAAAATAAAACTGTACATCCTAATTTAAGAAAAATTGCTATTAAATTTAATAGAACAAAACACGGTGTCGATTCTTTTACAAACTTCGACGCAAACATCGAGAGCTATTAAAAGTGCAAAATTACAAAATCAAGTGCGGTTACAATTCAGCCAGAAAAAGCGATTAAAGTGCGAGCATCTTGTAATACGGTATTCTTCAACGTCCTTAGAACAAACGATCGAACCGCGCTAGCTGCTAACTTATACTTGGCGGTTAAAAGCAGCCGTGGATAAGCCGTTTATCTTGGGCCGGGGAATAACCCTAATACAAGAATAAAAGCCCCGTGAAAAACGAGGCGTTCGCAGGTTGGCCGTCGCTCTTCACTGCCAGATACGCGTATATAATGCCGTCGGCTCTATACAGTCGATATTCGGCGGTAAACTGAGAAGGGAAGAAGCGCCGAGCGCTCCATTAAAAGAATAACAAAAGTGCGAGCCGCCGTCGTCGGCTATCCTCCTTTTGGCTTCTACCAGTGGGCGGGCTCGCTTTCTCGCGCGAGGAAAGATAAGGACGCCTATGGAAAACAGCCGTAATGGAGGTTAATTACGAAGGGCTACCCTCGCGTCGTGGTCGAGAGTGAGGGAGAGGCGAAGATGAATAAAGGAGACACTTATACCCCTCGCTTCGTTTTCTTCCCACTATTTCTTTGCCGACTTCTTCCGGGGCTTGAGTAGCCTCATTGCTAGGGCATCTCTTCACATCCAGCCTCTCAAAGGTCGTTCTTTCAATTACGGGAATCCTGTGAGTTTTGTGACCTCTAATTTCGACTAGGATCCTCACTAGCACCATTGTCTATTTGTGTTATATCAAAGGTGCGAAAAACTTTCTTTCACACTACTTTTTCTTCTTCATTTTCATACTACTGTTCTTCTAAAACACGGATTTCAATATTTTATCAGAAAACCAGTTACCTCCTTGAGATTTCAATTTTAAATAAAAATAAATGTTCTATTCTGCAAATTGGAATGTGAATGTACTTTTCAGATGTAAGTAGTAACACACGACGTATACTATTACAGGCAGAGCCCAAGCCTATTGAATAATATTATACATGTACTAACATGTATTTATACATTCATACATTGAGAGAAATGTTTTAGTAAAAATTACAAGTATTTTTACTGACATTTCGAGAAATTACTAAACTTTTATTTATGTATTTATGGCAAATTTTACTGAAAAGTTTAGTAATTTCTCTCGAAATGTCAGCCTATGTAACAACTTTCCCAAACAGTTCAGTAATTTTTACTGAACGACTTGTAATTTTTACTAAAACATTTCTCTCAGTGTTGTATGACATTTTTATACATCTATAGATAAACAAAATGTGAGAACAAAAATGTCTTTTGAAATCTGCAAGAACTCAGCATTCTTGTGGAGTAACATTTATAGCTACGGCAATTAAAACGAAACGGCTTATTTAAATGAATCTTATTCTAAAAATTTCTGTTGTTGACAATAATTCGTCATTGCGCGTCATCATGTGAAAAAGCATAATCAAGCGCTGCGTATGAGCTGCGAACGAGGGCCGCAAACTACCCGACAGTCTTAAACTCCGATTTCAAACACTGCACCAAGTTTTGCTTGCCTCCCGCCTGGACAAATCTCCGCGGCCGCGTGCGGCGTTTTACGCCTCGCTCGTCTCGACTCATGGAATGCGCGCGGGCGTTACCATAGTAGCACCTGCTTCGCAGTATCTTCCGCACTCCGGCTTTTAGCATTAGTTTCTGCGATTTCTTGCTAGAGCTATTCAGGAGATGATGTTTACCTCTCGCTCCCGTCCCTCTCTCTCTCTCTCTCTCTCTCTATCTCTCTCTCTCCCTGTATACTACCCTCTCGCTTCCTCTTCCTCTCCTCTGCACGCGTCAAACAGCAGCCGATATTCGCTTCAAGCCCAGTCTCGCGCTAATTAGTTTCGCCGTTCGACTCTGCCGTTGCTGCCGATGCTCTCTTGCCTCGTTAAAGCAACGCGGCCCTCCAATGAGCGCGCGTTGCGTCCGTCGATTGCTCCGTTTTCCTCTCCCTCCGCCTGCAACATTGTCAATGTAATGGCGCGAATCCGGCGACGAATGTTGCCTATAATTGGATTATAACCGTTTGCAGAGGGTACTAAATTTTCGATCCTGCATTTGGCAATCTACTTTCTGAATTAAGTACTTGGAGCGCAAACCTTTTGATATACTTAACGGTAAGTGATTAAGTTGGATTAACTAGTAACTATATTTTCCAGTTAAAGTAGGCTGATTTTAACTTTAACCTTTTAGAAGTTGAAATAATTATTTCATTATCTCACTGAGATATCTTCGAGTTGTGTAAAAATGCCTTAATTAATTTCTAGTTGATTCGAAAGAGAATTCTTGCGATTTCTATGATTTTTCCCGTGAAAGATTAATGCAAATTATTTGTATACACTAACATAAGAAATATGATAATTACAATCATTTGTGATTCTAAGTTTGAGAAACGCGAAGAAATTTAAATCGAAAGTTGCTAATTATTCAAGCTCACAACTGTGTTTTAAAAAACTCGAACACAGATAAAAAGAATGATTCAAGAGAAAATCGTCATGTATTTGACAGTCAATTTTCTCATGTCGTTCGTTACAAGTAAATATTTCGTAACAGTAAAGAAATATGCATTAACAAATAATACATGATTTCTTTTAATGACACGATTACTTACAGCAAATAATCCATTTCTTAACTATTAATTCCTAATCATTTGGTGGAATTTAAAGTCACATTCATTAACTATTATGTTAAGTCAGCGACTTTGTCATGAAGAATTCTTTTTATCTGTGTAGGACTAAACTTGCATCGACACTATACTTGTTCATTACGTAAGAAGCAGCATTTCAATATTAATTGCAGTATACTTTAATAATTTTTACATTTATTTGTCTTGGAATCGTAAAATTACAACTTCTTTTATATTTGTTATAAAATTTTCTGATACGCAAACTAATAACTCAGATAATTTCGTTACTATAAATCAGCGAAAAATCTTGCATATCGCAAACAATATTTTTTTTATTAATTTTACCACTGCTGATAAGGAAAGCAGTACAAGGTATTACTTATTTGAGTAAAGATTGTACTTCAATTAAATGAGTCGTGTGTTTATAAATGAACGAGCTTTCAATTCGAATGTTTAAATAAAAGAGTAGAAGCAGGGTTATTGAACGAAACAAAACGAAAAAGGCAAGATATTTCAGTCGGCTGACACTCAAGTGACAAATGCTTGGGTAAACAATTGAAATGTCTAACACCTTGAGCTACGATAATTCACAGCAGCGCCAGGGCGCAATATCGCGCGCAGACGCTCTTTTCAGGCAACGAGCGACGGTGCCCGGCTTCTTAAAGAAGCGCAACGCGCATCTAATAATAAATCGTAATAAAGCAAATCCTCGCTCGTCCATCGCCGGAGGACAAAGGAGCCTTCCACTCGCAAACGGGCTTTGCAGTCTTATCTCGCGCCCTCCTGCCACATTTTTTTCTCCCCGGTGCGTGCGCGAACGCCGAGATTCAATTTCCGGATGGCGAGCCGACTCTCGGGGGCAGGTGTCAGTGCGTGGAGGTGGAAACGGATGATCTCTGCAAGTTAATTTGTAACTTGAGCATTCTACGCCCGGGGAGGAGAGAAAGACTCGTCGAGGGGAGGGCTGCTGGGGAGACTGTTAATACTACTGGCGGGCCTGTACCTCCGGGCTTGTTTGTTGCGCTAATGCCTAATTAGCGAAGTGGTATCGCATCGCGAGAGGAAAGCCGTTGTCGAGCTCTCTCCGCTCGTCTCCTCGCCTACCCCCGCCCCATTTCTCTGAAAATGTTCCGGAAGAGAAAAATCAGTCTTGGCTCTGCCGCACTTACCTCTCCTTTATTGTCCCGAAGTAGCCCTACCTCCGGATCGTGGCTTCTTTTTTCTTCGGGCGCTTTGAACCTGCCCACCCTCCGGTAGCCAAGAGCGTGATATTATAATTTTCGCCTTGAACTTTGCGCGGATGAACTTTTCGACTTTATAACATTGGCTCTCGCTTGCGTTGCTGTATTTCAGGGAGGAAGCATCGTTCTTTCACCAAGTGTTCTCAACACTGAGAAATTCGCATCTGTACGTGTAACGTATAACGACTTAATGAGCAAGAAGTAATAACTAAAAATCCATTGCTTTTGTTTTATTATAATGCACCCAATGTACTTTCTCTTTGAACTTTCAGTCAAATGCAAAGATTCTAAGACTTACATGTATGTGAAATTCACATCGGACAAAAAGATGTTCGCTTAATCTCCGTTGAGTTTCCCTTATTCATTTTTAAAGATACTTGCTTTAGACAGTATGACCGTGAATAGTAAAATTGTTCTTTATGTAAAAAGATAAAGTTGAAAAGGTGATATGAGACGTATTAATTTTGTCAGTAATGCAGTCCGTTAACGAGGCGGCGTAAATAGAAATTCTCCGATATGTCGTCCACTCGGTCCATTTCTACGTCATAACGCTGGGAGCAACATCCTTAATGTGTAGTAAAGTAATTACGCTCGAAATCCGGAAAATTTTTACGTCCTCTTCTCCTTTAATAAAATCCTGAACGACTCAATCCTCGAGACTGGAATCATAATTTATACAGCTCCGCTAATAAAAAGGCCGAGGCTAACGGCGGACTGTCGTTACCCCGGCGTGATGCATAAAGAGCGCGTATAGCCCAAGATTTCGAGGCGTAAACGGCGCATAAAATGGCCCTAAGCGTTTCTCGGTGTCGCGTCTCGCGATATAATAATGGACCGGACGTGTAAGTCCCCGGCGCCCCGTCGTCCGCTTTTACGAGGTCGATTTAATCGCCGAGTTACTCTCTTTCTCTCACTCGAGTGTTTTAGGGAATAGCTGATGCGGACGTAGTACCCACGGGGCCAGGAAGACTACCACTTTTAGTCACTATCTTTACTATGATCAATTATTGCCTGTATGGCTTTTTAATACGTGCAGTAGTACGAATAATTTATCACCTTTACATAGGGAGGCAAAAATCCGCATGTTGAGGAATTTCTAACAATATTTGTCTTCAGTTTCATTACAAATGGTAGAAACCGTGCTTTCAAGACTCTATATTTCGAGCACCCTGTATCCTATCCTATCCTATATTTTCATCTTAAAATCTTTAATTTTATTTTTTTATCTTAAAAAAATGATGGCCTTTGTTGTGAAGCATTTAATGCGTAAACGTGACTGGTCTGAAACTTTAGAAATGCGCATGGCTATAATGGCGCGAAAATTCAAAAATTTATTGAGAAATTTTGCATTTTAATTTAAATAATAAAGGAATTTTTGTTTGTTCAAAAGATTAATTAAATAAAGATATTAAGTTTTCCTAATTAATATGAAGTTTTTTTAAATAAGTTTCTTAAAAAATGAATATGGTTCTGATTTATTTACATTACAATATGTACTTAGTAAACGTACAACACGTACGTATGTTTTCTGTGAGAGAATATTATTTATATAAATTAATATGAGAAAAAGAAATGCTGCTTTCATGATTTATATTTTTTATTTAAGACAGAAATTTAGTCGCGTGCTTGGTTCCTAGTTTATAACTGATTTAATAGTGCATTCCCCAGATATGTGTTAATCTTTTCAATTAACGCAACTATAAGTTTAAGTAAATTTTAGCAGAACACCCGAATCTCCTGGAAGCTAAAAGAATACAGTGACGCACATCAATCACAATTAAATAAAACAACGTCTAATATAATTATTAATATTTTATTATAAAATTTCATTACATTACATAATAAAACTATAATAAACAAATGTTTGTAATACAATAGTATTATAATGCATATTGTCATTTTTAGTAGCACTTATTTTCCGTAAAATATGAAGGAATTATTTGTCATAGAAAAATGAAGCGAAAAATAATAAGCTACTTACTAAGCATCATTCATCAAATTCCACATTTGAATTCCTCCCTTTTCACTTTTTAACATTGAGCGTCACAGGTAATCAACAACTATGCAGCGAACGCGGAGAAAATTCATTAGTTAGATCGAAAAGTTGCGATCGCCCACTGGCTGAGCGCGAGAAAAGAAGCGCCGTTTCTTTTTGCCTTAGCGTCGCGGCGGTCGTCGTCGCGGGGGAAAAAGTCATTAATCAAGCGGCGCCACCTGCGACTCCCCGCGTACATAGACCGGCGGTCATTGTGTCCCGCTGGCAGCTTTATGCGCGCAAAAAGTATATACAACAATGCGGTTATAACCGTAGCCCGGGGAATGTACAAGTGCCAAGTGCAATTGCTTATTCCGTGGGTGTAGTCCCGCGAGGATTATACGTCAACGGATCCTTTTCACGGCCCGGAGGATAGTCCGCTTTTTATTTCTCTAAGATGCAAATGGCGAAATCCGATGTAATTTCAGTGAATACCTATTGGCGTCGTGACTCTTTGTGCCACCAAAGATCACCTTCAGATTTTAGGCAAATTTTTGAAAGTTGACGGCTAATGCATTGAGTGAATGATTAATGTATTTGCGGGAATACGTGATTTTATTATTTTTTTTTTATATGCTTTCGTTTTTCCTACATTAAACGAATCTATCCGCGGATACATTTTTTTGCCATTCACCGTTAAATTCCTTTAAATATATATTTTTTTACTCGAGTTTTAGATGTGGCCTATGAGAAATCCGATTCCGGATAGTGATTGATGAAGAATAAAGTCTGTCAGACAACTAGAGTATTTTTGCAGAGCAACTATTGTTTCTGTGGTTAACGTTTCTGAAAATTGAATATTATTTTTCTGATGTTTTAATAAAACATTGCAAATTGCTCTTAATTGAACTGTTATTTAACGATTTTCACGCAAAGGTTTTTGATCCGCTTGATATTTACCAATCTTAACGAAATATATTCATTGATATCAGTCGATCATAAAAGCGCGAATAATTATGGAAGCTCGAATTACCTTTTGTATTAAATAAATAAATAAATAAAAAATGAAATATTCGTAAGCAAATAAGCGCGAAATTGTTTTACTCGTCAAAATAAAATTGCTTTAGCCCCCGCGTTCAAACGAATATCCAAAATAAATGCACTTCGTGTACAAGAACCGCGAAAAAAATAATTGAAACACGGAGAGAAATGTTCCAGAAAAAAATGCAATAAAATTTAAGAAAAATTACTATACTGTTATAGTAGCCCGAGGACAGACTTGCATTTCAGTAAAAATTACTAGAAAGTATAGTAATTTTAAAGTAAAGTAAAAACTAACACATTTTACGAAAATTTTACTACCCAGTATAGCAATTTTTCAAGAGACCGGTTAGGAAATTTTACTACCCAGTATAGTAATTTTTCAGGAAACTGCGGTTAAGAAAATAGAATATTTGTAATATCTTTTTATTTCGAATTAATTTGATATTATTTATTTACTTTTAGCTTTCTTAACATTCAAAGTTACTCGAGAGATATTTGAGAACTTTGAAGATTTTAACATTTTGATTTATATTTGTTCTAACATCTACATCAGATACACCTGCTAACTTATGTTACCTAAGTGTGAATATACTCCCTAATTCTTACGCAAAGCTAACGCAATCGTAAATTCACAAACAGTAAAGATTATCCAAATCGTCCTTATTTACTAACTGAACACATGTCCAACCACTTGCGAGTTCTTGACTCGCGAACGTTGGAAACTGATGGCGGATCGGAAGGCAGGTCACGTGACGTACCGATACTGCTGAATTCTGTATTTATTCACAAACGACATCTGTGCGTTCGCAAGAGTTACTTAATTTTTACTATACTGTCTTATAAAACTTGTGAGAACGTATAATATTATTTAGATGTCTCACATTTTGCTATACTGTTTAGCAAAATTTTAACACAAATTTCAGGAAAACTTAGAATAATAGTAAATAAAATTTCCAAACTTGTTTATCACTTTTTAGATCTAAAATTTTTACTATACTATATTGTAATTTTTATTGAATGACTGTACTTTTTAAAATCAGCTGTGTTAAAATTTTCAAAATATATAGCAATTAACCAGTAAACATCGAATCTGTCCCTCGCGTATTAAAGAAAATAGTAATTCTAACTGGAACTTTTCTCCGTGAAACACTCAAATAACGATGTCCACGCCCTGGTAGAAAATGAACCATCTTTTCTGACCGGTTCACTAACTGTTGACTAGAAACGTTGATCAATAATTAACTGTAAATTTGGTCAGAATCTGATCAGAATATAGTCATCAATGAATAGACAGCTGCAGGTATAACCTCTAAATTCAGCCGCATGTATACATGTACTTACATCGAGGCTTTGCTTATTCATATACATATACACACACACGCGCACACACAAACAAAATTTTAATTATAACGTAAAAATAAATTTATTATCAATTATCCTTAATACACCCATGTGCCTGGTGCGCACTATGCGTGGGCCCTGGCTCTGCTATAGCGAGTCAGCTGGCAGTGGAGCTATTCAAGTAAGCTTTTATACACGTGTATGATTCATACACATGTATGATACATACACGTATATGAAGCGTGAATTTCCTTGCGCTTCATAACCGTGTATGTAACATACAGAATTTTGTTTGTTTATAAATAATAACACTATTTATTTATAAATTAGAATTTTGTTTATTTATAAATCAGAATTTTATTTCATTATAAGTTAGAATTTAATTATAAATGAATCTAACCTAGAAAGGTTAAAAATTGTTTTGATCAGAAGTTAATCAAATTTTTAACATAAGTTGATCAATCACCAGAAAATTCAGGATATTCTGATCAACTTACTGTTAATTTTCTACCAGCCCACATTAGGGATCGGATAGGCTCGCCCATTATATCCACGCGAGGCGAGGCTAACTCGCTGAAAAGCATTTATCGCGGGACTGGAACGCGCGCTTTATTATTTCATTTTCCGCCGGCGAAGGATGACGAGGTTGACGACGGCGGTCCCGTGGGGTACTCACCGACGACTGTCTAACCTCATTTTCGCGGGACACACCGGCGCAAAGATTGCACTTTCCGACCCGATGCCCCTCGTCACCCCCGCCGTCCAATCACTCTTTCTCTCATCTTTTTACGCGCCAACTCCAAATGAGAAAGGGCTGCCGCGAGGAGGCAGTTTTCCCGCGTGACCGCCGAGTGCGACGACGGGATTTTGATACGGCGCGAACCATCCATTGCCTCACGCTCGTGATACTTCTGGGATGGTACATTCACTTTTGCTCATTTTATCGCCTAATTATTTACTCTTTTTCTGGGAAATGTTAAAGGAAGATTTTACCCACCGCGCTTTGCGCATCATTTATTAAGCTGTAATTTAATCTGACGTTAATCGATTTATTCAAGACTTTATGAAAATTTTAATAAAATTAGTTTATTAAATAATAAACCTATCTGTGCGAACTGAGAATGATTGACCATCTACTCTAGAAAATACATCCAGTGAAATTCACTGATAAATCAGTGATAAAGCAGTGAATTTCACTGGAAGGAATTTAGAGTAGTTTTTCACAAATTCTTTAGCTGTTAGAAATCCTCTCTAAAAAAAATGATAACGGGATGTTGTGAAGCCTCGAAAACGTGAATGTGATTGGTTCGTGGTATGGCACCAAAATTCAAAATTTCTAACCTTAAAAATAAAGTCATAAATAAAAGGAGAATGTAAGTAAAGTTCTGCTTGACTAGTACAGTTAGCTAAGAACTACCTTAAATATAGTTATTTATATGATTAATTCGAATTACAATTCGATACATCCTCTCTTAAAAAAAGGATGGCAGGATGTTGTGAAGTATTTTAAAAAGCAATTTGATTTGAGCATGGGCATGTCCTGTTAAATGGCGCTGAATTTAAAAATCTAACCTCAAAAATTGTAAACACGATTAAAAAAAGTGGACGCGAGAAATGCGTTGGATTTTGCTAGTATGCTTAAAAATTATAGATTGATAGTACAGTCGATTTAACGCGCTCGAAAGTTTTCCTTACTGCATGCATCCTCGCTCAATATATAAATAAAGCACCGCGCCTAAAAAAGAAGGATCGATCGATCTAATATGTGCGGGGCTGAGGCAGAAGACAAAACAAGCCCCCGCGTCGGCCGGCAGTTCAAACAAAAGGATCCTCTCGCCTCGGCGGGGAAGAAAAAGAAATGAAATGTCATCGTCAACAGCTTGACCTCCGGCTCGGCCTCAGCGCGCGGCACCTACTCCGGGGACATATTTATCGTTAAAAATATATTTATCGGATAATGGCTCTCGAGCGCACTTTAATCCGATTGCCGCGCGTCGGCGTAAGTCTAGCCTCTCGCCCCCTCCCGACAGAGGAAGAATCGAGAAAGAGAGAAGAAGAAGAAGAGCAGGTTATTTATACTCTCGGCGTATAGAGAAAAAGCTGGATCCGATATTTTCCCAGCACTCGTGAGGGGGAGAATGGAGGTTTGTCCTGTCACTCGCACGGCGAACCTTAAACTTGTATCCCGGCGCGTGCCTCTTCTATCTCGCTCGCCGTTGCCTTGCCCGCGCTCGTTCGCGGGTTATATCCGCTCGGTCACGTAGCTTCAGTAGATACCAGTTTCGCTCCCCCTCCCGCTCCCTTTTCTCTAAGAGCGAGGCTGACATGGAGACGAGAGGGGATCGCTGTTAAAGCGTAAGGGATGATGACTGTGGATGTAGGACTTTTTTCACGATTGCCCGTGGGCTTGGCCCGCTGGCTCATTTTTATGTCAGTTGATTCGCTCGTTGTTGCGTAATAAGGACCTTGTCTGTAGTTTACTCTTATTTATTCACTTACTCAATTCAGTACACTAATGTTTTATCATTTTATTTATCATCAGCACCAATCAGTCTTCTTTCTTGAAATTAATTGAATGTTTTATTCAAATAGTTCTTGGACAGAACCAATTTTATTACTTGAAGAGAATTAATCTTTAATTTCTTTCAAAAAAGGTGATTAACTAGTTAATAAACCAGTGCTTTTCTTTCTTACTTCCTAAGAAAATTTTGATTGAAATACGACACCTCTACACGCTAACCTCTAACGGCTAGAGTGAAATTTCACTCTGTTTTTAGAGTCATTCTAGTGTTAATTCATTCATAGAATTAAATTTGAAATTTACTTTAGTGGAGTGAAATAATCACTTTTCACAAGTAGGATGACTTAAAATTTTACTCTGATAGAGTAGGATTTTATAGGTTATGGTCTACGCTTTCACTCTACATTTGAGTACAAAAAAAATTACCTTCACTCTAATCAAGGGAGTTAATTTCAATCTAAACTTCGAGTGAAAATTGGAGTCCAATATGATCTCAAATTTAACTCCATTTCACTCTAGCCGATTTAGCGTGTATTTTTAAATATGCCTGCAACCTGGAAAGATTATTCTTTTATATATAGGACAAGTTTTACTTGTTTTTCGCCTGAAATGGAGGTTATCTCTTTGCGGAAGCAAAAAGAAAAAAAATTGCCCTCGGTAAAAAATGTAACATCAAAACAAAAGTTCTGCTAATCGATAAAGCAAAAGCATAAATGTTGAAAATATTCAGAGACAAGAAGGCACTATTCCGGGAAAGGCAAGAGCGAGCTGAGAAAAGGTGGCAAGCTACTGCCAGCAGAGCGGGAACGTCCGAGGAGCTGACGTCCGCTCGCACGCGTGCCCCGCGGGATACCAGCGGCGTCCCGCTGACCAGAGCGCAGATTGCTTTTATTCCCGTGGATTGATTGACAATATACTTACGTCAGTGCCGCCTTGCGTCGTTATACTCCATCCCCGCTACGGTATATATATACGCGACGTTATGGAGCCAATCTCGCTTGTTTTCTCGCTCTTTGTGCGCGGCGCCCCTACGATCTCCTTTTTTCTTTCTCTTTCGACAGTCTCCATTTCCTTGTCCTCCCCCAACGTTCATAGGGTAGTGCTTTTAGAGAGTACTTAGAATTTTTAGAGATTTATTTACAGAAAACCTTGATTCTTGAAACAAACTTTTTTTAATGCAGTATCTGATTATTAAATTGCGGTTTAGAAAAGAAGTACCAAAGAACAAATAATAAAAATGATAATTTTTTAGTGCAAAATACTAAATAAGATCATACTGCCATATAATAAGAGCATAATCGTCGCCTCTAATGAAGAAAAGCACAATTAAAAAACGCTGCCAACTGCACTGGCACAATGCTTTCTCATAGAGATGTCTGCATCTCTAAATAATAGTGGTAAACTG
>JAWWEN010000048.1:12236441-12251587 GCA_035582955.1 Sycophila texana | reverse complement strand
TGTGTGTGTGTGTGTGTGTGTGTGTGTGTGTGTGTGTGTGTGTGTGTGTGTGTGTGTGTGTGTGTGTGTGTGTGTTGTCTTGAGAAACTAAAATGCAAGCTTTATATAAGTAGGTACTTACATACATTTTTCATTATACTCCAATTTCTGTTAGATGAAATCTAAACTTTAAAAATGAAATCAATGCAAAGTTGGGTATTTAAAGTAGTTATAATTTCGATAACTGCCACGTACATGCAGTATGCATCAACAATAATTTGTATAATGTAAGTTTTGTTATTTATAAATCTTTTAAATTTACTTTCCATAAATAAATACATCTGTATTATTAATATTAATTAATAAGTATTGTATTAACATATCAATATAGAATCATTTATATTATACAGAGATACAAGAACTTAAAGAAAATATACATCATCAAATTAATGATAACCCGTTATAGAAAGACTGATTAATTTCGTAACAGATTAATATCATTTAATGCCGTTGCTAATTAGGAAATCTGATAGACAGTGGAGCATTACGCAATAGCATTGCACGTGAATCGAGTGAAGCCCCAGTGGAAATTCTTACGCAACACTTAACCATCGCAATTGATTATGCAGTTTACTTGAATTTAATATGCATAATAAACTAAATTTTAGTTAAAATATGAAATTTAAAAATTGATGATTTAATTAAGCCATGATATAAACAAAGTATAGGCTCGCTTACAACCGCCATTCTACGCTGATTATCCCAGCATGAAATTCTAAAAATAGCCAAATTGCGTCGGTGCCAAAGGTGAGAAGGCAGAAGGTACGGTGCGCGACGAAAAATTTCGAAGTAAGAGTATGAAAAAAGGGAAGGCAGGCGGAACGCGGGGGGCGAGCGTGCGTGACGGGAGGCGAGAAATGGAGGGTAGAAGGAAACCATCAAAGTTAACCTTTGTTTCCCGCATGGTTAACCTTCGAGGTTTATCAGTGTGCAGCAGGTGGCGGGCTTTATTTATAACGCGCCTCAGCGCCGCACCGCCCTCACTCGCCCCTGCTGCGGATCTCACACCGGCGATCTTAGCCAGTAAGAAGTCTCTTATAGATGCTGGGAGAGACGCGAGAGAGAGAGAGAGAGAGAGAGAGAGAGATGCGCAGAAGCTTGGAGGATGGGTATGGTGACGCGGTAAATATGCTGAAAGCTACGAAATCTTGTACTACAGTGTTTAATAAACTTTATTTTAAAGAATTTAATAGTTATATGTTAGTAAACTGATATAGAATTACCTACAGTATGCAGCAAATAAAATCTTATTTTTACGTGGTAAACAGTCGATGCGAAATAAATTATGAATCTACAATATCATTTATTTAATTTGTTTAGTTTCATTAAATTGCTGATGTATTAATACAAGTTATCTACTTAATCGATCCGACAATCAGAGGTGTGATTAATTTATCTTTAATGGATAATCGTCGCTATCTAAAGAAGATTATCCATAAACGAGTATAGGAAGTAGTTATTAAAGGACAATTTTTAGAAATAAAATTGATATTATCTGGAAACCCTTACAGAAAAAAAAAACTATAATCATTTATAAATAAATCTTTGTAAGAATTATGCAGTGTTCTATAAATTTGTTATCCCTTCTATAATAAAAATACAATTATTTCAGACTGATTACAGTTTTTTTTTCTTTTCGGGAATACTCAAACTGTAACTACAAACTATTATACTTCAAACTATTCGAAGAATTTTTAGCAGAACTATCTTTGTCCTTATTTCCGTTTTCTAAATCACCTAATTTTTTTAGTAACATATTTTTACTGCTTCAAATTTTATAAATTTTTATTAATATAAAATAACAAATCTAATAATTAAAAAAAATTTATTTATAGAATTATATAATAATGTATAACTTATATACAAATCACATCTCATAATTTCCATTGAAAAAAAAGTTTCCTACATGTAGTTCAATTATAGTGAATTAGATTTGATTTTACGACGACAATTAAAATTCTCCCATAGTTTAATACCATTTATTCCTTTGATATAAACTCTGATAAAATAGTCTTGAAACGATAAAATATTTGTATATGAGCATATGCAGCAATCGAATAGCGTGTATCATTGTTTATGATAAAAAAATCGAAGCACTATTTGTTTCAAGTAAGCGGAGTGAGCTTGCGACTGTGACTGCATTCAGCTGCTTATATACACTTGCACATCGTCTCTTCAGTAGCCAAAGGACAGTGGACTCTGAGTGAGAGAGAATATAGGTAGGGGGTCGGGCTCAAAGATGAAATTCTTAGCCGAACGGCAGAATGCGGCGGCGCCTGCCCCGGCAACGGAATTAAATTTATTCAGGAAGTGCCAATAAGTCGAAAAGTCTCTGCGCGAACGTCCGTAAGAGACGAAAATCCGACTGCTCGCTCGGTCGTGGCCTCTTTCATCTCGCATTGTTGGCCCTCCGATGTATCGCCGAAATCGGGGGATGCCTTCCTTTCTCCTCCACGGGCCGAAACTAATTTTGCACATATTTCGCCGACTTTGCTTTATCGAGGCGAAAAAAAAAGAGAGTCGGAATGCGACCTAATTGGAATTATTCCTATGGAAATCACAATCGGTTTCAATATCCTCCGCTGAAAACTTTCTTCGTCGAAGATTCCGAGACGAGGCGTGATAAATTGCTGTACGAAATTGCTCGAGGCAATGAAAATTAGATAGTAACCCCCCGTCCATTGCAATTTTGACATAATATTTTACCCTGTCCCTGAACTGCGTAATTTTTCATTATTCATCACTTACTCTCGTTCTGCTCTTTTTTGCGAACTGAACTTTGTTCTGGACGTCTTATTTAACTGCTTTGTTGCAAACACTCGTTTCTTCGATAATTGAAAAATTAACAACCTTGAATTAACTAATTTTTTTTGATACCTTGAATTTTTTGATACCGGGTAATAGATGGTTTATTAACATATACGTTAAGATGTTGTACAAATTTTTTCATTAAAAAATATCTAAAAATAGCCGAATGGCAGTTGATCTCGCGGACCATGTCTGATTTATAACACTCTGCGGTGAACACGATATCTCGAAGACGGTTCACTCGAAATCAAAAAACCAAAAATATTTAGTTAGTAGATGCCTACGCCGAGTTCGTGAACGAAGGATTTTTCAAAATTTTGATTTTTGAAAAAATGGGAGCAGTTTTATTGAAAAATTGTGTTTTTTGACGTTAACGAAACCTGTTTTTTGTTTAAAAAATTAAGAAGATTTTGTTAAAAAATAAAAACCTTCGTTCACGAACTCGGTATACATGTGTAAAATAAATATGCAGAATTTCAAGCCGATTGGTTAAATAGTTTTTAAGAAATCGCGTTCACCGTAAAGGCATTTTTAAGAAAATGTGATTTCGAGATAATCGCGTCCGTGTGCGCAGCACTCGCCACGCGACTGACAGATTTTCTTAAAATTCACGTAAATTCGTCAAAAATGCTCGGATCGACTTGAAATTTTCAAGAAATATTGGTATAATACCCTACATTTAGAAAATGTAAAAATCCCAAAATCGATTATTTTGACCGGGATGAGTAGAGATAACCCCTTAATATTGATGTTTACGAATAAATATTTGTATAAATTACGTATAACAAACTCGGTTGAACTAAACTGAAATATTACTATACTTAGTACCGTGTATAAAAGAAATATTAGATACGAATTTCTTCGTGTTTCCCAATCTTGAATTTTTTTCATTTTTAACAACCCCATTTAGGGAATTCTGCTTTCGGAAGAAACCTCATGCATTGTGGACCTTCTCATTGAATCACTCCATCCCACCTAAAGATTTTTAAAGCTACAGTTTTAAAGTTGATTTTTCATAAAATTGAACAATATAATAGAAATATTTGCTGGTACTTCGTAAAATTGATCATGGTTCAGTAAAAGTTTTCCACGAAAAGCCAGTAACTCCCCACGAAAGGAGTATGCATATACACATTCGGAATAAGCAACGATTCGAGTTACATAATGGAAGAGAGGCAGCCCTCTACTTCCGTTCTCTCCGGGCTCTAAGAGCCGTAAAGATAATGCGAATTTTTCAGAGGAGGAAAGAAGAGAAATGCGCGACTGGATGTACGGGTACATGTGTTGTACATGTACGCGAGGAACGAAATAACGGATGGGATTGGCCTGAGAGATACACGTATTCTATTTACCTTTACAAGATCTGCGTGTTCCTATTACGGATTTCCATGTCTCCTTCCGCTTTCTTCCCTTTTTTTTCCTCCGCAACGTCGCAGACGGCAGCCACTCCTCGATCAGCCCACGGCTACGCGACTGCACGGCTCCTTTCCCGCAACGAGGATTTACCGGCGGCTTCCTTTTTCCGCCTTGCCTTTTTTTCCTCTGATGTTTCTCATCGATGAGTCATTGTACCGATTAAATCTATGCATTTTTACCGAATTACGGCTTTGCCATTTAGTAGTTTATTCAACAGTGAGGGTAGGTCAATTGTATCTTCTATAAGTAGTAACAGTTTCGTTTAAGGCAGACGCTGATTATTCAATCGGAATATATTCAAAGGGTTAGTATAATACTTAAATAAAAATAAAAACTTTTATTTAGAAAACATAAACTACCATTACCTTTAGCAATGATGTTTAAAAATATATCAGAGAGGGTTTTTTACGACTATTTAAATTTCCAATTTTTTAATTTTCGATGGATTTTGTTTAAATCAATGTCATAGTTGACAAATTTTAGTTTCTTCTAATATTTCAAATTTAAATTTAAAATTAATTTTTTACAAATGTCACAAGCTAGTTTTCATTAAAATGAAACTTTAAGAACTTTTTCACTATGGGAAATGAAATTATGCTGCATTTTTGTTTTAAATTTAATTCTTAGCTCTGCAAGTTAATTAGTTAAGCGTACATTTATCATTATTCAAATTAAATTTTGTGATTCAATAGTATGATGTAATAGCTGTTAATCGATAGAAAATTATAAAAAAAATATTAAACTTTTTTCTTAAATTGTATTTTTTTATGCTTTACCCGTACATGCATTCACAATTGTGGTGGATTTTTTAATTTGTTTTTATTATTCGCCGAAATTGAAAAACAGTAAATGGTGCCATCGATATTTTACAATTGTATTGTTTAGCAAGCGTTTTTATTAATATTTTTGTAGCCGTTCTGTGTATTAATATTTCACTATTGATTTAAAACAGCTCGAACTAGTTTCGTTTTTACGATCCTTTTCCAATTAATTTTTTTTTCAAAAATCATTTTATAAACAATAAGTGTCTTGATGACAATTTTGTCATATCTGTTATTGTCTTTTTTATGTATGATGGTATGAGCTAAATATTAACTGAACTAGGTGTTTATAATCGTATCACGATCACCGCAAATGAATTAATCCTAAAATTCCTCTTGACGTTGTTACTGCCATATAATTTGAGAAGTCAGCTAAACAAATGAAAATAATATTGATTTAATTTCAATTAAATTGTAATATCACTTTCAGAACATCATCCATCCGAAAATGTAATATCAAAGTAATAATTTCATGCATCGGAAAATTAGTAAATGAAATTAAATATTTCGAAGCGCAAAGCACTAGTGGATTTTAAAGATAATAAAAATGTTCAAAAAACCGACGAGTATTTTACACATCACATACAAATAATGAAAATATGTAAAATGAACAAAAGAAAAGTCACTAAATCGTGATATTCTATAAGAATGAAATTTCGATGGTACGTAGGCGAACGGTTAACCCGGTGACAATACAGTGCGCGCTGAGGGTGAAATTTGCGTTAATGCAATGTACACATTGACTTAAATGATAAAGGCTATCCGGTTTGCTAGGCCGCTCAAGTGGATCGCAAATATCGCGGCGCACCCTTCGGTCACTTCCTTCCTGCGCTCAGTCTATACATGTGTATAGAGTCCTTAGGGCTGCGTACCAGTCGATGGCTTCGATGCTTCGAGATGGATCTTACGCCGCTACCAGAGGAGACAAACTTTTTTAACTTGAAATTAATCAACGGAATTGCGTGTTATATTCCTTTATCAAGTTCATTTGGAATTATTCATTCATCGGTGGTTTTTTATTTTTATCGAACTTTAGGTGAGTTATTGTCAACTATTTCAAGTCTACAAGTAATTATTAAACTTACGATTCAATATGTCACAAATTACAAAAGAAATATGTAAAAGAATCATTTTATTTAAAATGCGCTAAATTGTTTATATCACCATAACTTATTAAAGCTGACTGTAAAAAGTATCAAAATATGTTTTTCTGATAGTTTTGTAATAAAAATCGTTGGACTGTGTCATGAATTATTTGTAATCAAGTGACTGCTTTGGCTTGCTTAAAATTAATTATATTTTTCTACGATTTATAAATAAATATCTTCTACTATATTAATTTGCTATCGGTCGGTCGTCGGAGGACGGCTGTCATTCATCTATGACGTCACTTCACTTCTAATAATGTACTATCTACAACAGCCAATCCATTACAACTGGTCCAGAAATTCATCTCAAGTGCAAGTGCATACAAATGCATTTTTGCAAAATTTACAAAATTCACAAATATTTCTCCCGAGCGAGTGACAGCCAGCGAGGTAAAATTTGCACTCTTTTCCGAGATGCGTAAAATTAAAAAAATGTTCAAAATATTTCTCCCGAGTCACTAAATAAACAATGAACTGAATGAAGTAACTATGGATTTTGCGACTGAGGACTAGTCTCTGAAATTGCTGAAAAATTAATACAACTGACTTTCTTTTCTGTAAAATCGCATAAAAGAAATCTCACGTGCAGGCTAAAATAGAAAAGCCGTAGCATTCGCCACAGCTGAACTAATAACGGGAAAGTCGCGAAAGCAGGAGCCCGGATAGCAGTTCGAAAATTAGCCATCCTCTCGAATCGTGCCCGCAGCAGCGGGAACTTTATCGACGGCCCTCAAAACTCGCCTCGAGTTTGCTCGGCGTCTCGCAGGCTCGCGCGAGGGCGGGAAAAGGTGCGCGCGACGCGGAAGTTACATTCGAGGAGGAGGACGTCGGGAGTCGCGGCCGACTACGCTGTGCAGGTGTGCCCGGGCCGCCGGGGGTTGAGGGGGAGGGAGGGATAGGGATGGGCGAACGCTACTGGGGAGGAAGAGGCTTGTGGCTGCGACAACGCGCCGTCGATCGCGGCTTTGATCAATGGGGGATGCCGTCAAGCTGGATTTTGAGCTTCGCGAGTACAGCGAATATTGTTGGCAAACAGTTTCCACGGTGTTTTATTTCGGTTGCTTCGGGATTTTGATAACAGTTTTTATTTGTTCGACGGGTAACGAGACATTTTTTTACCTCTGCGATGTACAATGTAATACTTTAACTATCGCCTAAAATCTGACAACAAATTTACGAATTCTTCTGTATTCTATAAGTTTTTGCCAACTTTTGTGTCATTAATTTTTACTATAGTTTGAAGAATAGTTGCTTTTAGGGAATATGAAAAATTTGAATAAATCTAATATAGAAATAAGTTACAAGAACATTGTTGAGCGGATATTATTTATATAAATATCATAAAAATTTTAACATTTAACAAAAAAAAAATATACTTTTATGAGGATACATATATTTTTTGAGAAATTTATAAGTTTTTTTTAAAGTATATAAAAAACTTCTGAAAGGGAAATAAATCGATTTTTAAGTTTTTTTTTTAACCCATTGACCCCCACATTAAGATCCCTTCAATTTTGTAGTCCTAAATTTTTTTATATATATGAAATCATTAAATTAAGACATTTCTGTAAAAAAAATTATTTTGAGATTTTCTTTTTTTTCAAGTGGCTTAACTGACAATGACGGTTATAACATGGATTTTATTTACCTTATTAAAGATTTTGTTTTACTAAAAACATGGGATAAATGCCTTTTCAAAATGTTGCTTACATGTAACACTGGGAGTCAAAGGGTTAACACTGCGCTTTATTAAAGATTTCTTTTTCACTCCATTACAATTATGTACTATTTGTTTTGTTGAAAAAGTTTCATGTCGTTATTTTTGCAAACCCTGCGATTTCTGTCACTTTTAGCAGAATCTTTTTTATCGAAATTGTACGCGAAGAGTAACGAAAAATGCTTATAATTTTATATCCTTCAAGCCGTGTTGCTAGACTGCTCAGTATTCAGATTAATACTCAGGATCATTTACCTGGGCAGGTCGAGTCTTATTTACTCATTCCCTTGGTCTCTGCGTTCGTCCTCTCGCCAGCCACCTTCATTGGCTCCTTTTTCTCCGGCCCCCCTCGAACCTCGCTTTCTCATTTCACAGCTGAAGGAGACTTCCGGCGCAGCGTCGGAAAGGAAGAAGAGAGGCAGAGAAAGAGGGTATAGGGAAGCCACCTTCCTTGAAAGCAAGCGAGAATCCACTTGGCGTTGCCACAAAAATGTCACTTTGTAAAGTCAATCGAATTCTCCCGACCCGTCAAAGGGTATGTATACATGAGTGTCCCTTATATCCAGCCATCCTGTTCTGTTTCCCGTCGAAGCTTCTGCCTCTGCTTTTGTTTTACCTTTGATTCCAATCTTTGCATATCCATCTCCATTTCTCTTCATTTTAAACCGCGTGTCCTTTTTACCTCGTCTGTTTTTGACGATCTTTTATAAGTACTTTGTCACAATCAGACTGTTAATCCTCTCTTAAAAAAAAGGATGGCAGGATGTTGTGAAGTATTTTAAAACGCGATTTGATTGGAGCATGGGTATATCCTGTAAAAAATTGTAAACACGATTTTGAAAAGCGGATGCGCGAAGCGCGTTGGATTTTGCTAGTATCATTCAAATTAATGTTGCTTCCGATAAGCTATATTTTGTACGGAGAATAAAATTTGTTGTATCGATAGCAATGCACTAAATCTACAATTAATGTATAAATGTTCACATTATCAACTCATACACTACAAAGAGGCATATTCCACATTCAGTAAAGATGTAAATTCAGTATAAAGTCTAAAATTAAAATGAAAAAGTGAACCCTCCGGATGACGGGCAAAATAATATAGGCTCGCGTGCCGGGAGCAAGAAGATATAGCACGAACGAAAGTCTATAAAATAAACAATTGGGAAAAGGACGCGCGGGCGCGAGCTTTGAAGTGAAATCGGAAAATCGTCAAGGGAGAAGCGCGCCGCGGCGCCGAACAATTAGTGAATTAAGCCCCGGGGCGCCGAAGGGATAAAACGCGCGTGTGCGCTCAAAGAGAAATCCGGAGTAGAAGCTATCAGTTATCTGGCGATCATTAATGTTTCACGCTGATTGATTCGCCGCCGGCGGCGCAAAAATTCTCTCTCTTTGCATTCCCGGAGTTTTCGGCGCGGCGCACGTGTGAGAGCCGATGCTGCGGCTAATCCGCGGTTTCGCCCGCTAAATACCTTTTACGGCTTAAACCGGTAATGCAATTTCCATGATATTTGCACTTCGCGGGATTATTTCCGATGATTTTTATGATTTTTTTTTTCGCTTTGCAAATGATGCAGAATCAATTTATAAAGCACACGTCGAGTGTAAAATTGTACGCAGTGTTTGCGCGCCTATGGCAGTGCGTAGGATTGCACTCTTTTGAGAATTTATTGCTTGTAATCGAAAATGTGCATCGTTGAAACGAAATATGGAATATCATATATTTTTCTTCTATTTTGATTGATCTGAATTTATTCTGCTAATCGCCAACAGTTTATTGATTTATCTTTTAGAGCGCAGAAAGTAAACTTTATACAATTAAAATTGAAATGATTCTGAAAAGTTTGCATTTCCTGCATGTATGATTACATTACCCGATGAATGGTTTTAAGCAAGACTGTAAATTTCTTGTGTTCGGAGAAAAAAATGACCTGCTCTCTCGTGGGGTAAATAAATTACCTAAGTATTAATAAAACTCTAGTGGAACAGGTTTTTCAGCGTCTCTAGCTAGAGTCGTAGCTCATTGGCCTTTCGGCGTGAGCGGCTACTCGAATTTCCATATGCTGCGCGCGGCTCTTATACATATTGGGACACGTGAGACCGGCCGGAGAAAATTTATGGCTCGTTATATGCAGCGTCGGAATCTGAGTCCGCTCCAGTATCAAACTCCAGTGATTTCGTGCAAAATAACCCCAGTGGATATTTCGTAGGGGATCATTATTTGCGTACGGGGGATTTTTTTTTATCAAGTTTCGTATTTTATGGATGAATATTATTCAGGCAAGATTTAAGCGAAATACTCGAAATTTGTTCCTGTAAATAAAGTAAATATAATTTTTATATATTCAATTCGAGGCCTTTATTTTCCACATTTATTTAAAATCAAACAACCCTTTAGTGCATGATAAAGGGGTAATAAAATATTGACCGGTAAACAATATATTAAAAATAAACACCAATAAAAATTTAAAATTGAGGAGATTTGGGCATAATTCTGGACAACTTATGTTCAATCGGCATAAAATATGACATATTATGCCCAAGACCCCATTAACAAACGACCGAAAGTAGTTATATGGACAGAATCCAAACAAAATTGTTTTTATATAAGCATAATAAAGCTACAGCTTTAAAAAAGGTGTGTGTGTGTGTGTGTGTGTGTGTGTGTGTGTGTGTGTGTGTGTGTGTGTGTGTGTGTGTGTGCGCGCGCGCGCGCGCGCGTGCGTGCGTGTGTATGTGTGTGTGTGTGTGAGAGAAAGACTGATGACTGGCGTCATGTACTGCAGTATACTGTTATTACAAGCTTTTTTTTGTTTAAATAATCACATTATTTTTCTTTTTTTTTAATAATTGACTGGTATAGCAGAGCGTTAAAATAACTTCGATTACTGAGTTCTCGAATTTAACATAATATGGGGATATTCAGTCGAACTCGGGCAGATTATGTCAACATATTATGCCCACAAAGTTATGGCCATAAGTTAACTACCGGCATACACCCGGACATAATTTATGGTCAATTTTCTACCAGGGTAAAAATTATACGTTTGATCAAATTTACTTTTCCTCATATTATTGCAATAAAAATTTGTGTGCATTAAAAAAGGGAATAATATACCAACGTTCTGATACACAAGCGGGAATATCACGGACATACCTCCATCCATATAACAAAGCCACTCGAATTGAGCGAAGTATGAACACAAGATGCATATCTTATAATCGCTTCTGGCTCCACAACCAAAATTTGTTAGGCTATTTGAAAACATTATTTTTAAACAAGCCTGGAAAAATCGAGCCTAAATAAAATAATAAAATTAGAGCTAATAGCATATTTTAGACATTTTTTAAATGATTGCAATACCGCAAAAGCTCTTGAAATTACAAGAAAAATTTTTTTCCCTTCAAGAAATTTATCAAGGTTAATCAAAAGTAAGCCGATTATCGCTAAAATTAGACAACATTTGTCATTTATTTTAAATTATTCAAAGAAATAATAAATATAAAAATTCAAATAAAAGGTATTTCTCTCTACTTTACTTTTATTTTTGAATGGATTCTATAGGCTTTGCAGTAGATGAAATATTTTCTATAAAAGAAACACCAAGTTTTAGTCTACAAAATTGGACCTTAAAATTTTGACTTTCTTCATATTTCGATGTAGCGAAACGGAACTTAATCTTGGTAAGAATCCATGACCCAAAAGTGAGATACTCTAGTTAGCATAGCTAAGAAGAAATTCGCGTAATGTATCACTAAAATACAATTCAATTAATAATTCTTAAATAGACAACAACGCAGATTTAGTTTTAAAATTTTAAGACGCGCTATGTTTCACGATAACCGTCCATTACTTTATCCTTGTATGCTGACACTTTTGACCGAGAAGCTTCTTAGTAGCACACATCCGTATACGTGCAGTGTAACTGCTTTCTGTCTTGAAAGCTCCTACGCTTAATAATCAGCGTAGATAATCCAACCTTTGAACTACGTACTCGTAACGCGCGAAACAAAAGAAAAGAGCGAGTGAAATAAAAAAAGGGCGGCGCATCAAACACCGTCGACAAGAATGCGCGGCGTCGTTATCACGGATCGTTTTCCAGCTGAAATAGAGTCGGTCTCGCGTATAAGATGACAATAAGAGCGGCAGGGCAGGGGCGAACGAGCCCGATTCCTCGGACATCAATAACATTCGTTACCGGCGTTACGGGGCCCACCAGCCGTCCGATACGAGCGGCTATTTCGCCCCCCCCCCCCCCCCGGCCACTGCCTTTTTCATCCCAAGCAGCGTACTTTACGACGCGAACCTTTTGTATTATTATACGGCGATGCGGGCAGTAAAAAATATTGGCCTCTCGCCTCAACCATTTTGTGTCTTACGAAAATTCCCGCTGTTATAATGACGTGAAACGGCCGGTCCGTAAGTTACGGCGCGCTGGTGCTCGAGCTTTATTAACGATGCCACTGATATTGTAAGCTGACGGATTTCGGCTGGACTTTTAGTGGACTCGAGAGTAATTTTTTTTCGACTAAAGTGGAGCATCGAATCTGTAGTAAAATTGAATAAAATCGAAAATGTTTTTTTTTTTTTTTTTTTTTTGGAAACTCATTTCTTAATTAGCCTGATTGTTTCTAGCGCATTTCTGCACAATGTTGCACTTTTAAAAAGTTTCTGATGTCTTCGTTGAGAGATGTAATTGTATCATTAAATAATGATTTAGAAAAATAGCTACGCTGCTTTCGAAGACTTCTGTTTCAAGCCTCACTTTGCAGGATTCTCCTGTCGTTTTGTAGTGCTTCAAAAAAGAAAAACATTTTCATTGTAATTGAACTATACGCTCTTTTTTTTCTCTACGTAATAGTCTCCACTGTTATAGAAGGAATCCTTCTCGGCTTTCGTTGTCCGTTTTAATTAAGTTTTCCCGGAAGTTTGTCTACAAAATTTAGTCTTACTTAATATCTCAAAGGCAGACTAAGTCAGTACTTTTAGTCCAGCTTAGTCCAACTCGTCGACATAATTAAATATTTTAATTTTCGTAATTATAATCATTTTACCGAAAAAAAGTATTGCACAAGGTCAAAGGTTATGATGCGCAATATAAACGAGACTACGAGAAGGATCATTCCCAAAACTCATAGTGTCTCCTCATAATATACTTCGGAGCTCGGGCGATGTCAGATTTTAAATAAAAAGGCGTAAGTGGCCGTAAAAGTAGTCGGCCATATTTTCTAAGCGTCTCGCCTTTAAACTGCGGTAAGAATGAAGCAAGGAATAAAAGTGGCGGCTATTTCCCTTTTACTCTCGCAAAATCTCTTTTTTTTCTTCTCATTCGAATATAAAATAAGAATTTAGTAAATGCACTTCAGACTAGACAAGGCGGATGCGTATTTATCGCTTTATCTCGATGCTCTCTGGGGAATATTGGACTAGCTTCAACGCTCCCTGTTTTCAGTAAGTTCTCGAATATACGAAGTAGAAGGGATGAGGTTATCTATGGCACCTGTGACATTCGTGACAGGCAGTCATATTTTTTAGCACACTTAAATGCGCTTTAAAATATTAAAACATTTTATTTATGACCACTACGTACTTGAGTGCATTATGAAAAGGTGAAAGGAGTTTTTAAGATAAAATAATGTTAAAGTAACTGGATTTAAAAAGTAGCAATGTATTTAAAAGAAAAAAAACTTTGGCGGCTTTATTGAATGGCAAGGGCGAACAATTTTCTTCTCGTATACATTAATTGCTAATTGTGCTTACAATTAATTTTGATGAAAAAAAAGAAGGCATAGAAGTTTTAACTTTGTTTTACATTTTTATAAATTTGTCTTGTCTTTTGATACAGAGACACATCTCTACTTTTTTATTGAATTTATTAGTACTAAAAGAAATTTTTACGTAATGAATAGTTGTTATTGGTTATAAATTTGTTTTCTGCAATTTTCTATAATAGATAAGCATTTTGAATAAGCCATAGAGAAAGGAAGGTCAATAAAGGAAGGTCAAAATTATTTTTCGCAATTTCTAGTAAAATATCAACATGCATCTCACTATGTATTTAAAACTAAAGAAGTATTTTCTATGAAGAGATAGGATCTTCACTAGCATCTGCACTTTGCACTAGTTTTGGTCTGCAAGGCTTTAAAGATGAGATATCGTACAGGAAATACGAAATTTTTTCCACACTTTCAAAATATATTATTCGATGACTTACAAGGTACTGCTATAATATTATTTATTCCTTGCATTTCTACTTATATACATACTTAGATTTCATACTTACGAAAAAATAAATAAATTAATCAATTAATAAATAAAAAAAAATGATGAAACTTAATTGACATAAGCACATGAATTATCAATTGAGCAATCTTTCAGGAATGTTGTAATATTCGTACAAGAGAATACCGTTAAGTATATACACGTGTATGAACACAGTTCCACGCCCTGCTTGGGCTCGCACCTTTATGAGAGAAAATAAAGGAGCGCCGGATCCAAGTTCGGGGGTGGACTCGCGGTAGGGGGGCGCAGGGGGTGTATTTACTGAGAAAATGCCGTTCGCGGATAATGGTTCCTTAAGAGCAATTACTCGGCGAGGAAAAGTCGAGACAAAGTAAACGAGAGCTCTTCGCTAGCTCCTCTCCCTTCTCGACTTTCTTCCTTCCATCCACCCTTCCTTCTTTTTTTTCGCGTCGCGCGCAAGGGCTCGGCCGATCCTTCGATTTCTCCATTACTCCGGCCGCGCGTAATTCGATTTTTAAAGAAACCTACGATAATGAGGTAAAACCCGTAGGCGATTACTCTTGGCGCGATTAAAATCTCTCGAAACCGCCTTCGCCTTCCCTGCTTTCGTTTCTCCACCCCTTTTTGCTCTCTCTACTGGCCTTTTTTTCTCAACCGTCGCCACGGTGCCGACGAGAGGGATAAATTGCCGGAGGAATCTTGAATGATCAGTTGCCTGCGATAATCGCGGTGCATTAGGGCACTTTAAGGAATTTCTTCAGGTACGATGTTCTTTAAGAGTGTCAAATTCTTTTTTATCAACTGCGCGAACAGAGATAGTTTGTTTTTGTTATTTTTAACGTATTCGTTATTAAAATCCTTTTGTGATATATCGTTGGGTCATTCGAACAAAGGGACACCTCGTTTTCACATTGAAAAAAGAGACAACTAAATTTTGAAAAAGGAAAAGGTGA
>JAWWEN010000048.1:12225886-12236341 GCA_035582955.1 Sycophila texana | reverse complement strand
CCTTTTTCAAAATTTAGTTGTCTCTTTTTTCAATGTGAAAACGAGGTGTCCCTTTGTTCGAATGACCCGACGATATGCACTAAAACAACTAGTTACTTTGAATGCCGATAATTTGTTTGAAATCTTCTAACGTGGTTGAAACTTTTTTGTAATACATGTGCAAGTTACTGTTACACTGATAGAAAGATTCATTTGAGCCTAAATTTTTCACGATGTTTGACGCAAATGAATATTCCTTGAAAGTTAAGAAATATTCGTTAACAGTTAATGCGCGAGTAGTTAAGAAATGGTGTCGCGACAGTCATTTTTTCTGAAATAGCAGCAACTGGAACATTCCTTATTGTTAATTCATGTGCATTTGGCTCTATTCAAATCCACATTCATTAACAATTAAATCAGCGACTTTGGGGCAACTGAATCTTTCTATCAGTGCACCTTCGCAAATTTCACACTGTCTGTATAGGATGATAAATCTTTTATTGCCAAAGGATTTTAATAATTCAATAGAATTTTTGTTCTACTAAAGCATTTTAACCTTCCTACACAATATCTCGCACAAGATATCTTGGAATGATGTGCAGAGGAGTTAATCAATAGAATTTCATCAAATAAATAGCCAAGACATTACTGCACCCTCGAAGCTTGAAATTTATCACTATTCCTTGACAACTAATCGGAATCCGCCGTGGCGATGATAGCGAGGGAAAAAGTCGCACAGGGGGCTTCGGGGCGTTGGGGCGATCGCGCCGCGCCGCGGCGGAAGAAATCGTCGCGTCGAATCAATTTGCCGTTGCCCGAAGGAAGAGGTATCGCCGCGGCGTGCGTAAAATCGCCGGCCCCTTGGGGGCTCGGGGGCGGCGGCGCACGCGAGAATAAACTCCCGGCACGTCTTCATTAGAGTTTGCCAAACTGTTTGCCGTGCGGCGGTCGGCAACGAAAACTACGGCCGAGCCGGACGGAAAGCTTTATTGCCGTGCCGAAACAACACGCGCTGACTTCCCTCTTTGTCGCTCGCAGCGACGCCCGCCGAGCGTGGCGTGCCCCACCCTCGGCTTTTGGAGAAATGAGAGACCGTCGTTGCTCGGGGTTGTTTTCGAGCCCACGGATACTCGATTCGGCGTTGCTTTAATAAAACCTCGGATTAACGGATGATTCACTTACTTGTTTTTTTTTATCTGTGTTTTTATTTTCATTCTTGGTGAGCGAGCCTTTCGATGGGAGGAAATAAATGTGTATAGTTTTTATAGGACTAGCAAAATGGAAAGCGTCTATTTATACGTGGAAAAAAAGGTTTGCAGGTTTCCTCTGGATGGTAATATTATTGTCGAGAGGGCCATACTATAGTATTCCTGCAGTAATTTTCAGTATACGATTTAGTCATCCTGCACTGTTATACTAAAATTGCTATACTTAAATATTTTATACGATGCAATCGCGGATTCATATATTTAGTAGTCGCAAGAACTTAACTGACGACCATAATTTATAAAATTTATTTATTATAAAACAAATTTATTTATTATAAGATTATGTATTTTTTATGCAATCTAATTTTAGAAATTCTACAGAAAAGCAATGTTAACCCTCTTATTAAAAAAACTGTCAGAATAGTTAGAAAAATCTGACACAAATTGTTCATGAAATTCTGCAAAAAATTGGAAGAATACGCGGGATCTATTTGGTACATGAGATATTATCTGCAAATCGACAATCGTCATTAAGAAGATACTATTTCGTTTGCGGGTGAAGAAAGGTCTTATTTTGTTTGCGGCTGAAAAGAATCTCGGGAAAGATGTGGGATTGAAATTTCTTCGTGACAATTTTCATTAAATTCGAATTCAGCGCAGCCGAAAACTCCCTACTTGTTATTGAAAAGCAAAACGGAGCAAAGGGTTTGGCTGATTTTAAGCAGAAAAAAGCGGAGTCGAGTAGCTGCGAAAAAATTTAAAATCGTCGCGAGAAAACTTAGTTTGGAAACGAGATAAGACCTTTCTTCGCCCACAATTTTTCGAAATATTAATTAATAATATCTATTTTATTGTATAAGTACAATAACTATATTTTTATTTTTTATTCTGTTGTGCTAATGAATTTTATCATAAAATATTATTGTTCGATTTACTGATTTTGCATTTTTTATCGCTAGGGGAAAGTGGAACATTACGTATAGGAACTTAGCACAACGTAAACTTAGGAGGCGTAGTGAATCACCCTCGGGAAATATGCTTCATTTGCTAAAAAGAACTTCGTAGAAATTTCTTTAGAAATGGCGTATTTTAAAAGAGTACTATTATTAAATTAATAAACTTTTGTGGATAATTATTATATGCACTACATTGTACATCAAGATAATGGTATTCTTTAAAAATGCGTTGTTTTGAATGAAGTATGAAATGCTTTTCATAACAAATGAAATATATGTTAAGAGCTGACCCATTTATTGAATATTTATCAATTTTGTTGAATATTATATTTTATTTGAGAAGGAACTATGTAGCTTCCCTAATTGATTTAATTTAATTAATGTGTAGCATTTTGATCTCTTCGTATGAAAAAGAAAAAGATTGAAAAAGAAACAAAAAACGTTTTATTAGCTAAAAAGTTTAAAAAAAAATTTCCATCTGATTGTGCAAATAAATATTTGGAACGCTAACAAATTACTCAACATCAGTATTTTCGAAACAATTGACCGTTTCATTTCGCGGACACTTTTTCCACGGGACTTTATCATGAAGCAGCAGTTTAATACTCCGTCGGTCGAAGGCATTCATAATAGCACCGAGGGGGGAGAGGCTTCCGTTACGTACCAATAAAAAGCCTGCAGACTTGCGCTTCGTTAGATAATACCCTGCTTTCGCGGACTCTCTCTCTCTCTCTCTCTCTCTCTCTCTCTCCTTTCGGGACGCGTGCGCTCGCGCCCTTCTTTCACCCTTCCTTTTTTCTTCTCCCCAGGCTCGTTCCGTTTCGCGCTCGGCTGCGATTACGGCCGCGTGCGGTTTAATTTTGAGATTCCGGTTACGAGGGATTTTAACTCACTTGGGCCGGGGCAGCCCTGGAGGCAATTCGCGCACCGCTGCGCCGAGTGTTTTTAGCGGATCGTCTAAATGGATTCGGGCCATTTTACTTTTTCGCGCTCGCCCGCTGCCGCGTGGTCACCGTTTAGAAGTCGCCTTTTACTTGCTTTTCCAAGCCATTACGAGGTTATTCTGATTTTCACCTTTTTAATTGCTAACTCTGTTCTGCCTTTTCTTCCTAAAGATGACTTGCATTTTGCGTTGCTTGTGCGAGGACAACCAAATAATCGTTAATAATTTACTTTTGGAGATTCATCTGATGCATTGTAGATGAATAGTATATTACGACGCGGGTGCGGAAGACGATTATTTAATCCGTGTGATGGTTTTCGCCCAAACGAAGCGAGGGTGAAAAGTCGCACGAGCTGAATAATCGCTTACGCACCAGTATCGTACGATATTTTATAGAACAATCGCCGCAAATTGGAATTAAAGCTGCCATTTTGAGGTTAGAGTGCAATAAAGAAATTTAAAGTGTGCTTGATTATCGCACTTAAGTTGGCAGTTGAATGACTGCCGAAGGACTGCCTTTTGTTGTCAAGTGGAGCACAGAAATTGTTCAGGTTTCTGCTCTGAAATTTGTAATGCTGCCTTCTGAATTCGTGAGACTATAATTTCCGTATTGGCTAGACCACGTTTTTAATTCGTGATACTGCTTATTATGATTTCGTAAATTCATTTGTAATGATCTAGAGTAAAACCTAAATTTTACACTAACATGTTCACCAAATATTTTTCTTTAATTAACTAGCATAACTTTAGTTGGAAATGATTTTTCTTATAACTTTACTGCAAAAATGAAGGTTTTTTAATACTCTACTTATAGTGCATCACGTGAGTGTTTTGCCTCACGTAAGAATCTCCAGGTTTGGCTATTTATTCCCGTAGAAAAAAAACCTGCAGAATTTTCTGCAGGTTTTTCTGCAAGGTTTTCGCCTACAGAAAATTCTGCATAATTTTTTGCAAAAAATTTTCTGCAGACTTTTGCTGCAGGCGAAAACCTTGTAGAAAAACCTGCAGAAAATTCTGCAGACTACGGGTTGCTCTTGAAATGTAAAAAAGACTTAAAAATCATTTGATTTGAATGAAAAGTGAGAAAAATATTCTGAAATAATAAGAGATAGATAGATATTCTTTATTGTAGACTAAGGGCTCAGGGCCCAACGTAGCCTCAGCTAACAGGTAATTTATACAAATAAGATAGCGTAGATACAAATATAGTACATAATTGGTAACAACACAAAAATTGATGACACAGTAACGTCACGCAAGATAAAATAAATCGCTCAATGTTAAAAAACAGAAACATAATACAGCACTCACATAACATCGACAGCTTTTCGCGCAATGAAATAAAAGCACAACTATTTTTCAAAACGCAGTCATTACAAAGAATTCGTATAATCTGTATAGCACGGATTACAATATAGTCGACGAATATCGATCGGGACATTATTCCACAGTTTGACTGCTGCGATCCTAAAAGAGCTTTGGTAATAATTGGTGCGGACCCATGGTACTTTAAGGTCCAACTCGTGACGACGCTTCGATCCTGAACTATCTTTTTCGTGTAAAATTAAGCTTTGATATAGATAGGACGGTATTTTGCGTCTAAGGACACCTGCTAAAAGGCAAACCACGACGTAGTCACGGCGCTTGGAGTATGGCAGAATGTCATACTTAGAAATAATGAGAGAGAGAGAGAGAGAGAGAGAGAGAGAGAGAGAGAGAGAGAGAGAGAGAGAGAGAGGGAAAAATACTGCATGAGTATCATGAGATACAAATATGCATTTGACGTATTCAAAAAACTTAAATTTTTTCCTAATTTTTTAACCGTCGAACCTCCTCAAAATCATCGATTGTTTCGTGATGCTTTAGATTAATTAAATTAAAGGGGAAAATCGCTCATTTACCTCGTCAAGCGATGATTAAGCGTTTGAAAATGTAAATCCGACGTATTATCCGTAAAACTTGCCCCGCTTCGCCGGTACGGCGAAAAAAATTAACCAGCGATTACGCAACGCAACAATCACGTGGGCTGACGCCTCACATCTCGCTGCCGTCACGTGCATGGGCGCGGACGTCTCGTAATAAAGCACGTGTAATTTTGAGCATTTTTAAAATTTTACCGCGGCATTTTCGTGCCCCTTCGAGCATTTCTCGGGAAAAATTGATGCCGGCGCTGCTCTCGTAAAACTCGGCGTCGTAGCGGCTTCTTTATGATTTTTCGGGGCGCCGAGAGGAGCACGACAAACGACCGCAAGCCGGAGACAAACGACGCACGCCAAAGGGAAATTGAGCTAGAAGAATTCCTCCTGCATCTGCGGAATTTTAGATACACCGGGAAAATGGCACGGGGCTCGAGTGCGTCCTTTTGCAGTTACTCGCTGGCGTCGCACTGATTTTTGTTTGCTAGTTTGTTCGTAGCGGCACTCGCTCTGCTGGCGAGAGTTAATTTCGTGCGACGGTGGACTGCCCGTTTATTGGAGATAGTACCCGAAGGGGTGAAAGAAGCGGCCGAAGAAGAGTCGATGATCGCCAGTGCAGCGCGTATTCGAAATTACCTAATTGACTTCATTAAGATCGATAGAGTGCGCGTGTTAAAATTTCGAGAAAATTAAGTTTTATCTCAATTTTCCGCTTCGAAGCTTTTATGGCATATCACATGAAAACGAGAAAATTTGGAACGCATAGATCCCGTTTTACATGATTTTTATTTTGCTTTTTCAGAAAATAATATAAAAGGGACCAGACAAAGCCGAGCAACACTTATAAAAGACGTTCGCTCTTAGAGAGAGACAGCTAGCTCCGTAAAAGAGAGAGAGGAACATAGGGCGTCTGCGTACGCAGTAACCAGTGGCGCATTTTATAATGTTTATAACGTGTAAAAGAACGAAAAAAATGAATGGGTTATTCGTTAAAACGAATTCTAACCTAAAATGTGATGAGAAGACAGAAAAAGTAAGTCTCTACTTCTACTTCTAGAAATGTTATGGATATCGATGGTCGTCGAATTGTTCACATACAACTTTTATTCTTATACCAAACTTATACTAATTCAAATGAATTGGTAAAAATTAATAAACTTAAGTACATTTATCAATAAATGATAAATTATATTAACATAAATACAGAAAAAATGAAAAAGAAAATATTGTGTTTAAACAGCAATATATTTTTAAATTGCTACACAAAATTGAAACTTCTACTTTTTAAATAACGCCATCTTTCGCGCGCTTTTTCGTCATCCTCAATTCTGTGCGACGTTGTCACACTTTACGAGCATAACAAATTGTCCATGTAAATTAATTTTTTTTTTTTAATACTCACAGGAGCCCAATCAATATTTTAAAATGCGCAAAATAATCTTAAAGGTTCATAGTTATTGTTAATAAATTTTCATCGAAATTGAGTTAGGGAATGCTTGCAAAATATGCGATAGAAGTCTAACCTCCATAAAACTCGGTGTTATTCGAGGACATTTCAATTAACAATAACTTTTTTCACTCGAACCGAAAAATTATAAAAAAAATAACGTGTTATATTCTAATAAAATTGTGCTGAAATTCCAAATTTTATCAAAATCTAGTAAGACAATCTCTAAGGAACGTCCTTAATTCTAAAGGAGCAGCGGTTAAACATGCATTACGTGTCCAATAAGAATATTCATTGCGTTGTGTATAGAATTTGATGTATTGATTACATCGTTATTTTGCATTGTCAAGTTTAACTCATCTTAATTATTAAATAAATTTTACTTGCATCTATCCTGATTTAACCAACAGTAATATAGTCGTACGTGGATATATTATTATGTTGTTATGAAATTTGATATTGGAAGCACAGAGTGCAATAGTTCTTGTAATTTAATATTATCAAATTTTGTTACGTGTACTTATTGGGTTATTGCTATTATTGTATTAACTGTCATTAATATTATTATATTTGGATTAAATAATATACAATTTTCGAATTAATTACAATTGCTTTTAATAAAGATCTACATATTTGGTTTATAATATACCTGAGAAGTAACTACATCGATTATTATTGGACCTGAGCGAACTACCTTTAAATTTCAATCATTTATTATGCTAATCATTGACAATTCAAAAAGATTCTTCATCACCACGTTCCAGTGTAATATTTACGGCGCAGTATCACTGGAAGGTTTAGAAGAGAAAATAAATAAAACAAAAATAAGCAAATAACAACTTATTTCAAGTATTTTTTTCAATATGATACAAAACTGTAAAAAGCAAAATAATAAAAATGAAAAATGTGAGATTTTTCATCAAGATGAAAGATTTAAAAAAATTGAAAATATTTGGAAACAATTTACGGTAGTTTGAAAAATTAAATTGCCATTTATTGTCTAAAGCCAGTAAGAAAATGAAGCGAATACTACGATTTATTTCTATAAACAATTTTCCTTTTCTAATATTAATAAACTGTACGCTGGAAAAAGGTGACACCGGGAAAAGAAGTTTTATTCACTGGAAAGCACAGCGTGAAATTCTCGCCAATTGAAAGACGAATGACAGGCTTAGTTGGGCAATAATCGGGCGCGAAGTTGAAAACGCGTATCAGACGATCGCACTCGAGCGAAGGAGTCGAGCGCGTGAACTTCCGCCCCGTCCCTTTTCCCGCTCCCGGCGCTAATGATGTTGAATCCGCTGATCGATCGATCAAACCTCCAGTACCTCGTATAAATGCCCCATTCGTCTTTTATGTCTCGAGGGCCGACTGTATGTACGTTTTTTCCACGGCTGTACGCCGTGCTTTTGCCTCTCTGTTGATTCTCTGCCCCCTCCGGCGGAAATCACTTTTCGCTAATTCATGCCATAATTCTGTGGGGGTTTCCGCGAATTCGTCGGCTGAGTCGATAACACGTGCGAGCAATGATCGAATGGCAACATTCAATTTTCTTATTAGTTCGAAACAGGCTGTTTCCTTTTCGTTTTTGGATTTCGATGATGTAAAGTACACATATGACGAATCGCCATCCATTTTACTGAATTACTAATAATATTTTGTATATTTAATGCAGTACATTTCATAAAATCTGATTTTTTTTCTCGTATTCAGTCAAATCAATACATATCAAGAGTCTGCAACTAAAAGGAAATATAACGAAATTTGCCAATTAGGTGTTACCGAACAAACTTTTTTCAAGTTGCTTATAATTTGATGAGAATAAATTTTGATGGAGAATCGTGCATTATTTTGTTCTATTTGAAGATTGAAGTTTGTTAAAAAATACTAGGTGAATATACTTCTTGAAACTTACATTTAAAAAATTGAATAACTATGTAAGAAACATACCCATCTTTTTTATTAAATTTATATGTGAGATTATAATACTGATGTATTCAGTATACTAAATTAATTTTTTATTTAACAGCTACATCTCGCTTTTATTTTCTACACTTGTTATTGTGCAGAATATGCAAAGTATCTTTTTCTAATCTTCTTGCATTTTTTAAATTAACATTACTAATAAAGTAATTTTTTTTTTTTCAAAATGCATTTTTCTGTAAAAGGAACTATTTCTTTTAACTAACGTATTTTTTTAATCAATTCATCTTTTACTTGAAGTGGAGGATAAGTTACGTGTGTTTATCGAGTCATTATTTCACTTAGCAGAATATAAATCAATTGGAGAGCATCCGAAGATCACGGACATTCTCTAAAACTAATTGCAAAGAAGCCGATTTTTTACGGCACTGAAATGGAGAAAAGTACTTTTGAAAAAAGACCTACTTTAATTTGCTATTTTTAAAGCACTAGAATAAACTTAGGATATCATGCGAATAACGTTTCTAGTTTATCTATTTCTGGAAGAGTTTACTTTTTTTACAGTGCTTGAAAATGGCAAATTACAGACATTTTTTTTCACATTTAAGAAGTGCAATAAGCATGTTAATTAACATTTGTAATTTCTTTTGTTATCGCACTAAAGAGGAGAGATATACAAACCGCTCAAAGGCTTCACGTACCTTGGCGTCGGCGCGAATCAATGAAGTCTTGCCTGCATCATCGCTCGCGTTCGATCTCTATGCCTCGACGGGATCGGCGAAAATTAATTAAGGCCCGAGGCTTTTCGTACGGCCAATTTAATCCGGCGCAGCTGATCCGGAGCCGCGTGCGGAACTATGCAGCCCCCGCTCCATCAGTGGTACTCGGCGCCGGTGTAATACCGCCCGGCAATGGCGGGGCTTCGGTAATACCCGCTGTCCGGGGGCCTTACCTTCCCTTTGACAATTCGGACGGCAAGAGCCTTTAATAAGGTCCATAGACCCGGGCCAAGCGCTCCTCTCGACGCTAGGCACGGCCGCGAGCGGCTGACCGGCTTCACAGGGCATCCTGCGTCGCGGGGGATGCGTGTGCGCATCTCCCACACTCAATTCGCCGATATATGTCCGCGCCGCGCGTCCATCCCGCGTAATGCGCTTCCGGGAGAGCTAAGTGCTCGCCCGCTAATCAGGCCCCTCGCTTGACTGTCCTAATCGTTTAACCACTGTTAATATCCGTCGGTAGATTGTTGACATCCGCCGACGCGAATTCACCGGAAGGCCCACGGCGCAGCCCTGCCCGGGGGGAGGAGTGCCGCGGGATTCGACGTATATACGCTCGAAGGCAGGAAAGCGATTCGCAGTTTCAATTTCGTAAGTACGAGTCCGCTGGACCGCTGAAAAATTCAAGAGCCCCCTGCGATCCCTTTTGCCGCTTTCTCCTGACGCTGCTTTTCCTCGATCACCAGTCAAGTGCTCTCCTCCTTGGAATTCAAAAGAATCGCCCACTAAAGTGAAGTGGATTTCGGTTTTTCTGGTTAAAATATTTTTTTCTTTCTGGGTTGTGTTAATAATTACCATCGGACGAATGTTTACTTCTATTCTTTTATTTATTTATTACGAGTACATTATTATTACATTATTTATTACACTTTTAATTGCGAGTTACATTCGAATTCGTCGCTTATTTTTGAACAACGGTAAGTTACAGCTGTGATCGACCAGGCAAACTACGTGTATTCTCAAGCAATAACAGCGCGTATGTGTGTTAATTCCCCAAGAATACGCGTCGCCAACCTGGCCTCCGATGAATAATCCTCGGTTGCCAGTGACAAATTTCATCTCCTTGAATTTCAATTTTAGATTTCAATTACCACTTTTGTTCTGACGCTTCTAATTTGCTTCTTCTTTTCGACACCTCGTAGTCCTCCTAAAATGAAGAATAATTATAATCAAGCAATTTAGACACATGTACCACGTATTACATGTATAAATCCAAAATTAAGATTGTACACTGAGAAAAAATTTTAGTTGGTTTAACAAAATTTTCACTGTTAAATACGTCCAACAGAAAAAGCTGTAGTTTT
>JAWWEN010000048.1:12213867-12225786 GCA_035582955.1 Sycophila texana | reverse complement strand
TGTGTGTGTGTGTGTGTGTGTGTGTGTGTGTGTGTGTGTGTGTGTGTGTGTGTGTGTGTGTGTGTGTGTGTGTTTGAAAATAATCATGGTAACGCAGAATATAAATATTTATATTCCATACAAATTTCAATCAATTTTGATCACTACTTTAAGAGAAAAAACAGATCTGATTAAACTAAATATAATTTCATATACTAAATGAAATTTGTCAAAATTTCAAAGCACAGCAGCTTTCACCCTATAGAAGTTGAGAAAATTAATTAATGTTTTCGAAATTATCACGCATCTAAAAGTAAATAAGTTGTATCAAACATTTTGATTAACATATTCAACAGCTTATTGACACACTAGAAATGACCAATAATTAAAATAAAATAACATTATTTGCAGATTAAAGTGACGGTAACTGGTATAATTTGCGAAAAATTTATTTTTCAATTCCTATTTTTAATTTAAAAACTTTTATCTTTCATAAGTTACATAACGCGGTAATTTTACGTTTTTCTCAATCATAACTCACAAGTCTAATGAACTTTTATTCAACAAATAAGAAACACTGACGACCGTAGGTCCTACGAATAAAAGTTTCGGATCCAGAGCCGTCGGTCAACCCCAGAATCTCGAGCGCCGTCATGTTTACGCGAAAGGAGCACTACGGCATGGAGCGACGCATCATTCGCATGAGGATCACGTGCCGCGCGCAATATTCGCGATACCACCCCTCTGCCAGGCAACCCTGTGAATGGCGCTTTAATGACCGCGCGGCACATGAAGCCGTCAATTAATCCAGCAACTGACACTCTTTACGAATGCGCCTAGCGATACGCGCGCGTGTGTCTATTTTCGATTTCTTGCACGCCTTTCCATTCTCTCCCTCTCTCTCTCTCTTTTTTCCGTTCACCTCGCTTGCGCTTTTCGTACATGCGCATGACCTCCGGATTTTTTCCACAATTTTGAAAATTGAAATGAACTCGCCTATGCGCGCCGGAACAATCTGTTTGCGCTCTTTGTGTTTTGACAATTGGACAAAAGCGCGGTGTTATTACCTCACGAGGAAGAGCTCAATTGTGGGTCATCACCCTCAAAGAGACGTCGCAGCAGGTGGCTGCTTTTAATAAAAATGCTCCATTGTTCGCGCGGTGTTTTCGAATTTCGGACGGTCGAAAATATCGGAGAGTCAAAGCGGCATAATACGAGTTTGTTCGAGAGCGCGAAAGTCAAAGATGAAGCTCCAGACAGCTGAAGATTTTCACTCTCGCGGACGACGGAGATATCCGGCAGAACGCCAGCACGTTACATCCGAGTGACACTTATCTAGTTACGCCGCTGGCACGCGCACGGACCACCTCCAGCCCTTTCTCTCGCTCAAGGAAACATCCGGGAGGCGTACATCGACTCGATAAAACTACCCCAGTCCGGGTTCTCTCTCCTTAGTAATGCAATTCGCCCGCCGTCTGGACAGCCGTGGCCGCGAGGGGAGCGAGGGCGAATCCAGTGGAAATTGATGAACTTCGGGATCATAGGGGCAGTCGGAGGCACTGTCTAGACCTACCAGGGATGCTCGGGCTATAAGGACTACCGGACCTGGTGTTGAGGTGACGGTATTTCCGCTCTCCCTTTCTCCCTTTCTCGCTTGCTCTTTTTTTTCTGGACTGGTGTCGAGATTTCACTTACTGTGTATTAATTACGTGCTTTTTTATGTGTATGCTGCGAAATTGTGGAATTTGTTACCTCATGAATTGAGAAGCCTGCATGCGGAACCCATTTTCGAAGTTAAGCTCAAGTGCCTTCTTTTGTCGCGAGCATGACTAAATGCTTAGGCTGCAGTTTTATTTTAACCTTTAGTTTTAGTTTTTAAGTTTCAATTTATATTTTATACCGCCTTGGACCAGTCGGGGTTCCATGATTTTGTATTTTCTTTCATTTTTTTGTACTTTTGTTTTTCTGGCCTTGGCCGTATAGGACCATGAGCCCTTGGACAATAAAGATCTATCTATCTATTTATTATGATGTAGATTAAATGCTTCCTTGGGTTTCAGTAAATAATCTTTTTCAATCGCAAATTGTTTGGAGATCGTTTATATGCTTTCTTTTGTTCGTACTACAGTTTAATTAATTTTTTTTATATACCTGCGTCTTGCATTTCTGTTTTTTTTAACAAACACTATATAGAACTATACTATTATTCCGTACAATAAACGTACAGAACAATAAGACTTGGTTTTGTAAGTGAAGAAAAATGAGTAGTTCCAAGTTGGAGTAATTTGGCAGCTTGAAAAGATGAATGAAAATTTTCCATTCCAGATGCGCTATAATAATGAAGGTGAGTGGTACGTAACAGTCAGTGGGGAAATGCAGACAAGCAGAGTTGGAGATTAGCGATCGCGTACAAAGCTTCAGATATCTTCAAAGCACGTCATTATATCCAGGCGCCTATATTGTTAATTAGTCTTGTAATTTTGCTCATGAATTTCGGTATGCCGCGAATGCATCATTTTCTGCGTCGACGCAGGTACGTATTAAATAGTTTTACGCCGTTTCCCTGCAATACACAAGTATGAGGAATTCGTAGATCTCCGAAGTGATGATAAGTTTCATGGTTCGGTTAACTTATAAAATACTTCGTTTTTACGAAAGTCAAACGGTGGTTTTACTGATTTATTTTGTTGAGATTATTAACGATGTGCAAGATATTTTTCTAAATTGATGCTTGTCTTTTAAATACTCCCGATATTGCAAAAATTAATCGTCTTTACAAAGATTAAATAAGTAATTGAGGTTCTTAAGATTAGAAAACATTGGAAAATTCATAAAATAAAGTTAGAGAAATAATATTAATAGTGTGCATCGCAGAGACTCTAAGGTTTTCACGATGATTTCAATTGTATGTTATAAGCTTTTTATTGTTCGCTGTTCGTATAAACATTGCAGTTCAATTATTATTCAGGTCGAGAGTGGAAAATTGTTTTTTCGCCATTCTAACCTCAAAATCGCGTGTTCAACTTGATTTTGCGGCTCTCATGGCGAAAAAACAGTATGCGAAACTAGGGCGTAAGCGAATTTTTGCCTCCCTCGACTTTTCGACCTCGCTTCGCTCGGCCGAAAAACGTCTCGGGAGGCAAATAATCCGCTTCCGCCCCCGTTGCATAATGTACTATTTCTGAAGACGTGAACTGATAAAAAAATTAGTGTAAAAAAACTTACACGATTGAGCATTTAATGTGTACATCAGTAATAAGTAGTAATGATCCAATTTAGTCAGACGAGTTTTTCTTATGCCCAATTTAAGGGGTAATATACACTTTAGATCCTGAAAAAACAAAAAATTCATTAATATCATTTTTTTAATAAATTCTTAAATTACAATTAAATTTTAAAAAATTTTACCTCTTTATATATAACTGTGATGAACTTTTCTCACCAGTTTCAAGCCAGAAAATAAAAAATTTAATCCACAGTTGTAGATTGAAGTACCGGTCCATGTTGTTTGACTCTTGATATTCGAAGTATCCTCTGTCGTAACATTCAATTTGAACCGATGACCTGAAATTGAAATATCAATTAGCATTCTCTTCGGAATGACTTTGGTTGTCTTCGATACTAGAATAACCCATTCTGAGCATTACGAGCACTATATAAACAATTAAATTTGTCAATTTTCATGAATTTGTAACAAATTAGGGAATAACTGGTGAGAAAAATATTGATGTAATGGATCAATTGACTTTATTCTAGTATCGAAGACAACAAAAGTCATTCCGAAGAGAATGCTAATTGATATTTCAATTTCAGGTCATCTATTCAAATTGAATGTTACGACAGAGGATACTTCGAATATCAAAATGGACCGGTATTTCAATCTACAACTGTGAATTGAATTTTTTATTTTTTGGCTTGAAACTAGTGAGAAAAGTTCATCACAGTTATATATAAAAAGGTAAAATTTTTTAAATTGTAATTTAAGAATTTATTAAAAAAATGGCATTAATGAATTTTTTGTTTTTTCAGGATCTAAGGTGTATATTACCCCTTAAACTTTATGTTCATTCTCAATCTTAAAATCTTTTATATAATTTCCTTAACATTTCTTAGTCTACACAATGTTACGGATAGCTTGCATCCTTGTTTCAGAGAAAAATCTCATATTTCGCGAGCAATCTCCTTCAAGCATATTGAAGATGACAAAGGAAGAAAAAAGGGACGAATCGATATACTTCGAAAGCGTAGCCGGACAATTACCGAGGGAATTGGTGATTACGCGAGTAGGCGGTATCTTGGTAGGGTGTACCTTTAATTAATCAAGGTCTCGAAATTCGATCGGCGCGGGTCGAAGGCACGAGGCAGGGGGGGCCTCGGTGTGCCGCGCGGATTTGAGAGTCGGTGACAGTGCGGGATCGTCCCTCGCCTCTCTTAAGTACAGCGGCGGGGAAGGCCCGCCCGAGCGAGACAGCGGCGTCCTCGGCAGGATATTGCAAACGATAGGATCAGCGCCGACCGGAAACAAAGCCGAGCACTTAGCGGCAAATTAGTGATGGATGGGGGTGCCACTGTCGCTCTTCATTATACCGGGGGCTGCGTACCGGCGCCCTGCGAGCGAAGGCGACTGCGCGCTACCCGCCCTCGACCGCGGCGGGATCTCCAGGACCGCAGACCTCAAGCGGGAGAGATGCCGAAGCCCCGAACGCACCGCAGACACAATGGGCCCCGTCTTCTCATTCTTCCGCTATACCCCGGCGCCTCCGCGGCAGCCCCACTTTACTCCTTAGATTGCGGGCTATTAACCTTGCTCGTAGGCTGCGATGCTTTCCTTCGCGATACTCGCTTATTTACAGAAGGCGATTGATTCTTAACTTTAAGTTGTTTTTTTTTTTAATTTCACTTCCTCTTTTCTGCTATTTCAGTTTTACAATCGCAATGTGTGTTGACCAATCACATTATCCGATGCTTCATGCCCCAATTCTCATGCTCCAATCCAAGTAGTTTGACAAAACGAAGTAGGAACTACTAAATCATTTATTGTCTGGATGATTTCCCGGAAAAAAATAAGATGCATTGTTTTATATAAAAAAAGTCTCGGATGACAAATGCGGAAAAAGTTCTCTGCGACTACTAGCGCATAGTTTTTAGAAGACTTGTTTTTCAATTTTCGACTTTTTGTTCTTAAGACTATGAAATGCAGATACCACCTATAAGATGTTCTTATGTCGTATTATTTAAATTACGACTTGCTTTTTCCATTTCGTATTTCAAACTACGCAGTGATCAAAGAGCAGGCTAACAAAAGGTTATCCCTCCCCTTTTTAAAAGAAGAAATGTTAAAGTGTCGGTCGGAGTTGAAGTGTAACTCACGAGAATAAATTCAAACTACTTTTAACTGCGCAAAACGCGAATATTAGTTCTATATCTGTAGCGAATAAGGAGAGAATCTCATAAGCAATCGGGAAATCTTACGCGAAAGCGCGAGTTCACTCAGTTGTGAATCGATTCGCGCGTGCGATGACTCCTCCCGAGTCAAATTATTCACATTTTCCGTCTTTTTCGTTGAAGGAAAAATAATAATAAAAGAAGGGAAAGAGTATGGCTCGAGGAGAGAGAAAGGAAGGGTGCGCGGGACGCAGGGAATTCACTACAAGGAAAAAAGCGTGCCTCGTGCAACAGACTCCATTGTCGGGGCTTATTGAGTACCTGCCAATAACCCGGGCCTCCGCGCCTCTATTCAATTTGACTGGCGAACCATGAGCGTCATTAAATATACAGCGTGGGGCTTCGTCCGCTTTCTCTATGCCTCCTTTCACCGCTAGATATTTCGATATTAGCCGAGCGATCTTTCGCGCCTCCCGGATTCCGAGATCATCGCCTTTTATCGGACGCAAGTAATTGAACATTTCCACCGGAGCGTTGTATCCGCTTCTTTTACTTTCTCAGAAGAACGCCAATATTGCCGGTAAGCTCAAATCAGAGCTGCCTTACTCGAGTGTCGCTTGCGATGAATATGTACCGATCATATGCATCTTAGCTGGAACTCGATCTATTCGTCGAGTATTCACAAGTTTCAAGACGAAAAATTAAAAAACTTATAAAAGATAAAAATTAAAAGAAACTTTATTTCGTTGAGAATTAAGCTGAGCTTAAGATTAAGGTCTCTTTAATGATTACAAAAATTAAGATACAACGAAAAAAATAAAAAGTAGTTCTTACTGTTTGCACAGTAGATTTAATTGTAAAATTGGAAGTAAATTTAACTTTCCGAATTTTCAGTAGAATCTGCTTTACAGAACTTTCAAAGCTACTTTTCTGTAAAGTAGAATCTACTTTTCTGTAAAGTTAGATCTACTTTATGGTTGGGAAGTAAACTGTTATTTCTACTATACAAAATGTTAATTTTACTGATTTTGCAAAGCAGTATCTACTTTTTCTACTCTAGCAGATATTACTGTTGCGAAACAGTAAGAATTACTTTTTTTTTCGGTGTACCTATATTGGTACATTGGAGAATTTTCTCGTAAAATTTACGGTGATTTTCCCGTAAAAATTACGTGATAAAACGTAATCCTGGGACAGTTGAAAATCCTGTAAATTTTTATGGGAAAATCACCGTAATTTTTACCTGAATTTTGGAGATTGATCAAGTTTTGTAAATTTTACAAAAAAAGCTCTGCAGTTTTTTACGTGAAAATCCTCGTCATTTTTGTAGGGTTTTCTTTTAAAATTTACGAAACATAATCTATCGTCCAAGTTTCCGGTAAAAATTACGTTGATTTTCCCGTAAAAATTTACAGTATTGCCAACTGTCCCACGGCTACGTTCTTTCACGTATCTTTTACCAGAAAATCACCGTTAATTTTTTACGTAGTTACGAGAAAATTCTCTCAGTGTAGGATCCATTTAAGATCCAATCCTTTAAAATTTAGTTATCTGTAAGAATTATTCTGATGTTCGTAAGTAAAGATGAAATGAGTCGGGGGAATTTGCGAGGGTCATCTCGATTTCTTAAAAGATTGTTTTTTCCTCTGATATCGGGCGAGGCTCAATCCTCTAATTTAATGCACCGCATTCAGCAAGCTGAATGCACCGCATTAAATCCGCCGGTATGGGCGTAAATTATGTTCCTCGGCGCGCGAGGAGGTGAAAAGATCGCAGTCCAAATTCCTATGTCGAGCGTGGATTGTGCACGATTGGTAAACAAATGGTATTCCAGCGCGGGGAATTTCCCCGCATTGAAAATGCCCGCGGAAGCATGACCGCGCGCCACGCGGCGATTATTATACTAACGGCGCGGGCCAGCATTAGGATCCGACGCCCGGCGCGGGATTATACATGCAACTGTAAATCGTTAGTTGATGTACTAATGGTTATTTCGCGTTCGAGCGCCGTATGATTTAGCCCGTTGAATAACGTGATGAGCACGAATTACGAAATTCCGAATGATCGGTGCGCAAGCGCATATAAGAGTGATCGGATTAAAGGTAAGTTAAGATAAGCCCCGCAGATTATTACTGCGAATGCGTTCTTCATTATTGGCGTGCGCAGGGCAATCAATTGACGAGGTGGATTTTTTAAACGATTGTCTTTTAAAATAATATTAAATTGTTTTGAAATTTATTATTTTATGGTTAGCTCGAGCTGAGGCTACTTTGTACCCCTTCGTAGTTTTCTGCGTGCGAGAGCGCGGACACCGCTTTACGCCATAACGGGTTGGTGGACTTTATCACTTTATTTCTGCAATTATAATTGTTTATTTGAAAAATGTTGAATGAAAAATGGAGGGATTTTAAGGTCTAAACGAATTGCCACTAGAGTCATTATAATCATAAAGTAGGCGATGCGCGCGCGGGAATCTCGCTCCTCCTTCGGAATCATTAATCTCAATCTTTTCGGTCGCGGGAGACTTCACTCTCGTATAATTTCGAGGAGGGTCGGAGGAAGAGGGAAAAAAGTGAAAGAAAAGACGAGGGATTGTCGAAGCTTTTAAGACGCTATTATGCCTTATTTCCCTGCGGGATATTTTGTTTCGGTCCTCGCGTGAAATCCCGATGAATGGGCGGCGCGCACACGGTACGAGGGGGGCAGCCCGGAGACAAAACGAGTCGGGATCACAGATGCAGTCTTAGCTATTTCGTACAATTTTTCACGCCTTTGTACCATTACTCAAGCTGTTATTACTCCGAGTAAGAAAGTGTCTTATAAATATGTGATTAATTGACGCCAATTAAGGCTTATGTCTGACTATATTTTTCTTATATCACTTGATGCCATACATTATTTTATCAGTACGAAATTTATTGTCTGTCAGTTTCGAGCTGCAAATCTAAAATCTAAATATCTAAAAGTCTAAAGGTTCAAGCTACTAAGGTAAGTGGTTGAATCCACGTTTGAAATAAAACTTGAGCAGTATGGTGCCGATTTCATGGTAAAGCGAAGAATGAAAAGAAAAACTATAACGTTTCACAATAAATCCGTGTAAATAGTCGCAGCGGTCAAAGATCGGAGAAAGAAGAAGGAAATCGGCGAAAGTTTCGTGATTCGGGCAGTATTCTCTCCTCCGACGGCGACCTTTTAAAGTTTCCCAATTGAAGGGGTAATGAATTCGAGGGGGTAATCTTTTAAAGGTGCGCGGGCGCAAGCGAGCGAGCGGGCGAACACAGAGCGGGAGCAAAGGGAGGGCAAGATTTGCATAACAAAACGCGCAATTAATAAAGTTCCGGGGGGAGCGCGCAGGCGCGCCAACAAAAGAGCATTTCGTCCTTTCAGCATTTATATTCGCTTGCGACCCCCGCGGGCTAAATAAGTCAGACTTTGTAAGGAATCTCCCGCAAGGCGAAACTTGGCAATCTTCGCCGCTTGCTTCTTTTTTTCTTCATTCTCTCCCTCTCTCTCTCTCTCTTTCATTCGTGCACTTTTGCTTCCAAACCCTCTATCCTTTCTCTCTCGTCTCACCACTTTTCTTCGCAATTACGTTTGTTTAAATATTTTAGTCAATTTGTGTTTACACACGCTGTCAATGCGTGTATAGCGGGTGAGAAAAAAGACAATCGTTTGTTTAATGAATGAGTAAAAAAAGAAAACATGTTTATGTTTTCTTGAAATGAATGTTTATTCATTTTCTGAATACCAATTATTTTTATTCATTTATTATGTTTCTTTTCCAAACTGATTAGTTTTCTTGCTATAGTGTGCCTTCGTCGAGAAGTTTTGCAGAATGGGAGGTGGAACAAAATAATCACGAGTCGCATTTTAAATATTAATTAAATTGAAATAAGTGGAATTTTGTTGGAAATGTTATTTTGCATTGTAATTAATATTAATGTAGAAATAATAATTTTAAAACAAATAGAGGGTTTAATTATTCAAATATTAATTATTATTAAATATTTTTGTAGATTATTTTTAAGTAAAATTAAATTCTTCTTTTACTAAACGATGTAATTCTTACAAAAAATTGTAATTCTGCTGAGTGTCCCATTTGCATTGCTTGAAAAATAATGAAGCTGCCAAACTGAATTTTCACTCATTAATATTTCTTACGGAATCCTAATACTAAAAAAAAAAGTAAAAAGTGAAAGCTCGCGAGCGAGGACGCAGCTGAAAAAGAGAAGCCGCTCTGTCGGCCGTTGAAATTTTCATTTCTCCGGAATTCGGCGACGAGAGGAGGCACTTCGTCGGCGTATCCCGGCCGCCATCATAAAGAGTAGGCGACGCCACGCCGACGACGACGATGGCGGCGGCGTCGTCGACAGGTCATACGTCGACGCTTATGTGTGCATTGCGCGGCGTCGCTGAGTCGCTTTGCGGCACTTTGTTTCGGCGGATCCGGGCGCAAAGTCACGGCGTGTTATTAAATTCCGCGCGCTCGCCTGCTGACTCGATTTTACTTTCGAAAAATTTCTCGCCCGGTCCAAACTGGATTTCGCGCCCTGTCGGAGATAATCGCTTAAGCAGCAGTGTTATTTGACTTTTAGATTTGCGATCGTAATACCTTTTTTTTTGTAAACCTCTTGTGCGTTTTTTCTCGAAAAAGTGAACCGGAAAAGTGATCTTTTTTTTAGAACTATCGACCACAAAAAAACTTTTCGGCCGCTAAAGTTTTTTCATTTAAAACCATTTAGATAAAAGTCAATATACGTAACACAAAAAATGTTGCGTGCACTGAAGGTTAAAATAAACTATATTTGTTATGCTTTGAAACACACTGCCGCTTCAATTGCACATTCGGACTAAAATATTGTACGTCTTCGTGGAACTAAAAATACTATTTTAATATTTAGTTTTTTAAAATTGATTTATCATTTTACTTTTATTTGAGTTTTTTTATTTGTTTCTTTTTTATTTATAGCTTAAAACATGGACTTCACTTTGCGTGAGATCGATTTAATTACGCTATTGGTTTCCGAACAATACAAAAAGATTTTATTCCTCTAGAACACCGTGTTTATTGTGTATCATGGTATCAATAACAATTATTGCATTATTGTAGTTATTGTATTTTTAATGAAAAGTGCATATATTTATCACAGGATTTATTATCAAGTTTATTTGCATTCAATGGAAGTTTGGTATTGTATATTTCATTGATGGAACAACAAGCACAGTACCTAGAATAAAAACTTGATTAGGTTTTCAAATAGCTAACGAAAAAAATGCTATTTCTGGTAAAAATAATATTTCAGGATAACCTCGCAAAGAAAATTTGCTTATTTAAAAAAAGATATATTAAGCAAGAGAGAATGCGCAAGCGCGCGGCATAATAAACAGACGATTACCCAATTAATTCACTATTGGAAGAAGGCCGATGAGCAGGCAGTTCGCCGTCCTCACGGCTGAAACTCATTCCCGACATCGCAAATAAAAAGCTCTCATAGCTTAATCTGAATATGCAAACGAGTCGGGCCCTTCCCCTTGGGCGCGTCGAAATTCGAGAAGGGCCGCGCGCAAATTCGACAGAGCATTATTTATCAAACGCGAGTTTCTCACCTACAGCAAATAAGTCAGCTCTTCCCGGGTAAACAGTCTCAGGATGGGCGCGCTCTCGATGCACGGGAAGTAGGAAGGAAGAGTCGCGGATCTCTGCTTAACATTTCACGCAGCCGGCAGCTAACTTCATGCATACTTATGTCGTCGAGGACGGGCGACGCTCCCCCTTTGCCCCCCTCCTACCCGGTAACCGACAACTTTTTGCCCAGCCTCCCGAGCGCCAAGTTAAATCAGACACGAGGCGTCGCGTCGGCTGATGATGAAAAATTTTTCGGCGAGCTCCCATTGGCTCGCCGAGCTCAGATTCTGAATTTTATTACGCGCAGGTGAATTACATGGAATTATTCATTGCTGCTCTAGGGACGAAGTTTCAACACCCCCACTCATTTCACCCTTGCACCGTGCTTGCTCATGTTTTCTCGATTTTCCTTATTTTCGGCTTGGACATCTACTGGACTTTTGCAGTTGCAGCGGTGGAGATCAGGTTATATCCAATTTTTTCTTACAATAAGTGGAATCAGTCTGGGCGTGGAGATAATAAGTAGAGCAAACATGGGTACGGTCAGACATGTTTTACAGATAGAATGTCGGTAGAAGGACGGTGATCTGACCCAACGCTGTTCGTCTGTGTAAACTTTCCGAATTTTTGAAATGCATCCAAAACTGGAGGTACAGAGTTCCGAAAATTCTTATGACGTCTGACGTCACGAACTCAAGCTCAAAAGAACTTAAACAATTTATAACTTTGCCAAAAGCTTTTTCAAAATTGAAAAAATTTGGTAACTTGCTACTACTATGGATTCTCTGATATAAATTTTAAATATAACTGCAACAAAAGACTTTCTTGCCAGCCAATGAAAAGGTAAATATAATTTTCGCCATTCTAACCTCAAAATCGCGTGTTCAACTTGATTTTGCGGCTCTCATGGCGAAAAAACAGTATGCGAA
>JAWWEN010000048.1:12190158-12213767 GCA_035582955.1 Sycophila texana | reverse complement strand
GACACATTTTAGCTTCAATTCGACTTATCAATTTGAATTGTTGTCAAATAAAGTAGACTTATATAAATGATTAGGGTAAAATTTTATATGCACCTCGAGAGTAATAGGTGATTATTCCCTTGGGTGAATTGCACCCGCGGGAATAATCGCCTATTTTACTCCCTTGGTGCATAAATAACTATTATTTTTGTTTAATCTCATTGATCGACAGGTAAATAAATACTTATTACACTTTTAAATTTCTTAGTTACTTTGAAATCTTATTTTAAGTGAATGTGTTAATAAAAAGGAAATATAAACGGCTTTCTTTCGATTAATCAACGTGAACGTTAAAAAAAGTTAATAACTGAAGAAGAATTATATAATTACCTTAGACAATTATACTAAGAAGATAAAGTAAATTTTTGTTTGTTTTTTTATTGAATGACTATTAATCACTGCAATATTTCATTTTTAGAGACTTCTCATTTTGAGTGCCTCGATAAATTATTTTAGCTTAATTGTTACACACAAACTACATCGGATTCAAATTTGAGAGACACGTTCCCCATCATTCCACTAAACGACACCCTGCGCCATTAGCAACAATGAAAATATTGAATTTCGTTCGTTGAACAGGCCGCTTAAGATATTCAGTAGAAACAATGTAAATTCTTAAGCTTCAAATGCAATTGTGAATTATGCATTTACCGCTGGGCACAGCTCGCGAATCGAAATTGCAGGAACGCACGGGGCGTGCCGCCTCGTCCGTAGCGCATATAGATCGATATTTCATTTACACTTCGTAATCACGGACAACAAATCAGGTAGAGCAGAGCGCGCTTCGAGAAGCGGCGTAATACAAAACAATCAATTGCGTCGCGGCCCCATCCCGTGTATTCATAATCCGTCGTATTGAACGGGCTGGCCTCGCTCGCGAGCAGGCCGAGTAAAAAATGGCCTCTGCAAGAGTCACATTTCAGCAAAACGAGCCACGATCTCGCGGGCGGCGTCAATGACCGGCAAAAGGCAATATTCCGCGCGGCCAATGACGAATTCAGCCGCGCATTTAGCCGCGCGCTTGCAACTTTCCGCCAGCTTTTTCTCGTCACGCCTGCGGCGTTATCTTGCGCGTCGCTCGCTGCACCTCCCGCGCCCCCGGGACAAATCGAGCGCGATAAAGTCAACGCCCGGCTGGACGCGTGTATAAACATAGAACACGTACGCGTGGGCGCGCCGCGAGTCACGCGGGTTTAATCGCGATTTACTTTTACGCATTTTTTTCTTCGCTGTACCGGACGATGATTTTTTTCTTTTTTTTTCTTTTTTGTTTGTTAACGACGGCTCGAAATTATTTTCGTGTTTGACGGCTGCAGGGAGGATTGCGTCGCTGGATGATATTTCATTATTTAGAGGCGGGACGTGAGCTTTTTAATTTGCTGGGTACGAGGACGCTCTCTCACGCCTACGCACATTTTCACCCGACACTTTACCGTATCGGATTATTTAGCCCTTTTTTTTACGCGTTCATATATTATTTATTTAAAATTTTAAACGCTTCCGCCTCATTGAAATTTTATTCCTTTTGTTTACTCGGTCAGCCGCGCAACATCTTGCGCGAGTCGAGAAATCGATAGGCACGAGAGGAACGCAGAACGAGGGCTGACGTAATGGTCGCGTATCGATCGTTCGCGAAAAAAAAAAGAAGCGACGAGAGGGAGAGGGAGGGGCAACAAAAAAGAAGGAAATTGAAACGAAGGCGCGGCGCGCACGCGGCGGCCGCGTTTGCAGTTCGATTCGCGCGCGTAAAAATCCGTGGGAAGTCGTTAAAGTCGATAAAACCCCTCGGCGAGCCTCCGGGCGCCTCTGCGCAAAACCGGCTTTCGATTAAGGGTCAGGTTAACTGCTGCATCCCATTCCCTGGCCCTCGCACGGTCGAATGTTCAGCTGTGCAAGACGCGAGAGTGGGGTATTCTGATTCGATTGTAGCGGGTTAAAAAAAAAAGACAAACGAAATGGATACGGCAATGGATCGTTACGGACTGGCCGCGTTCGATTATTAGATCGATATTAAGGTAAATTAATTTTATTTTGCTTTTCTGCGAGGTCAATAGTCGCGGTAGAATTGAAGTGATTTTAAAGTACCGTCGAACTACCGGCCGTTGAAATATTGATCGGCAATATTCTTGAGTGCCTGATTGTCCTTTGCTCCGAGACAGATGTTGAGAAGGCAAATTGACTTCTTCGCGACTAATACAATAGATATCGGAGGCAATATACCGTCTAGTCGTCTCTTTGGCCAGCTCTCGTTGGTATGGCTCTTATAAAAGCCCCAGAACTTGACCTCCGTGCCTTTTTTTCTCTCTCGAAATCGCCTTACATCGAATGGAAGTGAAGGAGGGTAAAACGTTGAGAAAGAAATTAAGACGACTCGAGTGGATTGCGGTCCGCTACGGTGAAGACTCGCGTGCAGTGAATAAAAAATGAGGATGTCGTTTTATAACGTGCATCGCAGCGCGAAAAGTGCCGATGTCACGTACGCCATTGATAAGCTTTTCTTTTTTTACGAGCCGTTACCGCTGCGCGCGTGTTATTCCGTAAATTCAAAAATATATTTAATGCGAAAGCCAAGGACTTATTCGTGATTCAAAAAAAAATTTTCTTCCTTGAAGAGACTACGTTAGCATCCATTAACTGTCATCCTGCAAAAGCAGACAAATTTTCACGCAAAGCACACTGGGAAACTTAAGGGGGGTTTATACCTAAAAATTTTTTTTTGAAAAATAATTGGAAAATTAAAAATTATAATAAAAATTATATTTTCTATTAAATATTCTAGAAATATGTTGAATTTCTGAAACCACTCTTTAATCATATAATTCTATATCCTACTCTTCAGCCCTAAATGACATAAATTATTAAAAATCTAAGCCCAGTCTCATCAAAATTGATGTACCGGTGGGAACTGTAGGTTACGCCAAAGGAAAATTATGGGAACTATCATAATTTAGGCTTCGATGAGTCTAAAGATTTCTATCTGGGCTAATTTTTTCAGAAATGCAACATATTTCTAGAATATTTAATAGAAAATATAATTTTTAACATAATTTTTAATTTACAGATTATTTAAAAAAAGAATTTTTAGGTATAAACCCCCCTTAAGTGAAATTCTTATTGCACCTGATCGAATTGCCGTATTTTTGTATTTAACTAAATTAGTCAAAAAAATTGTGTCGTCCCTTTTTTAAAACGGAATTACAAGGTCAGAGATTTGTTAAATTCTGAACATATTTAACAATCTGAATGGTAAAAACTTGCAGTCAGAATTAATACACACTTGAATGCGTCGGGCGATAAAGATTTGGCACATTGAGATGGCTCTATTCTTTTCCTTCATCGCGTAAGAAAAATACACAGCCAAATAGAGCTTCTACCCAAAAAAATGGTTGCCACCCGTTTGCTAAGCACACCGCGGCGAAGAGCGAGAGATTTAAATCTAAACAGCAATAGAAATAAGCGCAGCAGAGCGCAACTGTCGGCGCACTTAGCCCTCGAGAGAAAATCGAGTCGCGCGCGTCCGAGAGAAGAGAGGCGAGCGCGAAGAAAAAGCAAAGCTCCTCGGCGAGCATAATAGTGCGGAAAGGAGAGACGGCAAGGAAAATCGGTTCGAGTGCCGACGACGACGCTCCGGATATTTACCGACGTCTCTCCCCCTGCAGCTTCGGCAAACTTCAATTCCTCCCCGCAGCGTCTTCGACTCCGCCTCCAGCACCCCCCTGCTCCCCACCGTATTTACAATCGGTTACCAAATGCCTTGTGTTCGTCCTCCGTCTGAGGCGAAGTCGCGGGCGCAATGGCTCGGAAAAAAATACGAGGAGCCGATGTCTCTCGTTAACTCGGCTTGCCTCGGCTTTTTTAATCAAATCTTTGAAATAATACACCGACTGAACCTCTCGAGGTGCGCGAGCGCGTAGGCGGAGGAGCCGGCTCTTTGACTCCGCGGCGTTTTTATTACTTACAGGCGCTCGAGCAATTTCGAATTTTTCATCCGGCGCTCTTAAATTACCTCTCGCGTTTCTTGAGGTATCTTTTTTCCTCGAGGATTATAAAACTTTTTTTTCTCGGGAGATCGACGAGATGTCAATCAATGTACATACCGATGAGGTTGGACAATGCGGGATTGCCGTGCGCTTAAGGAATCTGGAACAAAAATACAAAGTTAAATTAGCATCGAGGAACGCCAAGTGAAGAAGTTGCTGTTTTATATTCGTAGTGTCAAATTTATGGTAGTATCGTCGGAAGAGGGAGCCGAGCGGTCCGCTAAAACCGACGAATTTAATCGGAAAAGTTCGTTAAGGCGCGTCATCAAGCTTTCAGCCAAAGTAATTGCAGTAATAACGGTAATGAAATTAGTTTTACATAACAAACTCGATTAATTTATTCCGCGGCTTGTTCCAGGGCCACTCCAAGTCCTACTTGGGGACGCGACTTCTCGCCCCCCCCCCCTTTCCTCTTCCGTCCTCCTCCCTTTATCCCGAAGATCGTGCAAAAAGGAGGCGAGGCAGGGGAGCTTGGAAATTTCGCCAGGGCGAGCCTCATAAATATTCAAATTGGTAGACGCTTCAACCCTTTTTCCCCTCATCGGTTCGTGAGGATGAATTTTTTTCGACCTAATAATATCGGTGCGGCGCGGAATTCACCGATTCTTATACGAATGTCAGAGAGGCGATTCTCGTCGATTCGAGCTCTTTCTCGCCTCTGAGGGTGGGGTCGCGCCGGCGATTTAATGTCCTGCTCGGAGCACTTTCAGCGATCGAGCGAGATTGAGCTGCCGTTTATCCGAAATATTTCACCATCACTGTTCTCTTTGCTTTATCAATTGCTTCAAATTACTTGAAAATAAAGAAGAGTTTTCAAATGAATAACTAATAAATTTAAAATCTAATAATTTATTAATGCGTCAGTGATTTAATCGGCATGCCATTTATTCTCAGCTCAGTTACATATGCGTAAGATCATATACTGATGATATTGAAAATTGTAATAATTATTTAATTGAATTGTAATAATTATTAATTAAAAATAATTATTTAATTGAGTTTATCGAGATTCTATCTGGTTTGTTAAATATTTTATGATCAAAAAAAAAGTTTTATGTAAAGCTAAGAAGTACGTATTTTCCATCTACTAGCAAAATGCAACGCGCTTAGTGCGTCCACATTTTTTTATATCGTATTTTTGAGGCTAGATTTTTAAATTTAGCGCCATTTAACCGGATATGCCCATGCACCAATCAAATCGCGTTCTAAAATACTTCACAACATCCAGCCATCATTTTTTAAAGAGAGGATTTTTTTAAGAGAGAATATTTCACAACATCCTGCTATCTTTTTTTAAGAGAGGATAGTGTATAAGCTATCAACTCCAATGAAGCGCCAACCAATAAGTGAAACATTTCTGACATCGAATAACTAAATTTTAACAAATGCATTTCACTGGATATATATATACAAATAGTACAGTTCATCACTTAAAAAAGTTTAATTAATTTTATGAATAACTGTTACTTCCAGTCAATTATTTATCATTTTATACAATAAACATTATACTCAAACCAAATAAAGGACATTGAACCGTTTCAGTTACGCTCCATAAAAAGAAGGCCTGAGCACAGTATCGCAGGGAAAATCCATTTCCCTTTTTTTTCAGTCTCAACGCGTAATTATCTCAAGGGATCGTAACGGCAGTCTTTTATTCGGCGGCTGTTTCGCGAAAGCGAAGTCATGTATACGGCCGCCGAAGTATCAATGAAACGCCCGGTCATGAAAGTGGAAACTTGTAAAAGCTAAAATACGCACGCTTATTTTTGTTTATACGCCCGGAAGGGGAATTTTCGACGACGTCTTTCCTAAACCGTTCCTGTAGACCTGGTCCTTTCCTTGCCCGCGCCTGTTCTTGTTTATTGGGGCGTCGCAGGTTTGAATATCACCTTAGGACTACGGCGTTAATTTGGTTAGCCGGCTAAAATTTACGTCCGGCCGTTCGCTTCGCCGTTTACTACGATGCGAAACACGAGCTTCGACTAGAGCGAGGAACAACAACCTTAAAAGTATAGCCTTCCAAAAAAAAAAAGAAAAAACCGCTGCCAATAGATTGGCACTTAGCTTCTTCAAACATAATTAGTTTAAAAGAAATCAAATTTTTCTAAAAATACAAATTATTTTCAAAAACAAAAGAACCGTAACAGTTAACATAAAGTTTTTTTTTAACATAGGTAATTTCATACAGCTCCAACTACTTTTTGTTTTGTTTAAGAATCTTGATCCTATCACTAAAAAAATCAAAAAGAAATTTTTTGAAAATCGAAAATTCGGGATTAAAAAAAAAACATCGGCTGATAAAAAAAAATTGTTTTTGTCCCGAATACAGAATTTAAAAACAAAAAAATGAACTAAGATACGTTAATTTTGGTCAAGTAGTTCTAAAGATAGAGCGGTATACGTACATACACACATACACGGACATGCATTCAGACATTTTCTAAAAAGACGTTTTTCGGACTCAAAATACCATAAAACATGTTTCCACAAAGTTTAAAAGAAACTCAAATTTTTACTATTACAAAGCTTCCTCTATGATATGAGGAAGCAAAACAACAGCAACAAAATTTGCCACATGGTTTTGCAGTGATAAAATGTAATTTTAAGCAGTCAACAAAGTACTTTGAAAAAGTAGAGAACAAATTAACCAGCACCGCAAAAACTCGCGAAGTATGGCAACCGCCTCGTTTCGCATAAATGAAACTGGGGGGAGGGGGCGCAAGCCTTCTTTTTTATTCTCCCCCATTGTCAACTTTAAATCGAATCGAGCGTAATGCGATCCTTTCCGCTTCTTAATGACGGATATGAAGTCACATTACGTAAATTTCGCGGGCAAGTTTACTGGGCCCCGCGGACAAAGAGCGGAACTTTTTTACTCGCCGCTGACTTTTGTACACTTTGCCTATAGGCAGCGGCGAGCACGCGTTTTCCTGGCTCTCGAAGGCTCGCCTCGTAACTTTATTAGCCTCGGGTCGGAGTCGACGACGTTTTTTTTTTATCCACATTTTCAATGTCTTTGTCGGTTTTAAGCAAATCAAATTGGTTTAATTGAAAGCACTTGGGGGTATTTCGGCGTGAAAATTTTGCGCTTTGCGTTTGACAAGTTGAACTCGTTTTGAAAGTGAAGTTGGCGATTTTTAGCGTGTCAGCGGCGGCGGGGGAATCCACGCGAAATTATTTACGAGTTCGATTTGCGAGTTCGCTTAGCAAACTGTCGGCGAAGCCGTGCAAGTGCGTAAAGATACCTCAATTGCGACTCGCTTGTCTGTGGAGTCTGTCGCGACGCGTGAAGTAACTTTGCAGCCGGCAAAGTTGCCCCTGCTACGCCTTGTCCGTCGATGCGAGAAAGGCGGAAATTCGAAACGGGCGTAGTTCCTTATACCGTTTCTTACGCGTCAACGGAAAATTCGTCAATTAGAGCGAAATGGCCTCGGTGCTTCTAAAACTATTTTTCACCGTTACACCGTTTCTCGTTCACATTTTTTTCATGACAATTTTTTACGGCAATTTTTACGTAAACGTGTTGCAAAACAACACGATTATTTTATCACGAAAATTCTTTTCAAATATAAAGAATAAAAAGGTCTTATGCAAAGAATTCTTTTCAAATCTAAAGAATAAAAAGTATTACGCAAATTTTATGCTTTTCGAATACAAAAAAAAAAAAAATTGAAAAAAAAGCTTTATGCAATTTCCTTAAGGAGTTAAGGACTATTTAGGAAGTCCATTTTCCGGAGCAGTAACGCCCCGTACCTCAGCTGCATCAGATCGAGCGAATCTCAATTAAACGCGGCTCGCATCCCTCAAGGGGAATTTCGTGCTCTTCCAGTCGCTTACACTCTCTCGCGAGCATTTCCCTATTTTCTCCGCCGACATCCAGCCTCTCATATCCTTATCCGACAGCTGCGAGAGAGGTAGGCTTGATGGATCAGTGCTCGGCGCATTTGCCCAATGCGACCTTCCCCAGCATTGTCCTTTGAAAATATACTTTTCGCGACTTATATTAAGAAAACGGATAAACCGGACATGTTGGACTTTTCGTAAATATTTGCATGAAAAATGCGAAAGCACCTCCTCCACCGTGACATTTACTAATGATGAGCATGCGCCTTACGCGTGAAGCTTTGAACGCAAGCCCGCTTTTATTTCGGTGATATCGCGAACAAATCGTTAATTTTATGTTATAAGAACAAAAGTTGATGATTGTAGTGAATTAGTGAAGAAAAATGACAATTTTTTTTTTTACAGAACGTTACATTTTTGAGAAATTGTTCAGAGCTGAAAAAAAACGGCTGCAACGATGGCACTTGAGTGTCCATTAAGATAAGTCTAAAAGGCGGCTCTAAAGGTATAAAATGCGGTTGAAATAAAAAGAAAAAGCAAGCCGCTCATTAAAGGAAACAAACCGGCGACGTTAAAATTTTTAGAGGCACACGTGGTTGCGCCGCGCGGGCATCGGCTCAGGCAAGAGAAAAATAAAGCGGGGTGCGGAAGCAGATTGTCCTATATACCTCCGGTCCTTAAGAGGATTCCACGATAGGTCGAGAGAAAGAGAGAGGGAGAGAGAGAGATTACGTGGGTGGCGTGCCTGCGCGCTATGTCGGCGTTCATATATACTGAAATTCTCGTTATGCCGGGGTCGAGAAATTTCTGGGGAAAATTGTGGCCAGGCGAATATTTGAAATTTCCGCGACTGTAGGTCTCGCTTTTTTTTGTGACTTGGAAGTGGAAAGCTTTGGAGCGTTGGCGGTTTTATTGACTCGCGAGATTTTTTTATGCTCCTTACTTTTTAATTAGCTCTCAACTTTCATTGACTAGTTATTTACTTTAATTCATCTTTAATTCATTGAACACTTAGAAAAGAAATATACTTGTATAACTACATGTAAAATTCGAACGGAGTAAATGTGATTTTATATATTTATATAATTTACCTTTAAAAATGTTTTAATGCAATTAATTAGTAATTAAAGCAGATCGTCCGGTCAGTGCAACAAAGGGTCAACTCGAAACGACTATGGAAATTAACCATTAACAATTATTTAAATATTTTTTATAAAAATCTTATCAACTTTTATTTTACGACAGTCGTTTCGATTAAGGGGATCTAACACCTTTAAAAAGGCCGATTATAAATCATCTAAAAAAAGAAGAGTACATGAATTAGCACAATGTAACTACTATTAATACTATATAAAATTATGATAACTTTTAAAATTTTGGATTTGGTGGGATTGATTTTGATGGGACTGATGGACTTAAATAGTTGGTAATTAATGTCATTTAGACCTGAAGAATTGTAGAAACCAAAATTATGTGTATAATTATTTCAAAATATACAAAAATTTCGTAAATTCATTAAAATAAAAAAAAATTGAAATAGTTTATAACATTTTTCAAATATACAAATAATTTTAACTTTTACAACTCCTTAAATGATATTAATGATCAACATTTTAAGCTCAGTCTCACCAAAATCTGTCCATTAGTCGGGGCTGCAGGTTTCACTAAAGCCAACATTTTAAAAGTAAGATTACTTGAAATAAAATGGGTTAAGCGACTTCTTCCTAGGTTTATTTTATCATAAATTTTATATATTTGTATACGCACTGATTTGTGTTTGATTTTTCATTTTTTAGATGTTTTTTTATCCGCCTTTTTAATGGTGGGTGGATCCCCTAATAGAAGTTCTATCCAATTCTGATGAATTTTTATGAATGTGTATGATAATGAATACTCAAATGAATGTTTATTATCAGTAAAAAGGCCCATTGTAATTGAAATATTTTTTTCATAGCAGTGTATATTGTATTCATTGCACTACACAAAATGCAGCTTTTTTAATAAGAAGAAAGAGTAATTCACAGCCGCTGTTTGTTATAGAAATTAACAATTATAGCTCGAGAAAAGAATTGATTAAAAAAAAAGGACAGAATGCCAAACAAATTTTTCCCAATACCTACATCCCGCGAGTTTTGAGGCAAAAATAAAAAGTAAACAGGGACGTTCTCAGTGCGCGCATAGCACACGCAGCCACACTCGCGAGTGGCTCGGAAAAGCGAGACAGACGCCGACGTGCGCGGAGCGAGGGAGCGGTCGGGAGCGACGAAGCAGAGAGAAGTGGATCCGAGAGGCATTATCGCGATGGGTGCGTTTACCGCGATATCGATTCTATATAGAGTTGGACGCACGAAACGTGAAAGCGCGTGACGCCCGGCAAATCCTCACCGGCTGAGAAAAAGCACGCGCCGGCCCGGCAAAGCTCTCTCCGACGAGCGCTTCGCTGTTTGTTCTAAACAAGACCGGATGTGCCTCGGCGTCGGTAATTTTTCTTTTTTTTCCCCTCCCTCTCCCCCCTCCCTCTCTTTTTCTATCCCAACAACCCCACTAGCCGAAAAAGTTGCCGGCGAACATTTTTTATCGACACTCGCCGATAATGCCGAAAGCGTTTTAATTTTTTTTTAAGGTCGGACCGATTATTGACTTGAATCCCTTGAATATCTTTTTATCGAGTTGTGTTATTATCTTTTTCCTCTGACGATTGTTTTGCTATGCCGTTTTAATTAATGCGCATATACGCTGCACAGATCGAAAAATGAAATGAGTTTCGAAATAATATTCGCGGGGCAGAGATCGAAGCAAGCTGTATGAAATTTCGATCGCGAGAAAATCTGTCGGTGCCCGGCGAAAAAAAAGTGTCGACAACGACGAAAGAAGGACAGCCGCAGACGGAGAGAATGGAGGTGCCTCCTGACAAGCTTTGAGCAATTTTAAATGTAAATTAAAGTATTGGCCCGCTTTCACTCTCCTCCCCCTCTCGCTCTTTCTCTCTCGGGTGTCGCGAGCTACGCCTCCACCGCATTTGCATATTAAGTGGTCGCGACCCAATAACACCCCCGACTCCTTCAGCGGCGCGTCGTGACAGAATTTCATGAACGCCGCGCGTCGCCCGAGAGAATGGAGCGCCGAGCCGGGGGCAGGAAAGAATTAATGGAGAAGGAAGGGCGCACGAAGCTCAACAGAATTCGGTTTCGCCTGCACCCTTGGACAAGTTTTCAGTTTTACCGGCAGCCCACGAGAATTTTAAAATCTCCGCCGAGGATTTTCAGCTAGTCGGAGACTCGACACATACGTCGATGATTTCTCGGCGAGTAATTAAATACTGGTAATAAGTAGTTTAGTTCACATGAAATAGTCTGCTTGAACACTTTCTTCAATTGCTCGAGGTTATTTATGATGATCAGGTTTAGGGGGAAAAACTGGCTTTGCTTTGATCAGTTCATTTACAGTGTAGACTGAGAAAGGTTAAGCCACATTGGATTAGTTTTACAAAAATCAATATATTCTTCCGCAGTTAAATGAAAAGTTTTATTAAATAATAATTAAATACATTTTATGATACGAGATTAAATTTTCTTATTGATTATTTTGCATACTCTTATTTACTGATTAAGGCACATTCATTTTCAATATAAAGCTCTTTATATATATTTATATTTTTAGGACCGTTATTTAGATTGTAAATACATATTTCGGCGCAAATTATATAACAAAATAATAGGGGAACGAAGGTTTACACTAAATTTTGTAAGATGGGGTCAGATTTGGCAAGCCAAGTAAAATTACTATAAATTTTGAAAAAATTATTATAATTGTGGCAAATTTTACTATAAAAATTGTAATTTTTCCAAAATTTATAGTAATTTTCTTGGCTTGCCAAGTCTGTCCCCATCTTGCAAAATTTATTGCAGATCTTCCCCTATTATTTTTTTCAGTGTATATATACACAGTTTCAATCGCGACATCTTGTTATTGAGTTATTTTAACCATGCGGAATTCTAATTATTTAGAATGTTCGATGCACAGTCGAAGGAAGAAAGCGCCGTAAAAGTAAAATTTTTATCGAGGAGACATGAAAAGGACATTTATTAGCTGGAGAAAACGGTCAGGTCCGTTGTAAAATTGCCTAGCAAAAAATCGTAAAAATCAATATGTTTTCCCGAGCGAATAAAAAGAAATAGAGCAGCCCGGGGAGATAAAGGGGAGTTTTACGATGGAGGTGGAAATGTAAGAAAAAGATACGACGACGCATACACCGGCGCTCTCCTCTCTCGCCCTCCTCGTTCCCGTTGACGTTGTATCGTCTCCTTGGACGACACGACAGGACGCTAGATGAAGGCAACCTGAAAATAAGAAGTCGAGCGCCCTTAACGGTCGACTAACGATTCAGATGAAACTGCAGAGGGTAAGAGAGGAAGAGGGGGGAGAGCCCCGAGCGATTCGACAGAATTGAGCGTCCAGAGCTTGACTGCTCCTAAAAAAGCTGGCGGAAAATCGGGCAAAATTTCTTTGGCCGTTTCTCGTTACGTGCTCCTGAAAATTAAGAGGATATTCCACGCTCCGCTTCGCTGCCTTTTGTACAGTGACGTAGTCAACAAGCAATTTACGAATTTTTTTTTTTATTAAATTTTCTTTTGAGTACGATGACTCAAAAACTTAAAGAAATGTGCATAGAGTACGAGTCTGAAAAATTTTATCCAAGTAGTTCTTAACAAAAAAAAGGGCGTTCGGCAAGAGATAGCGAAGTCTGGGAGTTACACACGCGTCGCTCGAGCCTCGAATTCTCCGTTTATCACGGAAAAATCGTGTCCATCCAGCAGTCGCAGTTTCGGTAACAAATGAAGATTGAACATTGCACACTTTCTTTTTTTTTTCATTTTACGAGGAAGAGTCAGCCGGAGCCGTGTGATTAATTAAAAGCGTCGGGCTTGAAGGACGGCAGCGGTGGCGCGTTCTGCGCGTGACGTCTCGTCGACCGGGCGCAAAATAAACTCTTGAGACTACGCTAGAAGACCACGCTACATTGTCACAAATTTTTACGGATATTTTTACATCGACTCGAGCAGAATTTGTTCCTTTTTTTAAACGAGTTATTAATGGGACCGCCTGCATTTATCGTGAGTTCCAGTTATCACCGAAAATTGAATTATCGCTTTTTGCCGTCCGCGGCGAATGATTTATGTAAGGGAGCGCAGCAGCACACTTTCTGAATGAACAGCGATTTTTTAATCGATGGGATTAAAGTAATAGTAACAGTACAATTTATTTGATGCTTATAGTCATTTGTAATGCGCCTCACTTACTCATCAATTTCAACGATAACAATTCTAAATTACATTTCTTGCTTGATCCCTTTTAAATTTACATTTGCTGCAGGATCGGATCTACGGAAGTAAGCCGTTGAAAACTAATTAATCTCTACTAAAAGTACATTAGACATTTTTAGCAGCGAATCGGACTTTTACTTCGAAGTACAGAAATGAGGTTACTCCGTTGTCAATCTCCCGGCTAAAAATTAAAAAAAAAAAATTCACCGCTTACAAATTGCATCCTACGAGACGTGTCGGAGAAAAAAAGGAAGGCAATGGGGTGTCGAAGAGGGGGCGGACAGCCGAGAAAAATGGCCGAAAGGGTCTCTTGCGGTACATTTGGGTTTTATTGAATATAACGGCGCCGCGAAACTCCCGGCCCTATCCTCCCCTCCTTCCTGAAGACGACGCTACGGTTATTGCGCCATACTGTCTTACGGCATTTTTCCCTGCTTTCGGCTCTGGATTTCCAACTCCTTTTTTTTCATCTCTCCGTTATTATTTCGCGGACGGACCGTGGGGAAGATGTTCGTTTTCGATAATGCTCCCATTGCGTCGACACAGCTATGAACAATGTTATCATCGATTTCGACCGTTACAAGCGCCCAGCCCTTGGACTCGCTCAGACGAAGGCTTTTTTTTAGATGTACCTGGCGCTTATGTTGCAAGGTGATACGGTTATGAGGAAGTCAAGCGAAATAAAATGTTTTCTACATATTTTGTTTAGAGATTAATTTCTTTAATAAAACATTCTCTTGTTGTAACATCAGATTCATTAGTTAATTTAAAAAGGATGGTAAAAATAAAAATTGTATCTTTTAGCTTTTTATATTGTAAAGGATTAAACTATGCGTAAGAAATGAAGTAAGAGCGACGGGGAGCTTGATACTAGTGACATATCTGTAATTCACTGAAAAGGTTGCTTTCGCCTCTTTACCGGAGCAAGTCGTTCCTTTTACTACTGTCCGTACAACCTGACCTGCGATCTTCGAATTTTCGAACTTTTTTAGATAAAGAAAAGGGACTTTTCGGATCTTGCAGATGCGGATATTCACGTATTACACAGAGCATGTGGAGGAGGAAGTCCGGGCATCTGTCGCGCGCTCGCGCATGTTTTGTACTCAGCTCTCCAGGTTCCGATAGGAAATCTTCTTTATCTAAAGATCGGATTTTCGGACTAGCTCGAGTACGAGAGAGCTTAGCGGTATTGACGCGCACGCGCAGAATGCCGTGAGAATTCGTTTGGTGTGTGACGCGGAAGTTTCACTGAAAGGAACAGAAAGAAGCGCCCGACAGAACGAGTCTTTGACGCTTTTCCAAGGTGAGCGGCGCGTGCATTGTTGCAATACCGGGAGTTTACTTTATGCGTGATCTGGCGGAAGGAATTTTTTTAGGTTCAGGAATCAAGCTTCGACTGGATAAAGAATTTTAAACAAAAATTCGACGAATTTCATATTTTTCATAGTATATAATACTGTGTCATCTAAAATCGAAATGTTTAAAACTATTAAACTTCTTTTTTTAGTTTTTACATTAATTTTTACGTACATTTCTCAATAACATCATAAAACGATCCAAAACCACTTAAAACGAACTTCCAACATGTTTTTAGAGAAACTTTTCTGTTACTATTACAAAGTTTCCTCAATGAGGAAGCAAAATCATGGTACTTTTAATTAAACTTCTGCATTGTGAATAAAACTTTTTCAAGTCCATTCTCCATTGACCAATCACGCAGCTCATTTAAATCAGATTGTAATTTTACGGCATCATTAAGTTCATTAATAGCACAATATAACTTAACGTCGGCCGTAAATAAAACAATATTAGGATACTTAATTCAACATAATACCTTCTAATTAAGTAAACACAAAAAAATTGTCAGAAGTAGTTTTTCGAGGGAATTTCAATAAGAATATTTCGCAAAATACAATCGTGAAATATAAAACTACGTGGAGGAAAAAAGTTTGAGAAAGGAAAAAATTTCGGTGAAATTAAACTTGACGGCACGTATTAGTACCTCCGAAAAATCTGAAAAATACGTCGAAGCCTTAGCCGTCCGCTCGGCTTAAGGGAGGAAAATATGCGAGAGTGATAAGTTTTGTATGAGAGAGTTGGAGCGGCTCCGACACGCAACTCGGCTGAACAATAAAGGAGCCTCTCTACGGTTGGCCCGGCGCACAAAGCGGCCCCGCATTCCTCGGCCATTCACACATGCGTCGCGCACTGGACAATACCCCCGCGCGCTCCTTCTCGCTCGATATTAAAATACTTCGGCGTGTTTCGGCGTGTGCCACGCCCGAAAAAAGGGGGACAGCGCGGTATCAAGAAGCTTCGCTCGCTCGCTTTTATATGTTCGGGCTATTTTTTTTTTTTTTTTTTTTTTTATATATATATAAGGAAGTAAAAATTTTAGCTGCGTTCTCTTTCACTTGGAAATGCCGATCACTCGGTAATTAGGATCCGGTTTCTCTTATTCTATGTTCAGAAGTTTCAAAACAATCTTTTAAGTCAGAAGTTAAACAAAATTTCAGTTTAAGTGTGGTGACTTTTGTGAAATTTCAATGTAACAGTTTTACAAATAAGTAGCATAAAATATATTCATCAAATTTATCATTGCGCAATAAATTGTTTTGATTTCCTAATTGTCAAAATTTGTCAAAAATAAAAATATGAACGACATGAAAAATAGTATTTAAATTATACGTTAAATTTTCAGTTTATAAACTGTAATGAATTTTAATAGAAAAGAAGGATCAACGACGGAGAGGATGTTTTCATCTCTTAAGACACTCAAAGAAGAAAAATATAAATGTAAACATACGGCCGTTGCCTTATCTCTCTTATCTCGATCCCATAAAAGACAGCGGCGAAATCAAATTCCCATCGAGTCCGAAATAAACTTAGGAGCAGCGCGCGATCAAAGATTCGCCCGAGGCGTCGGTGGTACTCTCCAGCCGGATTACCGCTTGATCCCGCTCCGTGGCATTTTCGTCACATCTCGACCTCCGCCATAATTCTCCGACGTCCTTTCGATGCAATCGCGGCCGGAATAAGACGAGCTCGATAGGCCCTGCAGGGAGGCCGGCGAAGGCCAAGGGACGAGAGAGGAGTTAGATTAAGGTCGATATTGGTCCGGCGTATGTGCTTTTGATATGTTTTAATTCGTATTGGGAAACACGTTCCCTGTGCGGGTATAATCAGTGCCGTAGCGGCGAGTGCGGCGACGACCCTCGGGCGATCCCCCCCAATACCCCCGGGAACCGGAGCTACCTTCCTCGCCTGAGAGCTCTCGCCTCTATATCTCGCCTTAAACTTGCCTCGGCAGCTCGTTTCCATTGCCCCGCGTGTTTTATGTGTCTATCAAAATAATAAGGCACGCGTTCGGGTTTCCTTTCCTTCGAAGACTTTTTTACACGCACTGCTGTAACGAAAAAAAGCCGCACGCAGACCAATATATTAAGCCCAATTATTTTACGAGGCAGCTGTTGAAAAAGACTTGATTAATAATCTGATCAATGAGTTGCACTTTACGCACTCGTCTCGTTGACCCGTGCGTAAAGTTGCACTTTACGTCGTGCCTTGACGTCCTTGTAGCGAAAATAACTGCACAGATAAAATTTGACAGTCAATTTGCTCATGCCGTTCGTTACAAGTAAATATTTCTTAACGGTTAAGAAATATATATTAACAGTTAATAAACGATTTCTTTTAATGCCACGCTTACTTGCAGCAAATAATAATCCATTTCTTAACTGTTAATTCCTAATCATTTGGTGCGATTTAAAGTCACATTCATCAACTATTAAGTCTGCGACTTTGGCCATGAAGAATTCTTTTTATCTGTGTATTAATTAATTAAAAAGAGCTTCAACTATGAGGAAACAAAACTTTTTTAGTAATTTCTGTTATAGTTATTTTCCGCAGTCTCTTTATTTTCTCCTTTAATTTTACAAGTTTTGCAAGTTTTGCCTAACGAAATGAAAACCAATGAAAAAGTTTGAAGGTCATCTCCCACAGAAGCTTCACCTTACTTCTGAATATGATCGAATAGTCCGAGCTGATCTGAACTCGAAATTGACTGATCGAATTGGATTTCGATCACAACTAACTCGAAATTTTTTCACACGAGCACTCGGATGCACCGGAAGGTCGCCTGCCGAAGAATGAGTTCGGCCGGAAGTTTAGTCTCGATCCCGTGCGTTTCCCCATGTACCAGCGCTGAGAAGTTAAAGGACGACGCCGAGGCGAGGCACCCTGTCGCGGACGTGTAAATCCAGAACTAGACAGAGCGGAAGAGACGAGGCGCGGAGGGTGGCGAAGCAGGCACGCGAATTGGCGCGCGGGCGGGATGCCGAAAAGGCTCTCAACGTCATTACCGAGGGGTGACGAGCGTGTAACTGTATTCCCCCGCCTCCTCCTTTTGAATGATCGGGCGAACTCGCGCGCGCTCGGCTCGTCGAGCCACGAGATATGCCCTGTTAACTCCCCGTATACCTCCGCGGGGCGAACTTTCCTCAATGCCTGGCTTTTGCAAGGCTGATCGGGACGTGGCTCGATGCTATACGGGCGACCGACGTACTTTAAGCTCGAATGAATTTTACGTTCGATTTTTATTCTTCACTTTTTACGGAGTCTGTGCGAAATTTTTGGAAAACGATAACAACTGGCCATAAATTTCTACGTGAATTTAATTAAAGAAAATTAAGTGGTCAATTTTACTTAAAGCTAATTTCACGAAGCTGCAAACTTAATGCTCCGATTTCATTAAATACAAAACATTAATCAATGCAGAAGAGCCGATGAGAGCAAAGTAACAGAATAGTAAGGGATAGGACTGTCTTAATTTAATCGGCAATCGAATCGCTTAGTTTCGATTAAACTCAATTCACGATATAAAACAATTAGACCTTCTTTAGTGTTGCTGTCGACTTTTTTCTAATTTCACGTTTGATCACGAGTGATCGATTGACTCCACTGCGCTGTAGTAAAAACTTTAATTGATCGCATGAACTTGATAGTTTAGTAATCAATTTTAGTTTGTGATTGAGCTGCGAATTAAAAGTTAATGTTATTTTCGCACAGATTGAAATTCATCGAGGTGGATAACTCGAGCCCTCTTATTACTTCATTATTTCGACTCCTTCATTTTTACTTCCCTCCTCGCTTTCTTTGGCCCGTCATCTTATCGGGCGAACTCTCTTAGGTATTGGTTACTGATAACTAATTGGGAATCTCCCGCCTGTGAAATTTGACGTTCTTATTAACTTTCGAGACATCGGCTTTAAGATTACTTCGACGCCTCCTCTCCTTCACCGAGTTTTCGTCTGCATTAAATGTCAGGAGGGTAGAAGTAAATGACGAACGATTTCTACCTCTGCTCTCCCTGAATATTCGCACATTTATAATGGTCTGACTTTCAGGAAATTTTTTAAAATCATGCTTTTAAAAGATTCTCTCGTACGATTCTCTCGTACCTACAATAAACTTTTTACCAACCCAGTAAAACTGGAGAATACAACATATGGTACATTATGTTTTTCTCCTTTTTTTTTTTTTTAATAAAAAATTTAACGGTAAAAAATTTCAGCGAAGAAATAAGAAAGTAGAAACTGTAAAGCCATCGGAACGGCATAATCGTATCCGTAGCCCCGCTACATTAAGTTTAACGCGGCTATACGCAAAAGGCAGGCGAAGGCGGCGGCGGCGGCGGCGGTGACAATGTCCGCTCGGGGGTTCGAGGCCACCGCGTCGACGGCCATTCATGGCCGCTTAAGCGCGACCTATTACTACTCGCGGGAGATTTCAGAGACCGTCGCCTAATTACCGGCAAATGGACCTGCCTTTGCTCCACCGCTGCTCCCTTCTCTCCCTGTCGCTCTCTCTCTTTCTCTATCTCTCACTCGCTCTCTTTTCTGAAGCACACATAAGTCGACTTTTGGACCGAAGCCCCCGAGTCATTTGCGCGAATATGGCGACATTCATTTTACGTCGTATTCAGGTGATGCGCTTTTGAGCTGCAGCTTTACAACTATAATTTTTTTAGTGTTATGAGAAAGAAATAAACGTGAAAATCCTACCGACAGTAGAAAATTTCAAATGAAAATTTCAAAGTGGACTCCGTTTTTTGTAATAAAACCTACTCGGCATTTCGAGATTTAATTGATAAGTAGTTTAAGCTAAAAATGTAATCAACTAACGTAAATATTTATACTTCTTTTAAATATTTAGTTACAAGATACGCAAAGTAAAACTAAAGTTTAATTTTTAATTTTTTTTAATTGTTTTTTGCACTTTACAAAATAAACAGTACAGAAATAGTTCACTTTATCCAGGCGATAGCTTCAATCGGATTCGCGCTATAATGAGCTTTTTTTCATCACCGGCGAAGAAAAGCGCGGGAAAGCTCGTCGCATACACGTCTTCATTACTCGTTAATCAAGGCAAAATCCAAGGCGGGGAAAGACAGTGTAATAGAGTTCAATGCGGGAGTCGAGCTCCGTATCCCGAACTACTTTTACTCGCGCCTAGCCGATTTCTCTCTCTCTCCAAAGCCCTTCGGTAGCCTCACCCTCGTTTCCGTCCTCAACTCACACGTACGCTTTTCCTAGTTCGCTCGCTCCGTCGAAATTACACGCGAGTAATTTATAATTTAGACGCTGCTAGCGTCACAAGTGGAGAGAGAAAGACGGGCCCAATGCAGCCGCCTCTTTCTAATGTCCCAGGAAAGCTTGCCTCGGTCGCAGGCGGTAATTGACTCGCTTCGCCAAGGATTTTCCTTAAATTTCTTTTCTTCCTTTATTTTCCTTCCCGCCTCCACGCAGACAGGTCTTTAATACACTTGTGACTGCTAATCCACTCTATATTAATGCTATATATCCTTCGGTTCATCCGGTCAAATTAAATTGCACCAAGTATTGGGCGCATAAATCGTTGCTTAGTGGGATCAATAAATTGTTATCACATTCTGAGGTCGTAGAAAAATCTCCGACCTGGTAAAATTAATTTGATGACAGGCTATAATCTTTTACACAAACTGGCAATTTCTTGCTAATAGAAAGATATCTTTCGTATTTTCCTTGCAATAGCATAATATTGTAGTCTATGTTCCTGACCGAATCAAGAAAAACGCGGAATAAAGGGAAATTAAATTAAACAAAACACTTTTTTAATGGGCCTTTTTTTAAAACATTTTTTTTCGCGCCTTTTTGATAAAAAACAATTACTTACATGCGTTCGCTGCCCTAAAAAATAATCTTTAGCAACTAACTTCACTACTTAAACAGCCGAATAGTACTGAAAGAAAAACAATTGCTTGGTATTTTCGTTCGACCGTTATAATTTCTCAAACTTAAACATTCCCAACTAAAAGACGAAGGAAATCGTATTATCTTTTTTTGAAGAATATTTATAACTTTATCAAAATTAGAACCTATGGAATTAGACTAATTTTCCTTTTACGGAATTTATGTAGATACTCTTGCAATATAAACTTCTAACTTTAGATAAATCGAAGAACTATATCAATGCATTTAATACAAAATATAACATGTTACATCAGTAAAGTTACATCTATATTTTATACTGCGACACCCTCACTGCCCTGTTCACTTACGAAACTCATCACTAAACTTGTAAAATACGATGTAAATTACACGGGGAAGTTGTTCGAAAAGTTTAATGTAAACATAAGGTTATCGCTGAAAGTGCCGTTGTCATTTCCACAAACGCTGGACATTTCCCAGTGAAAGCCGGCCTAATCGTAACAAAAGCCGTCGCTCACGGATCACTCAGCAGTCCATCAAGATCCGCATTAAAACGCGTCTCCGGCGCTGAATTGGGCATGCAAAACCGTCGAGAGCCGCCAACAGCAGCCGCGGCGAAGTAAATAACCGATGCGCTCCTCCCCCCGCACCGTCCCTTGGATTAAGTAATAACCTCGTTAAACATTAATCCCGAAACTCGCCGGCGATGTAACGACAACTCCATCTGCAAATTAACTCCTAACTTTGTCATTATTCTAATTGTTCGACTCCTCAACGATTACGCCGCGACTGTTCTGTGGCCGCGTGCCAATTTTAATGAGTGCATTCAAGTATTTTTCGAACGATGTACCGACTTTAATATTGAAGGCAATTATTAAGACATTCATTAGTTCTCGTATTTATTATTGAAGATGTGTTAAGCGCTTATTGAAATATATTGTACGTAATTAACAAGTTTTTCAATTTTGCTTCCTAATTGATGAAGCTTTGTAATAGTAAGAAAAGAAGTTTCTCTAAAAACGTGTTAGAAGTTTGTTTTTGAGTTTGAATATCAATCTATATTTCATCGAAACCTTTTTTTTCTGGTTTTTGTTATGTTCGTTCATTCATTTTTTACGGCAATTTTTTGATTTTCAGAAAACATTTTTTCGTGTTTTTCGTTAACATATAGCGTTAATATAATGAATTCTGTCATAAAATTTTATATTTTTTCCGTCAGAAATTTTGGATTAAAACTACTGTCATTTTTTGTTATGCCTAAAAGAATAATTTAAACAAAAATCAGATCTTAGAAAATAATTATTAAAATCGTTTTAAAAAATGCATGGTTATTAGCACTATGTCGAAGTATATCTCGTAAAATTTTTAAATTATTTTATTAATTAGTTTCCGAGAAAAAAAAGAAAAGTGATTTTTTAGTTTTTCCGATAACAGGAGAAAAAGTGAATGAATCGACTTGAAATTGTGTAATTTGTTAGTATTTTGTTATAGTTTTGGCACGTTCTTTGGACAGTTTATAAGACTCATTAATTTTAGAGAAATTTAAGATTTTTCTTTTTTTGACATTCTTTTTAAATTCACCATATCTACGGTGAGTCTTTCGCTTTATGCAACGGCTCATTCCTCTCTTCATTTTTTCACCAATTTTCGATACATGAATTATTTACAAAGTTTTAGCTAACTGCGAATCTATTGGCAGTAGTTTCTTTTTTATTATAATTGAATAAAAAGTTTATTCGCGAGAAATAAATTTTTGTTTTTAATCGAAAGATTTTGGTAAGAAACACATTTCAATTCCTGATTTTTAACGAAAACGGAACAAGTTCATGCAAATTCGGCCTTCCGCTGAGCGAGAAATCGTCGCTTATTCCTCGTTTTCATTTCCGCTGGCAGCGGCGGCTCTAGCGATAAAAGAAAATAAGTAATCGAAAGCACCTGTAAACAGATGTCGACGAGGTGAAGACGTCGTTCCCTGTAATACGATAAAAATGTAAAAAAAGTACCGGCGCATAGGGTGAAAGGCGCGGCGGAGCCTAAAAAAGGAGCGTATCTAGTTTCCGGAGGTCGAACTGCTCGGCATCCTCATTCGATTTGCGCGTCGTTCTCGAGGAATCCGCGAATATTGGACTTCCTATATAAAGTTCGACTCGACGAGCCGTGTAAGTCTGGGCGAGAGCTCCCTCCTAGGCCTTCCACGGATTGCCAATAGAATGTCGGGATGTAGTTGCAGGAATAAAGTGATTTTATTTATACTTCGGTAAATAACCGATGACGAATTAAACATTAACTAAACAACTTATCCTTTTTAAATATTTTGTAAAAATTACTGCATGCTAGACTCACTGATTCGTTTGATAAGAATTAGAATGCAGCAATGTAAACGTTATGCTGAAAAATTGAAATATTTAACAAAATTTTAGACAATTTTTACCAATTATGGGTAATTTTTATCAAACGTCACACAAAATTAATAATCCCGGAATAATTTTTATGAATAAGTGATAATTTATTATTATTTTAAATACATCAGTTTTTCATTCATTTTAATGATTTTGATATTTATTATAAAAATAATGCATGCCAGGATGAATTCGAAGAAGGGCCTAAGATGAAATGAGGATATTTTTTGCGACTTGCTGAAGGTAAATTTCTAATTATCTTAATTAACGACAAAATGTTACACGAAATTGGTACATGTACATAACTATAGCCTGCGGTACGTATTGCATTATATAGATTAAAATTGTAAAATAAAAAAAATTAGTGATCAATACTTTAATTAAAATTCAAAATTAATCGTGAAAGGAGCATGCAACTTTCCCCCACTCAGCACATTAAAACTTGAAAATTTGTAAATCTTTAAAAAAATGCTGCCAACTGCACTGGCACAATGCTTTCTCATAGAGATGTCTGCAACTCTAATTAAATTGAGAATTATCCATCGTTTCGTGCAGAAGGTATGAAAATTCAAAAATTTTCCAAATTCAAAAAATACACAAATAGCTTTTAAAACGTAACTAATTTATAGAATTACTTAAGATTTTCAGGTGATCTTATAAGAATCAAATGAAATTTGTGTGCAAAACTTGGGAATAATCAACCACTTCGTGCCAAAG